>JAVYIG010000986.1:0-404953 GCA_035222895.1 Strongylocentrotus droebachiensis
GTTTAATGAAACGTCAAAGCTTCCGCGCTTCGCGCAGGAGGGGAAGGGGAGTGGGTGGGATTGAATTTAGACAAGGATTAAGAGTCGAGAACGGTACAACGAATCGTCTTCTTTCTCTAATGATTTAATGAATCGTAAATTTTTCCGCGCTTCGCGCGGGAGGTGAAAAACTTAATTTAGACGAGAATTATTTTCGAGAACGGTACAACGAATCGTCTTCTTTCTCTAATTATTTAATGAGACGTCAATGCTTCCGCGTTTCGCGGCGGAGGGAGGGGGAAACTCGCCCCTCCCTGCACCGATCCCCCCCCCCCGCATTACGTCACTGTTGGTCACCATTACTTACCAATATTTGGCTCGCATAATTTCAAATTTGCCCCCCCCCCCCCCCCCCCTAAGAAATCCTGGATCCGCGCCTGCAAATAAGTGGATATCTGTGACTGGCAGTTTCATAATCTGATATATTAACGTGTCATTCAATAACAGTTTTGGAACTATGTTTACTGTAGTTGTGCTACTAATTCACACACTATGTCAATAGGGGGAGGGCATTGGTAACATTTGGGTACTGTTATCGATGACTTTATTGCAAAGCATTTGATTTAAATAGGGGTAGGGTGTGGAGGGGATTCGTATTACATTATTTCTTCATTTTTGTTGGCGTCCCCTTTTCTGTTTCCCTTACTTTCTCTCTCTCTCTCTCTCGGTCTTTCTTCTTCTCTCTTTTTTCTGTCTCCCCATCTCCCTCTCTCTACCTATCTCCACCTCTCTCGTCCTCCCCCCCCCCCCCCAGTCTCTTAATTTTAACCGGGAGCAACAAGCTCGTATACAATAGAGTAGATTTTAGCCGAATGGGTGCACTTGCCCTACCCCACCTGAATGGACTTCTTGTAACGATAGTGAGGATTTCGTGTATACGACAAAGAAGCACTGATCTCTACCCAATTGGGTAGAGATCAGTGCAAAGAAGTTGATGCACTACCATAGATGGCGCCAGACGCGAAATTTCACCTTAGCCATTGTTTTAGAATTCATGTTTTATGATCGGAAGGTGCAGTCAAGGCACTGCCTACAAATGCCCAAATGAATGCGGCCCATTCCAGTTTCTATGTATTACTCTTGTTATTATTATTGTTCACACTTCCATTATTATTGTGTGGATTATTAATAATATAATTTCCGTGAACAAACAGAAAAATAATTTTGGACGAGGATTTCGTGCAATATACAATTTAAAATGAAACACTATACTTACAACCTCTTTCTCGCTCTCTCTTTTCCTCCTCCTCCTCCTCCTCCTCCTCCTCCTCCTCCTCCTCCTCTTTTTCTTCTTTTCCTTTTTTGGGGTTCCTGTATTTTATGTCTTCACAAATGAAAATGTCTGAGTTAGGACATCTTGTGAATTTACAGAATCAATCTAGTAAGGAGAAAGACTAATTTTCATTAAAAATTCACAATACATATTTTAAAAGAGTAATAGTTATACAATATACATGTTTCATAATATTTATTCATTTATTTTTTACAGCAGATACCTGTACCAACCACCAAATACACAGTATTTATAACATACTGTCACCTGAAAAAATGATATTGACCATGAATAATCCTACAAATACAAGTAATACTTTTGAAAAAGAAAAAATAATTTCCCATAACAAGGAAAGAAGAACGATGTGCGATACATTTAATAAACGCTGCATGAACTAAGAAATGAAACAAAAATGACCAAAAGACCAGAAACCAATGACCACCATATTTGTTCGTATCCACAATCTGAATTTTCTCAATTTTGGAATGAACGTATCTTGGATAGTTTGACTGAGGATACATCTTTGTACATTTAAGAGAAGAAAGGGTTTTAATACCTGTAGTTATGCCTAGTCCAATATTATTTCTTCATGTACATGTGTACATGTTCACTACGCCTCATGTACTAAACTCTTCCGCCCATCGACTGAAGCCAATGCAACATGTATGAAGTATGACAAATAGCATCAAAAGGACTTCAATTTTGAGCAACACGAGGGTTAGTTCCAGATGTACATGTAATATACTTCAGTTCGATAATTTCCCTATTTACTAACTCAGGCGCGGATCCAGGATTTCTTAGGGGGGGGGGCCCAACTTTTTTTTTTTTTTTGAAGTCCCAAAAAAAATCGCAACGACTCAGCCAGCCGAAAAGTCGCTCAGTGGGGGGGGGGGTAAGCGGACACTTTTTTTTTTTTTTGAAGTCCCAAAAAAAAATCGCAACGACTCAGCCAGCCGAAAAGTCGCTCAGTGGGGGGTAGTGAGCACATTTTTTTTTTTTTTGGTCCTCTAAAATTTTTAATTTGCACCCCCCCCCTTGAGCGCCAGGGGGGGGGGCCCAACCCCCCAAAAAGGTAAAAATCGCGTGATTTTACATGATTTCTTTCTCAAGGGGGGGGCCCGGGCCCCCCGGGCCCCCCCCCCCTGGATCCGCCACTGTACTAACTATAACATATCACATATCACAAAAAGAATATTGCAATAATGAAAAACAAATCAGGGTTACAATTTGGAAGCATGTGCAATTGGAAAATGAATTTTTCAATTTCCAATGTGTTAGGGTTAGGATTATTTTAATGGGTTGAGGTTAGGGTCAACCTTTCTATGGGTTGGGGTTAGGGTCAACGTTAGGGTTTAGATTTTTGTTTATATCAACACTCGCAATTATCACACCCATATAATCACAAAAGAAAGAAAATCCCCCAAATACCTGCTATGGTCATGATTTTGTAATTTCTGAAGAACACCAACATGTATTGTCTCTCAAGATATTGTATATGGCAGACACTTCATACATCTTGAAATTGATTGCCTTCATGGAGAAAAAAATCAAACAAACCTGGTTTATTTCACTACATCTTTCGCAAAATTTGTCTACCCATTCATTTTGAGGTACATTATGTAAATATGTACCTAGAGGATACTGGTATAAAGAAAATCTGGATGAGTTACATGCAAGAAACGTGATTTACACATATACAGGAGAATCCAAGAAAGTCATTGATAAATAAAATAATATCCTATTATCCTTGAGACAAACATAATTAGTACTGTAACCTGAATAAAATCCAGTTCCACGATTTAAAAAAAATCATTAATCAGGAAGTATTATACACTCCTTCATTATGATTCAAAATTTAAGATGTAAATGATACTCTAAGAAATAAGAATGGCCAGAAAAATCATGGCTCCATACTTTCACTGCTATGGACAAAAACGTGGAATACTCAACTAGACTCAATTCAACAACTAACAGTAGTTTTAAGGTGTCAATTGCCTGCAATAAGGCATTTACAGCCATGCAATGACCATATGTAAAATAGTGTATCACTGAAATCACTTCTACAACTCTAAGCCCCATAGGCCACCATCAACTAAAGCACAAGACAAACAACAAGTTTAGGTTAAGGGCACGAGTGAAAACTAATCATGAACTATATGCATGTTAGTTTGTGTATCATACATCCCATCCTCTGTTTCGGATCCAGAAGGGCATTAACTCTGTGTTACAGTATATGAGTTAATGTCTTTCTGGCTCTATACACATGAATTAACTGTACATGTGGACAATAATAAAATACTTAGCAATTAATAGCATAGGTGGCACTGGGCAAGTATATCTAAATTGGCATTATAAGAGGTATATTAACATGAATCCAGGCTAACTCGGACAAAAGACAACTCGCCCCAGCTGCAAAAACTGTCAGTTTTTCTCATTTCACCCAAACCCTAAGTCTAACCCTAACCTTACCCTAAACCTAACCCTTTTCCTAACCCGAACCCTAAATCTCCAAAAACTGACCGTTTTGCAGCTGGGCCAAGTTTTCTTTGGTCCGAGTTAGCCCGACTCCATTAACATGTACTTTCTCTCTCTCTCTCTCTCTCCAGTACAAAGCAAAGTACATGTACTATCTAATGCCTAAGTATTGACAGAATTGATAGAATTGACAATGTAATAAAATCTTGTTGATTTATCAAATTGAATTTGTTAATACACAACATTAACATTCATCCTCCTAGTTCCTACAATGAATGAGGTAAGTTCCACTGATATCAGACTATCAGAGACTTCAGAACGTATCAAATTCAGGCAACACATACAATAATTATCATATGTACATGTATGTTGCAAGCAATTTACAACATGTAGGTCACATAGCAAAGGTAATTTTGTCATTTGTGCAAGTTTTGTTGATGTTGTTGTTTTGTTTTAAAAGTCATCACTTGTATACAGGCATGTTTTCATTAGTCACTCTCAAAAACAGATTTTTTTTTGTTGTTGCTTGTGGCATGAAACTACATGTAGTTAATTTCACCTTAACTGCTTTAAACATTTAACTGAAGCACATCTATAGAACGAAATTCAATTCCAATTGCATTATGAGGAAAACTCAAGTTACATACATGTAGATGTATAAGCGTGGAAATTGACATTCCTATTGTAACAAATTTCTCAAAAGGTAAATGATTTTTTACCATTTCAAAATTGTGTCTCAGATGCATTCACCCCCAATTCCTGAAAATTGTATTAAGTTAATGAACTGTAGGTTTGATACATAATGCAGGAGTCGTGTGTTTGATGATTTGATTGAAAGAATGTGGCATAATAAATCCAGATTCTTCTCTCATACTCGTACATGTATGTAACACCAGGAGTATGGCTAGTAGCAACTTGACATTTAAAGGAAAATCCAACCTTGAGAGCAAACTACTCTAGAGGAAAGCAGAAAATCAGAGAAGTAGACTGGTGAAAGTTTGAATGAAATCAGACCAACAAAGAAAGAGAAAGTTATGACTTTAAACAAAATTGTAATGCTTTAGGTATGGGCTCTTTAAATTGGCTGAATCTGTAACGTCTCTGTGATGTAGTGTAGGACAACTTTCCCTTTTGTTCCAGCACACAAAATGACAACAACTTTAATTTTTTGAAAAATGTATAACTCAGTAGGGTCTTTTCTCTTTAGAGCACTTTAGAGGACAAGAGAAGGCACTTTAATAGGAGAAAAACAAAAAATAATGTCATTTTTTGTACATGACAAACAAGAGAGTAATCTGCAACTACGTCACAATCCACAGACCAAACTGCCAATTTGAGATTAGCAGAGATTTAGTGATCTCTTTTTTTTCCTTTTTTTCTTTTATATTGACCGATTTTGTGTATCTTTTTTTTTCTGCATTCAAACAAATTAACTCATTGCACGGCTGCATTGTCATTTAAACAATTAGAATACAAGATCATTGAATGTGCACATAAGAATTTCATTTGGAGGACACTTTTTTCACAAGCCATAAATACATGTATAACATAATTCCTTTGGTCTTCTACTGCACATCCTCATATTTTGTAGTCTCAACTCAAATTCTTTTTACCGGTACACTAATTCATTTTTAAGCAAACAAGGTATTATGTCAATGGTTTTTTTTTTCTTTTATTGATCACAAAAAGCTTTGAAAGACTAAAGTTTGTAAAAGACTAGCATTTAAAAGCTTTCAATCACAGTATCCAGTAAGGGTGGAGGCTCTGGAAGCTACATGTATGCCCCACCCTCGTATGTAGTTTGAAGGACCAGGAAAATTCACAACTTGCACCAAGTCTACTATACACAAGGTAGCCCAGTTGCACTCCCTACCACCATCCTTTTCTTTGTTTATCAATATCTGGATACTATACTGAAGGGCTAAATGGGAAAAAATACTTTCATAAATTTTATTCTGTTTAATTACTTTGAAATCTATTCAGTTTTCTATAGATTTTATTTTTGTTTTTTGTAAACGATAACTTGAAATACACCAATGCAGGGTTATGTAGCTGCATCCAGTTGCTCCAAGTGAGATTAACACCATCATAGAAGGGAGAATAGAAAATTTGAACAGAAAAAAAGGTAAGATAAGATAAATACAAAAGTAAAGTTAAAAGTAAGTCTTTAGGTGATCAATGGTCATGAAAACCTCCATGTATGAAACCTGAGAAAATAACATGCAAAAGGATACTAAAAAACTAACATAAATGAAATAACATTATAATCAATGACTTCTATTGCAGTGAGGACGATGAGCAGCAATGTTCCACTGACTCTGCAATCTGCATAACTCATGTACAATCTGACCACATACATGTAATGATTAAACAAGCAAAACACATGAAAAGGAAGTGTAAGATATATTGGATGAAATCAATGGTTGTTAATCTACATATATGCATTTATGTGAAGAAATCTCATCCAAATATTTGAAATACATTCTATTCCCATACATATTCATAATTTTGCTTTCATTGAACACCAGGACATTTTCTTTCTTCAAAGTTTGCAAATTGTATACTTCTTGCAGTTTAAAAAAAAAATATCTTCTTTTCAAATCAAAGAGTATATTGCTAAATTCCTTACATAGAAGATGACAAAATCTTACAGCATTCAAAAGGTCAGAAGACTCAGAACAGAAGCTTTTTCATTCTGTACATCTTCTTAGAAGGACTTTTAGGTATCCAAGGAAAAATTAAAATCAAAATGGAAATTCAACAACTTCAATCAAACTCCATACAAATTAAAAAGAAAATGGAATCATTTCTCCGTTTTCTTTTTTCATTTTTATCATATAGACTACGGTAAATATTTCTACATAAAACAAACAAGAAATTGCACTGACTTAATGAAGCATGGCTAGTAATTTGTTAAGTAAAATCAATAAAATGTACACTGTATGTCATAGACTAAACCTTAATTTCAGTCTTTCACTTTCAAAATGTTGGCCAATAGGTCTCAACACTGATTGATATGTATACCTTTTTAATTAAGTTTTAAAATGGTTCTTGAACTAAGGTTAGCAGAAGTTGCAGTGGTGCTTTCTTGTCTCACGTTATCTCCGTCGAGATTCCAATTTCTTCTGTTTCTTGTCCCTCCGTGCCTTCTCCCTGCCATGGATGCTTGTTGCAAGCTTGTAGACGACAAACCCTGGAAGAGATAACATGAAAAACAAAAAACATTGTAACTCCAGTAATAATAATGTTCCACATGTATGCTACGAATACAGAATTAGAATAAAACAATTATAGCGATAGTGAATGGGGCGAGGCCAAGCCCAAGCCAGAGCAAGGGCCATTCCACAATAATTCATCCCTCCAAAATGCATAGCAAGAGCCAGTTAATTTCTAGTATCAGTCATATGTCTTCATCAACATGATCAAGATCTACTTCACTGTATGTAGATTGTAGTGTAGGTTCCAAAAAGATTGAAAACAAAAATGAGTAAGAAATAATGTTAATTGAGTAATGAGCATGGGCACGAGTGTATTAGTGTAATTTAATACCCTCACAGAAAGAATAGTGCATAAGTTATGGCATATGCCAATGTCATACAAACAGGCGTATTAAGTTAAAACTCACCAATCAAACCTATGATTATAATGGCTGGTACGATGAACACACGATTGTCGAATCCTTCTTCCATTGGTGAATTTGGATCTTTGAACTCAACCATGATGAATAATTAACAGTGCAGTTGAAAAGCAGAAATCTTGTCTACGAAAACATACAACAATAGAATGATAATAATTGGCCACCACCGTACAACACAGTTTTTCACGTTCTGTTAATTCGACAGCAAACTCCTAGTTCTTAAGTTCAGGTAGACAGCATATGGTACACTTTCCCTAGCCAGAGCTCTGGCGGGACTGCCACGTACACATCCGATATGTGCCACTCAGACAAGGTGCAGACTTGTGAATCCTTTCATTCAGTTTCTGTCATATGTAGAACCTCAAAGAAAATTTAACGTATGCCAAGTCATAGCATCTACAAGATGGTTTCAATAATTAAAAAAAAAACAATAAGTGAACACATCGGCTCAAAAGATTATGAGATTCGGAGAGTCTATCCGAAAAGCTCATTCATTGATGTTCCTACGTTAGTCGTACATGTATACTACCTGCACAATTTCAAAGTACACCATATGTTGGGCACATATCAGAGAGCAGTGTCATAAATATCGGATAAGCGGTAAAATTATATCGAATTTTCAGGTCATAGACGTACAATACACTGTCCAAAAGAATACATGCAAGAGAGAAAATTATATTTTGTGCAGCCAAATTGTTTAATGCACTTAATTTACTACTGCATGGGGCGCATAACATGCTCCATATATCTTTACGCCCCTTTTCGCATGTACATTATGTTTTTTGCAGGCAAAAAGTGATGCGTTAGAAGTCTTTTTCTAAAAGATAAAAGAATACATGGCAATGTGCTTCAGGGATCGGCTCATGTGCCTTTACTGCTCTCTGAAGTTACCTAAAATATGCAAGTACAGTGATTGCCATCTCGTGTACCACCTATGGTGGAAAAAATATTTTCTTCACATTCACCATCATATGGATTTCCAGTCGTCTGAAGGTGTGATATCCAGCGCAGTGGGTCTGTTTTTGGTAGGTTCATTTGTTTTTCAACACTTTTTGTGTCTTAAAAAAAAAGAGGAAAAGTGGAATCAATAATTAGTATCAGTTATGTTGTATCATGCTTTGCCGAAACTAAGATATTTTTATTTGATTGTGATCCAATTTTGTATAATACAAAGCCAGTCCCTCGTATTTATTTTCTTGTAAGGTCCCGTGACTGTGACTTGTTGTATACGTGTGTGTTTAATCGCGTGGAGAACGTGTGGCAGAAGGTTATGATTTGGATTTTGGATCATAATAAGTAAAAATGTAATACTAATAAATCACAAAGTAATTGCAATGTTAATGATTTAGACTATGTCACAGAACTCAGAAATATTATCTGATTTCGACTTTGACTGTCGTTTGAGTTTTAAATCGGACAAGACAAAAACAAATAAATGCTGTGATGATGATGAGACAAAACAAAAACTAATTACATCTTTTTAAAAATGAACATGCCAGGAAAAAGAGAGCAAATTAACTACTATTTGCAATCACATAGGTCTAGTCCTTACTGCTCTTTGTTGCAATTACACATAAATCTTCAATAGGACTAGGAGTCTATATTGCAAACGGCAGTTTCAAGCTTGACAGTTGACAATAAATAAAAGCTGCTAGATTCCTTTGCTGGATAATTTGAACTAGAACATAGATCAATTAATGTGAAGTACAAAGGAACAAAAATGGTAAGAAAGAGAAATAAATTGCTTTGGATATGCAATATCCGGCCATCCGGCCCAGCAATTTGTATCATTTAACAGCTAATCCCATTTAGACCCTACATGTATATAATGTAATGATGTCATGTTGGTGTTGTTGTGTGGTTTTAATTCGCAATTAGAATTGACTATTTTGTGACAAAATCTCAGTAGGAACATGTTCTGTCATTTATGTCTTTCTGCTTGTATTTTAGGGTAAACATCACATTACCAGTAGGACCAGATAGAAGAGATAGATGGATTCCAAGTATGAAGTAAAGACTCCAGACTTCTCTCATCTCACATCTGCTGACTTTGAGCATGTCTATGAGCCAGCTGAAGACACATTCCTTCTCTTAGACAGTCTCCAAGAAGAAGCATCTTTCATTCAACATATGATGTGAGTCACTGATGTTAAGTTTGCAATGTAAATTTGAAATAGCGAGGGACAGGTCAGTATGATTACCATGCTAAAAATCTATCTCATTTAAAAAAAAATATATATATATATATACTAGCCTTCTCTTGTAGGCCTTGCATGTTTGAACTGAAATTCAACATGGATTAAACAAATGTATAACTTTTTAAGAGTGTTTATGCTGGCCTTTTAAGTTGAGCTTGATGAGAAGACTGATAAGTTTTAGCAAACATTAGTTTTTAGAACATTTTTGTATCATACATATAGCTTATCAAAGCAGTTTAATTTGGGAAGACCTTTATAAATTATACACAACTTACATATTGATAAATGTTATTTGTCTTGAATAATGATTTGTATTTGTTTTTAGATGCCTTTTTGATCTGTATTAATCAGAGTTTGTCCTTGTTTAGGCCATCTGTCTGTGTTGAAGTTGGATGTGGATCAGGGGTTGTGATAACTGCTCTCTCAAAGCTTCTAAACCAGTCAGCGTTATGCATGTAAGTGACATATCTATATGGCTCTTTTGATTTTATAACAGTATATAATCCTTATAATGTGTTGTATTATTTGTGCTTGTATCATTTCCCATTGTGAGGACATAGATAACAGCATAATATACTCACAATCGTCATGTGCCCCCTTTTAAAATTCAATGTGGTGTACCTTAAACAGACACAAACAAATGTGCCCCCTTCTTGTGTTCTTATGCCCCTGCCCCTTTCATATTTAAGATCTAAAAAGACAACTGGAAAATCTGATAACGTTCTTCTGTTCTTTTCATTTTAAACCCACACCACACAGTGCAACAGACAGGAATCCATATGCTGCACTTTGTACTAAGAGGACTGCAAAACAAAATTCATGTCATGTTGAGGTCATGAACTGTGACCTCTTGACCCCATTGGAAAGAAGGCTCCAAGGATCAGTGGATATTCTTATATTCAATCCTCCTTATGTTGTGACCCCATCAGAAGAGGTGTGTATTCCTTTTATTCCCTACTTTTTCAGGTGGGCTGTATCTAATACAGACCACCTTATATTTTTGTTAAAATCGCCTTTATCAGGTGGGCTGTATCTAATACAGACCACCTTATATTTTTGTTAAAATTGCCTTTATTATTTATTTATTATTTATTTTTCTTATTTTGACCCACTTTTTTGTTAACCAGATAACTTTGAAATGGTTCAATCAAATACCTTAAAATTTAGCACACATATGTATAGGCATATGGACAAAACGCGGTAAGGTTTTCAACCTTGACCTTGACTGATGACGTCATCTAGGCGCCATTTTGTGAAATTTTCTGAAAATCAACTCATGATCATATCTTCATAACCAAAAGTTATTTCTCATTCATATTTATCATGATGAAGGTCAATATCAGTCCAGTCAATTTCAGGTCAAAAAACGCGCACGTGCGCGTACGTCCGCGCGTCAATGCGCGCGCAAAATTTTTAAATGCTCAAAATCGTCTCAAATTTATTTTGCATACGTTTCAGGTCATTTTAAGCATTTTATAAAAAATCGCGCGTACGAGCATGCGCGTGCGTTTTCGCGCGTAACACCATTAAAAATCATAGAATCGCCATTTTTTTTTCTTTCATGATATTTCTCATATTTTTTCAAGGAATTTGATTCCATGTTTATCTCTTTATGACCATTATTAACAAGATGAGCGTAAATTCAAGATAAATGTCAGTGCGCGCGAGGTCTTTTAATACATAGCATATATGGGCAAAAACATGCCTATACAAAATCCGTTATAGCTCTTTGGAATGCACCGGGATCCTCAATTTTTTTTCATATTAAGATAAAGTATGAGTCGGAAATATGATTTCATGTCTCATTTGGCCATTAAGTGTATCGTGACATCATCACAATGGCCTTGGAACTAAAAATACGAATTTGCATATTATGACGTCAGCATATTTATGTAAAATTGATTGTATCTCTGTAAATATTGATCAATTTTCTTCAAAATTTCGATATGTTGTAGCTAAGACAATTCTCTACAAGCGCAGTAAAAACCATTTTTCATTTTGATGACGTCATCATAGTGAAAATTTTGAATAAAGGCCTCATGTCAAAAACTTCATAATTTGCGTGTTATGCCTATAGAAGGTGAATTTAGTTCACGTTATGAATCTACATGATATTGTTTTTTAAGAATTTGTAAGCAGTATGTCGCTTATTTTTGCTCTATTTTGTCGAAGTTTTAGTTGACCAGCCCACCTATACTTGTTCCAAACAAGTATTATATGTCTAGTTATTATTATTTATTTTTTTTTTTTTTTTTTTTATTTTGAACCACTTTTTTGTTAGCAAGATAACTTGACAATGGCTCAATCAAATAACTTGAAATTTGGCACACATATGTATAGGCATATGGAGAAAACACAGTAAGGTTTTCAACCTTGACCTTGACTGATGACGTCATCTAGGCGCCATTTTGTGAAATTTTCTGAAAATAAACTCATGATCATATCTTCATAACCAAAAGGTATTTCTCATTCATATTAATTATGATCAAGGTCAATATCAGTCCAGTCAATTTCAGGTCAAAAAACGCGCGCGTGCGCGTACGTCCGCGCGTCAATGCGCGCGCAAAATTTTTAAATGCTCAAAATCGTCTCAAATTTATTTTGCATACGTTTCAGGTCATTTTAAGCATTTTATAAAAAATTGCGCGTACGAGCATGCGCGCGCGTTTTCGCGCGTAACACCATTAAAAAACATAGAATCGCCATTTTTTTTTCTTTCATGATATTTCTCATATTTTTTCAAGGAATTTGATTCCATGTTTATCTCTTTATGACCATTATTAACAAGATGAGCGTAAATTCAAGATAAATGTCAGTGCGCGCGAGGTCTTTTAATACATAGCATATATGGGCAAAAACATGCCTATACAAAATCCGTTATAGCTCTTTGGAATGCACCGGGATCCTCAATTTTTTTTCATATTAAGATAGAGTATGAGTCGGAAATATGATTCCATGTCTCATTTGGCCATTAAGTGTATCGTGACATCATCACAATGGCCTTGGAACTCAAAATACGAATTTGCATATTATGACGTCAGCATATTTATGTAAAATTGATTGTATCTCTGTAAATATTGATCAATTTTCTTCAAAATTTCGATATGTTGTAGCTAAGACAATTCTCTACAAGCGCAGTAATAACCATTTTTCATTTTGATGACGTCATCATAGTGAAAATTTTGATTAAAGGCCTCATGTCAAAAACTTCATAATTTGCGTGTTATGCCTATAGAAGGTGAATTTAGTTCACGTTATGAATCTACATGATATTGTCTTTTAAGAATTTGTAAGCAGTATGTCGCTTATTTTTGCTCTATTTTGTCTCAAATGTTAGTTGACCAGCCCACCTATACTTGTTCCAAACAAGTATTATATGTCTAGTTCTTTCTTTCTTGCTGTATACATGTAGTCTTACTGTCAAGTTGTCATCACTGTCTGTAAAGTGAAAATAATAAGATCTGACTTATTCATGTTTTGAAATTCTTTTGGGTTCTTTTCATGTTAAGAGCCAAATTACATTTGTAAGATTATTATCTTAAATGCTTGAGACAGATATTAAAGGGATCGTTTAACAATGTTAAATCTGAGATACACGGTCCTACGTGTTATCAGTGTCTGAAATATGGTGTAATATTGAAGCCCTAAAAAAAATTGTGCTTCAAAATGATCAAGAAGTGCCCCAAAAAAGTAAAAATCTTTGAGTGACCCGTTTTACCATACTCGTTTTCCCCAATAGACTGTAGTGTTATGAAAACCGTCAGGCGAACGGTTTTCAAAATTTGTAATTCCATTCATAAATATCTTGATAATCAGACAGGCGATCGGCTTGTAAAAGTCATGGGGTTCCTGACTGACCTAAAGGTTTATAATTATCATTGCATCATTAGCTAAATCTGAGACAAAGTTACCGGATCCCTTTAATATTGGCATATTATGTTATCAAATTAGGGACTTCAACTAGATGTAGCAAAAGATTGACAATGAAGTTAATTTGATATTAGTTCTAATCCAAAGTAAAAAATAAATTTATAGCTTAAAAGTAATACAAATTCTTTACAATTTTGATGTATTTGGATACCCCTGTGGATGTAATATAAGCAGTAGAAAATTTAGCCCATAAAACACTTCTGCTTTCGAGAAAAATTGGATATAAAAATTTACCGGTGCTCCCGGTAAATTTTGATATGCATTCAATTAGCAACTACGGCCGTACGATGGTAGCTGCGACCATGAAAAACTCAGAATATGTAGTTGTGATATATAATATCCAAACAGGAATAGCTAATCGGTCGATTTTAGTCGAGAAACATTGTTTTATAGCTTAATTAATGTGTTGACCTTGAGAGGGAGCTATACAACATAAAGAGTCTATTATTTACAATTTCATAACTTTAGACTCGATTTCAACCGCGACAATGATCACTGAATATTGTAGGGTCGCATATGCTTCCAATATGTTCATTTGAACCAAATTCATGACCCCATACCAACACTTTGTATTACCTTTAATGTGATATGTCAAAATCGTAATAAAATCATTGGTATACATGTCAAAAGAATCCTTTATCATGGTGATGTAGCCTGTTCTTGTCTAGATTTCTATTAAGATAGCCTCTGCCTCTAATAACAATTGATTTTCTACCTGGAACCTGCTTCATCTATAAAATCATGTTTTATTCACCAAATGTATCTGCAAACTGTGTTGGTTCCACTGAAATAGATGTTTCAGTACTCCTGAACCAATAACACCTGTCTATCATCCAAACACATGCAAAGATAACATTTAGTTACAATATTCTGTAGTTCTGTAGTTTAGTAATGCTTGTGTAATTTACATTTATGTTGAGGCAAATTGTGCTCTTTTCTTTGATTTATGGCTTTGAGTACAATGTGTAAGCATGAATGTAAGTGTAAATTTAAGCTACATCAAGAACCATGTGAATTATTTTTCAAACATTTTTGTGCTGTTATGTAGATCAAGAGCAATGGCATTGAAGCCTCCTGGGCTGGAGGAGCAGATGGACGTGAGGTAACAGATAGACTGCTTCCTCTTATACCTAAACTACTCTCACCTCAGGGAGTCATGTATCTTATAGCCATCAGAGAGAACAAGCCAAGTAAGTTTGCACTGTTAATATTTATTGCATATTAGATTAGGGTCCTAATTCATAAAGAGTTGTGATTGATCCAGATTGATTGCAGATCCTCCAATCAGTCAACTCGCTATTTTGATATAAAATTATGATTGATTTGAATTAGGCACAACTGTATATAATGCAGTTCCTAGATATCCAAATTTGATCAGATTGATTTGTTTTGGTTTATTAATCATGTTTTTAAACAAATAGATAAAGAAAGAATTGAGAATGGTTATTTTGTTAAATCTTATTCAACTTATTTCACATCAATCCAAAAAATTGTGAAAGATTAAACATCCTATTTATTTCCAGAATTTCAGTTTCAGCAGGGAGGGTTTGTAGATTGTAGAGTTAGTATACTAGAAGCCAATGATGAAAGAAAGCTGTTTTGTTGTGTCTCAAAAAAGTTATTTGTAATAGCATCCTTATAAACTTGATGGCACAGTGAAGATTTTAATTTCCAAATATGTGCTTTTCTCACAGAGGAGTTGATGTCCTGGATATCTTCACTGGGCTTTAAATCTACTGTCGTCCTGGCAAGAAGAGCTGGTCCAGAACACCTCTCTGTCCTCAAGTTTTATAGAAAATCATCAGTGAGATGAGTGTCATTACCTAGTATAAAGAGTCACACTCTATTATTCCACAAAGCCTGTAGCCGACTAACTTGGTCATTCTCTAGCTGTGTCAGGAGCAGTTAAGTATAAGGCCTAGAGCAGGTCTTCACAACTGGCGGCGCGTGCGCCACTTGTGGCGCTTGCGGTCAGTCGGAGTGGCGAGCGGCTGTTCCAAAAAATTAATAAAAATAAATAAAAAGAAACAAGAAAAATTAAAGAAAGAAAAAATTAAAAAACTAGACCCCCTATATTTTAAAATTAAAAAACTCGGCAAAATCAAAAAGACGCAGTCGAAGTTGAGCCCAAAATGTTAGCAAGCCATTTTGTTTGTTTTATTTTCACTTGATTTTGACATTTCCCGTGTTTATTGCACCAAAATAACTACATATAAATTTATTTCCAGTGTAGATTTTACCCAGGAATTGTACTCATTATTTCACTTATTTTACTCATCAATATTAAATTATGATTGATATGTTATGGAATAAAAAGGTGTTAAAAATGCCACATCTATGGGCCTTAAAAGGCCCTAAAATCCACTAGTTTCCGGGGGCTTAGCCCCCTGGACCCCACCCGGAATCGGCTCGGTCACTACGTTCCCTCGCAACACAGTCACTAAACATACAGGTTGGCACTTCAACCTCAATAAATTTTCGTTTTGGCACTTCTAATAAACTAGTTGAAAAGGCCTGGCCTAGAGAGTATACACTGTATGTAGTCTACAGAGTCGTACAGTTCAGACCCTTAGGTATGCATTATGAATAACAAGGGTTTGTGCCTGTGAATTAGTCTTCACTTGGCAAAGTTGGCAAACTATGACCAATCTTTGTATGTTTATAAATGAGATGGGTTGGAACACCACTCTGATCGGAGGTGAAGATGAAAACATGTTGGTTGTGATCCATTTTTTATCTAAATCTTATGCCTGTATAATAGCTACACATTGTTCATCTATTAACTCTCCTTCTACTCTGTCAGATTGTATGCAGTTGCAAACCCAAAAGAGGGCCGAATAGTTGTACCCCCACAATTGGGTGGCCAACTGGTGTAAAATTTATTTTAAAAACTGTCCATTGATTCCCAAATTACGCCATTGCAATTTTTGAGATTAATATGTATTTATCTAATGCATTTGTGATTTAGTCAGATTCTTATTTTGGAGACAGGGTAGCTGTATTAGACACTGTATAAGTTCATAATGATATGAATTGTAGGATTCAAAGTTCTGGGACTGGAAATTGACAAGTAATGGATTTAAAAGTCTGCACTTTTGAAAATAGAATTCTCTCATTCCTTTTTATAATCTTCATACAGGAACCATTGTAGTTAATTGGGTTTGAACAAAAACAAAGTATCAAGAAAGCTACCAATACAGTCACAGTTGACATCCAGAGCTCAATCCTCCTCACTGTTTCTCCTTCTTTGTTTTGATTGTTGAACAAGACTGTCTTACAGATGCACATGTGCATTACCATTTGAATGGTTACTTGCTCCATTTTTGCGATTTTCTTAATCAGACCCTCTAACGGTTAATGGATGTACCCATCCAACCGTGCAAGTTCAAACTCAATTTTTGATTAATATTAGCAGACTATTATTTTTCCTTTAATTTCATTATACAGTGTATATTTTATTATATTCTTTTGACGGTTTTATCCAAAAAAATTAACGATAAAGAATTCCCCATTTTCGTTTGTTGTTTTTCCCCAAGTGTAGATAAACTATGAAGATAGTGATGGAGAGGGAGACAGAGGGAGGGAGAGAGAGAGAGAGAGAAGGCAGGAGAGAGGGAGGGAGGTATAAAGGTGGTAGTGGAAGAGAGAGAGAGAGAGAGAAGGCAGGAGGGAGGGAGGTATAAAGGTGTGAGAGAAAGAGAGAGAGAGAGGCAAACAGGCAGAAAGACAAATAGAGGGTGAGAGCTTAAGGGAGAGTAAGAGATGAGTCTGCCCAACAAGTTGGGAAACAGAGATGTGACCTACCTTTTTGGACAAAATTCTCAGAGAGAAAATGAAAGGAGGATTTGCACAAGCACAAACAATTACTGTAATAGTATACCCTTATGGAAATCATCAATTTTGTATTGTTAGAAAGACACTAGAGAACAGTGCAGTAACACCTGGCACCGTTTCAGATTTATTCTTCATTCTTTCAGTTTAATTTTCTTTTTGTAGGTTCATGCTTGCTTTTAGATTTACAACGTAAAAATGTACGTAGTTGTTTTTTTGTCATACAATGTCACCTTTCCGAGATATAAGTGTACCTTTCCTCTTTTAGTAGACAAGTGAAACACACCATCATCTGCGCTGCAACGGACCAATTTGATTGGCCTATTTGGGACTCCTTACAGAGACTGCCGGTATGACCAGCTGTCAACAATTATATTTTGATACCCAAAGTGGCAATTATTCGCAGTTGCACAATGTACATTGTATATTAAATGTATACGGCACTGGTTTTTTTAACTATGACCAAATAGCTTAATGACCCTTTGACAGCCTGAAACTTTACAAAGATAAAGAATTAGAAATCAGTTACAACTTTTTCTTGTAGCATGGACCTAGGTTAACCTCCCATAGCTTAATGAAAAAAATTCAGCGTTGCTTTATGTGCATGAGGTATCCCTGAACAGCCAATTGTTTACGGAATTTTGTAACAAAATTGACATACCTTTTTTGTTGGAGCCGAAAAAAATATATACCCACAAGCAATATGTTTTTTTTCTATTGATGATTGATGAGCATGGGTGGATCTTAAAGAAAGTTAACAGTAATCTGAATTAACTCCTGTATTTTGATAGAACAGTGCAATTGAAAATGGTGTTTCGGACGTTACATTTTCCGTAAACAATGTAGGCCCTCATTTAACCCACTAGAACAATCATTTAATGAGATTGTTTATGGTTTGAATAAGCTTATTAGTTACTCCAAGTCATTAAATTAAAAGAAAATATAATTTAATTGTAGTAGCGCTTATATTATAAATATATTCAAAATTTGAAAAAGTTGTCTCATTTTCCGTAAACAATTTTGTAACGTCCGAAACAACTTTCAATTTGAAGTAGCAGAAAATAAATGAACTGCAGGACTTATCTTTCGTAACATTTTTTAAACATTTCATGGCGGCTACCCACCAAAAAAAAGAAATTTGCAATACATCATTACAATACTATTTTATAGTTAAAACCAATTTTCCGTTAACAGTTGTAACGTCCGAAACAGATGTAACGTCCGAAACAAAAAATATCAAAAATGTGATGATAATCCATATTTGAGGGTATCTGGAGTGAATGAATCATTATGAAATAAGTTATTATAAGTCATAACACAAGTCAAAACACAAATCAGGTCTTTCAAATCCAATAATTTTGTGTAAACTCAAGAAGGGTGTTTCGGACGTTACACTATTTGATTGTTAACACATAGTTTGCAAATTTCAACTAATTTTCGATCATATGTGCAAGTTACGATTTCACAATGGACACTCGTGTTAAAAACACTATTTTGATAATTTCATTTAGATCTAAATATACAAATATGAAGAAATATGATGCAAAAAATCAAATTTTCCGTAAAATATCTAAATTTTCTGCAAAATTGACACATAAAACATAAATATTGAAGCCACACTTTGTGGTGCGAGGCATTCCTGGCTGCTTTAGTATATCCTTAATTGTAATTTATCAGAAAAAATCTCAATAAAAGTGACTCATAAAAATTATTCAGCCATTTTAACAGCACTTTCTGTTATGCTGTTAGCACGTTTCGGATGTTACATTAAACTGTTAACAGACATTTTCATAATTTAACTGGTTCAAATGAGGGGCAAAGATAGATGTGAGAATAGCACATTTCAATTTTTCAACCTCTCCTCTTACTATTTACATTGCTGTGTGTTTGCAAATCATCACGTTTTCATTTTTACAGAGGTTGTTCCAAATTATGTCATATAACCAAAGATTGTATGGTCAATCTAAACTATTTGGTACGTTACAAAAGCTCAAAATCACCCACTTAAGCAATACCCAGTGTACATGTACATGACACGGGTATGATACAGGTAAAGTTGATAATATCAAGCAAATTAAAATGTTTTTCTAAAAATGTATGGAAAATATGGATTTTCGTTTGAAAATACCTTTTAAAAAGGGCACTCAGTACACGTAACTAATCTGTGTAGAAAGTACATACATGTATAAAAGAAAAGGGCATTACCAGTAATACCTTATTTAATGATCCTAAACATATACATGCAGTATCTTCCTCAAATCTATGTATACATACCAGATGTATAAGCTGGTGTAGGGATTTATTTTGAACTTCTGAAACTCCCCTTCATATCCATGATTCATCCCTTTCATATTAATAGGTCATCCCTCATTCACATTCACCCTTTTCATCCACCATCCTTTCATCTGTCTATCTCTCTCTCTCTCATTGGTTTCAATGTTCACCTGATGCAGTCAAGCTTATATAGTATAATTTACATATACTATGAATATTAAATATATACCCTTTGTAATATGTTTGAATATTTAAGAATACTTTGTGATGTTGATTTATACTTGTATGGGACTATATGAATATTTATTGATTTATTCTACTTTGCATGGAATGTATATGGAATGCTACATAGAATGCTGTAATGCTTTTACACATTAAAACCTGGTCAGTTAGCTAGTAGTTATCAATCCTACAACATGTCTGCTGGGCTGCCTCTGTGTTAAGAGTGCTAGGAATTATCTGTTAGAACCGCAACCCTACACTAGTGTGGAATATAAATGGGCTGTCCGGTTTTTTTTTTTCCCTCTACAAAATGTCAAAGTTGGGGGTCGGCGCTGCGGCCTTATCGCCGGCAAATACGGTACATGTTTAACCTACACTGTATATTGTTTGTCACCTGTAATATAGGCACAGCAAGAGTTAAGATCTATCAACCAACCAACCGACCAACCAATCAATCCATCCATTCATCAATCGGTCATCAATTAAATAAATAAATAAATAAATACTTATTTAAGAGCATTAAAACATATTGTCGTTTGAAACAGCCTCCTAATACAAATAGTGGTAAAGGATGATTGTTACTACAGTAGTATTATAACCTAAAACATACACAATTTTAAAATACATCAAATATGTCTCATTCTCGAGATGTACATACATTAGGATTCACTTATTTCTTATTACCGTACTTACATGACTGGGGGTACTTTTTTATAGTTTTATTTTTTAGAAGATTTGTCAATGTTTCAGTGCTTACATACGTGTATGTGTTAGTGATATTATTGAATGACACACTATATAGTTGAAGGCAAAGAACATTAGCAAGCTGATTAAACATCTATATTGTAGAGTTTGTAGAAATTGATGATCTCATTGAAATGTTAACATTGTGTAACATCCGAAACAAACCATAGTATACATTTCACACTGTTGTTCATAACATGCAATAAAGAGTATGTTTCTATGTGAATTTTCTAAGGAGTTTTGATGACTACAATTGCTATTAGCTTCATATTTCACTCTGTTAGATCACATAAGCATTTTTAACTACCGGTACACGTTCTTGAAATGAATAATATACCTTACATAAATTGAGTGGTCGATGAAGACAAACTTGGTATACATGTATGTGCTAAACTAATTAAAACTGCACAATTTTTTTCCATAAATGTTACAGAAGTATTTTTCTGCAAACAAGTAATGTAACTGAGGTCAATAATACCTAGAGAAAAGCAATTAACTTGAATAAAGTTATAATGTTAACAGTGTGTAACGTCCGAAACATCAGTGGTGTGCCATATGAAAATTATTAGGCAATGCACTGGTTCCCAATTTTTTTGCATGTATTTACCTTATATCATCAGTTGTTATAATAAAATAAGTTTGACCTAAGAAAAAAGCATTTTACCTATTGAAATAAAAACTTGTTATTGTCAAAACCCTAATTTAGGGCTATTTTTCACTTTCAAGGGATACAGAATCTGTATTTTTCAAGATAGAAACTCAACAATTTGCATGAATAATCTCTGAAACATATTCTTAAAGACCCAACATATTTAAAGGTGTAGTTAATAGCAAATGAGTTTTATATCACAGTTATTAGATATGCTATAGTTCACAATAAAATTGTAAAAACTCAAAGTATTCATATCTGGTGAATAAATAAGGAGATAGATTAAGGTCCAGAATTTGCATTTCTCAAAAATATGATTAGTCCTGATCCTAAAAATACAAGTTTGAAGTGAGTAAACATAATTTCATTTTGGACCCATTTGTGGACACATTTGGTATAAGTTAAAAAAACCAGTGCCATACACCCCCCCCCCTCCCCTTTACAAAAATCACTTAATTCACAGAGCAAATAAGCAGACCATGAAACAATTCAAATTAATTTGATAATTTATTCTATTTTCAATACTATTTCCATTCATAACCTCATTGAATCAGCAGCAGAAATATACATCACATGTTTCAAGATTTAACAATATCCCGTCTTCTTTTGAGCACCACACAATGCCAGATCGATAAGGTTGTTCCTACAAATTGAGGTTTTAGCCAGAGACTTGCTTATCTTTGTCATTGTAAGAGCTATCAGTCTAATGAAAAGGAAATTCTGCTCATTTCACGTACACATAGTATGCAGAGTTTCTTAAATTCTTACTGTATGTTCTTATAACTTAGTCACCCCAACAAGATCTACACCAGACCAGTGGTAGACCAGCTGATGGTCGTTTTAATCTTTCGCCCTTTCCCAAATGCGCGCGCGTGTATGAAATGCGTACTCCCCACCAATTCACCTTCCCCTCAGGCTCTGTTTCCGTACGTGTATATTATGGTGTACTAGTATTATGTGAGCGCGCACGGATCATGTAGAGAACAGTCCAGGCAGTGGACTAGACCAGTGGTGGTGTGAGTGAGGTATTAGAGCTGGACCTAAAACCACACCCTCCTCATTACAAGGTAGAGACAATCAAATTTGTAACCATCGTTCTGAAAACGTATCAAATATCCAAGAGAAAGATGATAATCAGGACAATAAACGTTTGTGCCTAGTGTGTAAATGAATGGGGAAAGGGTTAAGGAGGTCCTTGTTATGACATATACATGTATAAACGAGACTGGCCATTTCATCACAGCTGTGTGTTGGCTTCACGAAAACCAACACACACACCTACTGCCATTTTTCATTCTGAGGTAAGTTTTTATAATGAGGCTTTAGAGCAAAGTTGCATATAGTTCAAAAATATAATCAATTGCAATATATAAATTACCAAAAAGCATCTACTCTTGACATATGCCCACAATTGAATACTATGACCTACAATAATTATATCCAAACACCATTTTCATAGGCAAGATGCATGTACAACAGCCGAATACCGAAATGTGCAAACGTCACAATGACCTCACAATATTGAAACAAAGTTTCTATAGGCAATGCAACAAGACATTAAATTTATCCTACGGTACATTCTTGCGATCTTATCACATACAGGTACATCTCCAGGGGTACCGGTATACATTCATACAAGTGTGAAATCACTAAAGGAATGTATTCATTTGCTCCTAGATAGAGAATGGCTGCTTCACCATCATCACAAGAATGCATAAAGTCCATTACTATGTTCTTACAATGTGTTTAAGACATTAATTACTAGTTTCTTCAAAGACAAACACAATGTAATGGCGGAAATGGCCTTTTCATATTCCAGCAAACTTATATTTAAAAAAGTCATATAAAGAATCATGATACAATGAATGGGCATAAAGACTGGATAATTACAACATCATATAAAGAAACAAATTTGAAAGTTCAATTGACTTGACATCCGGCCAATCATCAGTCCCAACCAATCATTTTTTATATTTTACAATGTGTTCGGGCAACTATACAACGCCTTGTTCATATGATGGTAATAACTTCTCCTATAGCTATAATTTCATATATTATTCTGTGCATTAAAATGAATTCTGGTAGTCTGAAAGAGGTTAAGTTTGGTTCCAGTACACTGCAAACCTTGATGTACATACATGTATACATGTAGGCTTCCAAGCTGGAATGCAAAAACATCCTGCTCATGCACAGCATTCATAAGTCGCAAAATTATTTCTGACTAAAAGCATTTATAGGCATTGGCATCCTATAACATCACAGACATTGAAAGTGAATAGAACATGGCTAAACCGACAGGCACTTTTTAGACACCATATTGCAATGACAATGTATGATTCATTCACTGATGGAGACAACAACAAAAAAATAAAGAAAACAACTTTGAACATCCAATGATGAATCCCCCTGTTATAAATCAAGACAGGAACTTACTATGTTGTGGGATTTTTAACAAAGTACTTCTCCTTGCATATCTTGCTTTCTAATAAGTCTTTTAATAAAACTTCTGAATCATGGTATACAATAATTTACAATATCAATAGGAAATTACTTATTCTGCCAGATAGTTGATATTGAGGTACAGGAAAATTATTATAAGACAGGTAAATAGATGTGTGTCTATAATTATGTGAAGTTAAACACTTTACACTGAAAGCTCTCTCATTTGACTATATAAAATTCTTTATAAAACCACTTGTAAAATATCATGTAAAATATCATGGAAATCTAATAACCTTAGAAACATCAAATGAATTACAAAATATACACAAACATCATTTTGTACTTGGGTACATAAAATCATACATATTTTCATTGAATATTTTGTTAACAATAACTGACTGCAGTCTCTGCACCAATGAGCACTTCAGAGCGTCTACTTTCTAGGTGGAGAAATGTAGGTATATGTAAGAAAGGCAAGTAATAAACATTACTTTTAGTGCCTCTTAACAGAAACTTTATGTATATGCATAGGTTTGTGTACCTTGACAGCACTAATATACAGGAATAAATGTATTTGTGTGTCAAGTTTATTGAGTTCATAAGTATCTTTTTTTTGTTAACTAACAAATACACACTTACAAGTTAAGGTGATCATAAAAACTTAAAATATATCTTAAAAACCAATAAACAAAATAATAAAATATCATCTATACATTGCAGCATTGTACCAGAATTAACACACAATTCTGCAACACACTGTACCCCATAAAAATGGCATCATAGGCAGTGATGTGTATGTTATCTGTTAGCATAAGTTTACATCTGCCC
Source organism: Strongylocentrotus droebachiensis (assembly GCA_035222895.1). NCBI lineage: Eukaryota > Metazoa > Echinodermata > Echinoidea > Camarodonta > Strongylocentrotidae > Strongylocentrotus > Strongylocentrotus droebachiensis. The sequence goes on from JAVYIG010000986.1 coordinate 24,543, forward strand.
ATCTTCCCCCACCCCCTCCCTTTCATCACACCCCCACCCCACCACCCTTGGGAGTTTACATGACAGAAAGAACAAGTTTCATATGCTAAAGTTACACATTTAACAAGTATAACTGTATCAAAGTTCCAAGCAGAATTCTCAAACAGAAGAAATGGAAGTTTACAAGCACATGGCACAAATAACCCTAGATATCACAAGATCTGTTTAAACATTGAAAGACTCTATCGTGCCTGCCTTAAGCTAAACCCCTTCTAATTGATCAAGGTGCTTCACAGGTAGATGTTTACACTTCTGAAAATAATACTGCCACCTGAATATACTAGAAAATACCATTGGTGCACAAATTCAATTATTACAAAACTGTCATGAGTCCATATACTGATCCAACATTTGTCTTGGTATGTTTTGCAGAGTACACAAATCATGAACAAGCTCATTCTAAATAGAATACATTATTATTTCAGTGAACATAAGTTGGTAGTTATATATGTAAATACAGGTGCATTGTGGTTCTTTTGATTTGCACCACTGAATGTAATACACATTGGAATAGCACCAACATGTAACCAGTTGACTGCTGAAATCTCTCTTTCCCATAGGCTTAATACAGGAACCCCTCTGGTTCATGTAGGCAATGGGTTCATGTAGACAAGTATGTCATGCTTAACAATTATACATGCTTACACCCACAATCTCATGTTCATGTACCAAACAGGAACATTTAACCCATCATCTATGATATGGAACAGGTTAGTCCTTGTATTAAGCCTATGGTAAATGGAGAATTAGTAAACTGTATATTCAAGGACAGACAGAGTACACTGGTCAATTAACATACATTTATTGGTTAGCTAAAGCGATACCTGGAGAGCATTTAGTTTGGCCTATTTGTGCAATATGAAGTACAGTATATCATTTGCTTGGACTGACTGAGGTAAAAATATAAAAGAGAGAGAGAGAGAGAGAGAATATCAATGTACATATATGCATGACATGTGTTATGTTGAGGTATAAATAATATCCTAGTCTGTCACACATGAGAGAACTTAACCCCAAAAATACAATAGCAGGCTAGCTTGGCTTGAATGGCAGAGAATTGGTGAATTTGGAGTCAGTTTGTAGTTTGTAGTTCACAAACTCTGTGTATTGACAGAGATATATTGTTAATATAAAATCAAGTGTGTGGTACATGTACACACAGTGTAATTCTTGATCAAGTCAGGCTACCCATGTAGTAAATACATGTACACTGTGAAAAAGGTTTTTCTAGAAACTACAATCAATCAAAGCACATTAGAATTTAAAAAACATCAAAAAAAGAGAAAGTCAGCATTTTTGTTCTGTTTCTTCTCAATTGTTCACAATGTACATGTTGTGAAATATATGTTGGTGAGAGTGAATTTTAACCTTTCTATGAGACAGTTTAATGATGTAAACATATCAAATTTGGACCAGAAGATCTAAATGAGTTAGAAAACATGGTTCTGCCCCTTATATTGTCATTTGTATACACAATGCTTTTGTTGTTGTTGTGCTTTGCATTTACTCTATATCCTGATCCCCTTCCATTAATCAACTTTCAAGAATGAAAAGAGGGGTCTTAAAATCAATATTTCATTGTTACATTTCAATTTTAGTACCTTCAAATATACATTGTATGTATCACTATAAACATGACGGACAAAGAAAGAGGCCAAAATATACAGTTCCTCATTCTACCCTCAACAATTGCTGTGGTAGACAAAGGAACATCCCTTCACTGCTATTATGATGTTTCTTTGTCTACCATAGCAATTGTTGAGGGTAGAATGAGGAACTGTATATTTTGTCCTCTTTCTTTGTCCGTCATGTTCATAGTGTATCTGTTTCTACTTTCATACACAACAAAGATCTAGTTTACCTTCTAAACATGTAAGACAATATTCATATTCTTTGGCCAGATTAACAGCCCTCATCAGATGAAACATAAATTTTGTAACACCATGCACCAGTATGTTGCACAAATATTAGCAGTAGAATTATCAACGTGTACTATAAAAATTAATCTCTTGACATGGTACTAAAAACTTGTTGTTATTGACTGGAATCAAACACTATTTTGTGAAAATGTTGAAGTTGCTTACAATAGATTTTTAATGAAATTCAGTAACTTATATGATAATGTATTTCAAAAAGTTTCCAAAATCAAAGGGAATAAAAAAAGGAAGAAACCTTGGATCGATTCAACGTTATTAAAAAAGATTCGGAAGAAAAATAAATTATTTAAGAAATATCGTGAAAATCCAAACCTTAATACCAAGAAGAAATATGCACAGATAAGAAATGTTGTTAACAAGTCGTTAAAGAACGCTCGGAAAAGGTTTTACGAACATAAATTTCAGGAATCTAGTGGTAATCTAAAAAAGACATGGAACATTATTAAAGAGGTACTTGGTAGTAAAAAGAATAATTTGCCTAACTTTGTATATGATAATGGGAACACTGTATGCGGGAATAAGAATATAGGAAATAGTTTTAATCAGTTTTTTATAAAAATTGGATTATTAATAAATGATTCCGGAAATCACCTTAATAACAATGATTATACCAAATTCTTGCTGCAGAAATGTTCTAAATCATTGTTTTTTAAACCTGTTACTGAAAATGAAATAATTGAAGTTACTAAAAAAATCAAATGTAGCAATAGTTGTGGTATTGACAATTTGAGTCCGGTAGTTATTAAGAAAATAATAGTACTTATTTTGCAACCATTATGCCATATTTTAAACTTATCCTTGTCTTCTGGTATTGTTCCTTCTAAGCTTAAAATTTCTAAAGTGATCCCTATATACAAAAAAGATAACCTACATAATGTTTCTAACTATCGCCCAATTTCACTACTCCCATTCTTTTCAAAGATCTTAGAAAGAATTGTGTATAATCGATCATACGATTTCCTTTTTAGTAATCATCTTTTAAATGATTATCAGTTCGGCTTTTTAAAAAATGTATCTACCGAAATGGCTTTGATTAACCTGCATGATTATATAATTAATGCATTGAATAAGAAACTTCATACTGTTGGAATATTTTTAGACTTAAGTAAGGCGTTTGATTGCATCGACTATACCATATTATTACATAAACTGCAATTTTATGGAATAAGGGGTCTTCCTCTACTCTGGTTTAAAAACTACTTATCTAGCCGTGTGCAATATGTTTCTTACAATAATGTTTTATCCGAGCCTTTAAATGTTATATGCGGTGTGCCCCAGGGATCTATACTTGGGCCACTTTTATTCTTGATATTTGTTAATGATCTTCCAAACTGTTCAAATAAGTTGAGATTTGTACTCTTTGCGGATGACACCAACATTTTAGTTTCTCATGATTCTTTACAATCTTTGAATAATATTCTCAACTTTGAATTGCAGAAGGTATCTGAATGGTTTTATTATAACAAATTATCCTTAAATACGGACAAATCAAATTATATATATTTTTATGTTAAAAATACTAAAAAAAATAACATAGAATTATTGGATATAAAAATGAATAATCAAGTTATAAAGCGTGTAAGTCACACAAAATTCTTAGGCGTCTTGATTGATGAAAAACTTACATGGAATAACCATATAACAGATGTAACAAACAAAGTATCCAGAAATGTTGGTGTCATCCGCAAACTTAGCAATTTCTTCCCTCAACATATTCTTATTACTTTGTATAATACCTTAGTCTTGCCTTATTTATCTTATTGTAATGTAGTGTGGGTGAACACATATCCAACAAAATTACAACCATTGTATTTATTACAGAAAAGAGCTCTTCGTATATGTTCATTTTCTTGGAGACAAGCCCATACTAAAGAATTATTTGTTAAATTTAATGTTCTCACTGTGTTTCAACTCAACTCTTACTACTGTTCAATATTACTTTTTAAACATAAGCAGAATATGCTCCATAAATCATTATCATCAATGCTCACTTCCAATACAACTGTTCATGACCATAATACAAGAAGCAGAAATAAATATCATCTATGGACTGTTAATAAAAATTACTCACTATTCTCTTTTAGACATCATGCTCCTGTTATCTGGAATAATCTGCCACTAGAAATAAAATCACTTAACTCAATGAATACCTTTAAAAGAAAACTCAAATCGTACTTAATCACAAGTGTGTGAAATTTTAAATTGTTGATTTTACTGCCTTGTATTGTCCTGTGGTGGGTTTGTGCGGTTGTGTATTTTTTAAATAAATTATGTCATATTTTCATAATTGTTTATTCCCTTATAGTACTTTATTATCTTTTATTTTTTTAAATATTATATTGAATGTTCAATGAAACGTATTTTACCTACATCAAGGGTGGTCGTCTCGACAAATCCATATGGTTTTTTATGGCCACCCAATTCCAATAATCTTATGTTGTTATCTGATGTATCACTTTATAGTTTTATAATTTTACCTTATTTTGTATTATTGATCGACTTATACTCTTATTCTGTCATGATTGTATTCTGATTTGTATATTTTATTGGAATTGAATAAACTGAACTTGAACTTGAACTTGAACTAAAATATATCTATGTTAAAGTTTACTGTCATAACTGTGAGGACAGATCCCTGAAGAAGTTATCATTTTTGTACTTGAGTGCATCAGGCTGCGAGAGCTTCATATCAGCATCTGCGATGTCTTCTTTGATGGCTGCTATCAAGGAATCTACAGAAATACAATGCGAAAGGAGAAATATAGCAAACAACTTGGTTAGTATCGAAAATAATATCGCTAGTGATATTCGTTTGTCTCGTAATGTATGGTCAACAAGGGATCTAACAGATCATGAGGTTTCGTGCGCCGCTGAACACTTTGTCAGGTGATAAAATATAATGTAAGCAAGCTTGTTTACATTAAAACACACTTCCTTACATTAGATTTTATCATCTGACAAAGTGTTGCAGGAGCACACGAAACGTTGTGATCGTTCAGAACCCTTGTTGACCATATATTGCGACACAAACGAATGTCACTAGCGATATTATTTTTGATACTATATCCACAATGAGTAATATATTTAGCAAATTTGCTTAGTATTACCAAAACATCCCAATGATTTACACTTGATTTTAAAAAAAGGATATTAAAACAAATTTTGTCAAAATCAAATTAGATAAACCACATCCATTAAAAAATTTCACTCAAAAGTAGCAAATAGGCTTATTGAGGCTTATTGAGGCTGTAAAAGCTGAAATTGTAAGTTTTGGCCTAATCAGCTAATGATTTCCATGGTCTGGCACACTGAAACTTTGACCACATTCAAAGTTAAAATTGAACTCCAAAAAGTAACCCTGATATTGAGGACTGTAGTCACCTACTCACCTAGTGATGGATAATTCTTTTCAGGTCTCCTAAAACCCAGGATGCAAACCTTCAGGATGGAGTCGTAAAAGTCGTCTTTAAAGATGTGCATTACATGTGTTTCCTGTCAAAAGGAATAAAGAAAGCAAACAAATACATTAATGTCTGGAAATGATACTCCCCTTGACATTTTGATAACCTCGTTGGCACTTCACTATGCCCTGACCCAGTTAGAAGTATTGTCAGTAAATAACTCGGGAAGAAAGAAAGAGCCTTGGCATTGAGTAAAGACTGGTTAAAAGATTACCGGTAGCCTTCTCACATATTGTACTAAGAAGCAGATCTATCTAAATGTATGTAGGCTGACCGTTTAAAGACAGGGAGGTCTCATTATTGTGGTATAATCATCACCAACATGAAAAAAAAACATGAAAATTAGTACGGTAGTTATCAAATTGCTCATACTGGATGACATTCACATGTTCTATTAAGTTCTCACACATAAAAAAAGGTCCAAATGATATAATAAAGCCCAAACTTTGCTAAAAACAGGATATACAGGTTGTACAGTACATTTAGTACAATATGTAGCAATTCCAAAGTTAGCAAACAAAATTAACTTTTCCATGATTATGACATGTAGGAGAGGCCAAGTGTTTTCACATTAGTTAAGAAATAACAAAAATGAAGTGTTTCTTGTCCCGGCCTGCCTCCTTTTTTTTTTTTTACTATTTACTATTCAGAAGAAGAAAAAAACACAAAAAACCAAAAAAACCTGTGATATACATTTTGTTTAAATAGCTTCTTAAGTGATAAATATCATTTGTTTTGTCATACATTGCATCATTTTACTCACATAGCACAAAATATGTGAACAAATAGGCTTGGCTAGCTATAATTAGCATGGCAACCATCTTGGAAAAAAATAGCAGAAAAATGCCAAATAGTAATGCCCTCATTGCCCTGCCTCGTCCTTTTTCTTAAAGTCTGGACGAGAAACACATTTGTTTTTGTTTTTGGGGCCTTGTGCTTGTTAAAAGTACATGTACTTGTACAGCATAGTTCCTGACTAGAATTGCAAGATATAAATTACTTGTAAGATTACATGTTCGCAAGACAACCAAATTGACCTTTTTTCAAGGGGGGAGGGGAAGGCATAGAGTAAATATCTAAATTTCATTCAAGCCTAAACTTGCTTATTGCTTAATACAGGTACACTGTACATGTACATGTATATGAGAGGCCTAATGGTGAGACGGGAGCCAAAGCATGCAATATGCATGCACATGTCATGTCATACCCATGGGAAAGATAACAACATACTGTACATGTAGACACTGTACAGTACAATCATCAGTCATGAAAATGTTCTGTGAAATATGTGGTTCCTCAATTCAATTATAAATGACTTGTGCAATGCAGTCTTGTCTAATTTTGTATAGCATTATTTTGAAAAACATTGTCATTAAATGTAGATCTTTGTTTCTGTGTACATAGCTTAGTAATTTCTGACTACCCCCCTCCCCCCCCCCCCAATAACAACAACACCAAACAAAACCTAGAAGGACAATTCACAAAAAGTGAATCAGTACAAATTTGAAACATGAAAAATTATATTCATTCAAAATAAAATCATACAATAATTGCATGTTCATGAGTTACGGTACCTACAATTTTCTACAATAGATCAAGCTTGGCCTGGAATTCTGGAAAATATTAGGCAAGGCATATTCGTATCATTAGTCCAATCACATCTCTGATCGGTCCTTATCAATCACTGATAAAGAAATATGATCTTCCAACTTGGATGGATAAAGATATCAATCTAAAAATCTAATGCATCTATAAGGACATTCTTGTACCTGCAAAAATCTTGAAAGAGAGCAGGGCACATGTACAGGATGTGTGCATGCAAGAGCAGAAATATGCTAATACGAACCAGTATTTGATCATGGCTCCTTATCAGCTACATGTACATGTACATGTACATAATTATAACAAAGTTACAGGTACAGTATACATGTACATGGTAAAGGGATAATTATTATGGTTTTGTAAATTTGTATATTGAATTTGCCCTTTTTTGTGATTGGCTATAATATATATCAAATTTGTAAGTACTGACTACAGAAAATAAGAGTACCGGTATCTACATGTATGACATTAATACATAGTATTACAGACTTAATGTAATGAATCACTTTCTGATTATGATAACAAATCTTGACCACCTCATATATTGAACTAGGTACTCCCAATGCATTGACTAGAATATGTTGTGAGTGATTCTACATGAAGGCACATTTGCAATTACTTCACTTCTGGTAAATAAATTAATGAGTCTACCTGTCATTATGTTGTAGGCTTCAGTACATATGATACATAAAAATTGTATTGGCAAAAAAAAAGCCCCCCCCCCCCCAGAAAAAAAAAGCCAGTAAATAATTAATAAACAAATACGATTTTGTTTCCATGATCAAATCATTGGAGCACAGGCAGCACATATAAATCGCTTAAATATAACAAGTATGCCTTGATACATGTACATGGCCATGGAATGAATTATAAATTGAAAGAAAGGGTCAAGAATTTATTCAGAACTAAAATTACATTATACTTATATGTACTGATAAGAAAATATTTAATGAAATAGTCTGTAAGAAACAAACTGGGGTCCACAATCTATACAATGAAAATGAAATAACATATGAAATCTTGGTGTAAACAATGTTTTTAGAAGTATGAATTTAAATCCTTTAACATTTCTTGGTTTCTGTGAAAACCTTTGAGATATAAACTCTCAATATCTAGGCTTATTGGCTGCCTGCAAGAAGGCCAAAAGAGCTACATGTACATGATGCAAATGTATGCATTGTCAATAGCATTACCATTAGCAGTAACGACCTTCTTGCAGGGAGCTGACAATACCATTATCTCCAGCACTCACCATAGATTTCTTTTCATTTTTGTAGTACGGATTCCAGCCAATACTCATCACCATCTTGTGTACTTCCCCATCATCTACGCAAGCCCAGCCATAGTAAACTCCAGTGCTAAAAGCAGCAGGCAGATTCTCCACGACATCCTCTGGAAAGTTAGCTGATGGTAGTAGAAACAAACATAAGCAATAACATTATAATACAATATACAATAATCTACTCAGGTTTCTCATTCATGTTTTCCACAAGTGTTTTGTTGAGAGAAAAAGACAGGCTTTCTGACAAGCAGACAGTAAGAACAACAAAACAAAAAAAATACATTTAATAGAACTGTAGACATTGTCGGATTGTCCCCATGATTCTTGAGCATTTAATATCAACATCTTTTATCTAACTTCCACGACTTAGACTAGGTCTAGTTCCAAGTTGCTCCCGCAGCACAGGCAGAGTCCCAGACCAAGCCAAGACTAAGTAAGAGTGAAATTACATGAAACAAATGTGAAAAGAGAAGATGAGCTTGAAAAAATTCCAAAATAAATGTCTCAAGAAGGTTTAACTTTAATGTAAAAATCATCCGTAAGATAAGAAGCCAGAACTCTTTGTAATGAGTTAGCACCAAAGAGTTAACTCGAGTTCTGTCTCCAAACTGACAAAATGTGAAGATTACAAAATTATGATTAAACTAGATCTATGATTTTAGTATGAATAGGGTCTATATTCATTACAAATTAACAAATTTATAACCAAATCAAAATTCAAAATCAAATCGAATGTCTCAAGAAAACTGAAGTTTCAATGTCAAATTAGAAGATGAAATGTTGAACACATATATGACGTTCAATACTAGTTACCTGTAGGAATTCCCAGTTCTTTGCTTCCTCTTCCAAACCCTTTGATGACACGACCTTGCGTGAAGTATGGTAAATGTTCGGCCATTGTTGTTACGCACCGGTAAGATGTTCTTAGCAGCAACATGCACGGTACCGGTATTGCGGTAATATTTGGCTTGTGATATACACACTAAGTAATGCGGCAATGCAATGGCTGCCTTGATTAGACAAAATTGTGTGACTTTGTTTGTTTTGTTGATTGTGTTTCTGCACTGCGTGTCCACATGAGAATACGAAACAATCTACTCAATCTTAAATTATAGGTTTCGACTTCGAATGGCAAATCTGGCCTCGGTTTACTAGGTTGAGCTGCCCCTAAATACACCGGTGCGGTGCCAGCAGAAAGTGTGTGGGATTGGTCCATTGGATTAGATCTATAGGATTCGATTACGCAACTTGCTCAATCATGGGGTACACAGACAACGCGTCTAACAGACAATTAGACCATACATGATCCGACCACATATCCTAGATAGCTCGACCCTGTCCAGGACTCTTGATTATTTAGGCGTAATTTCTCACATGATGATTTAGTGAAAATAATTTATTCATAATAGGACTCACAAATATCTTTGGAAATGGGATACATTATTTGTCAAATCACGATGTGAGACATTTACGGGCTTATTTGAAGAAGAAAAGTTCGCTAAATTATTTATAGAAATAATAGAACTCATATTTTGGCTAGGGGATGTAGTAGGCTATTTTTGTTTTCTTCATCAATAATGGAGCACGGAGTTAAAGAGAAGAGAGTGTGAATTAAAAAGAGAGTAATCGATCTAGGTAAAAAAAAGGGGTCTAAAAAATTTCAACCGATCTTGGAAATTTTAGGGGGGCACGTGCCCCCCGTGCCCCCCCCCCCCCCCCCCCCCCCGTGGCTACGCGCCTGGACAGATAGGGAGAGTTAAAGACAATACTCTCTAAAAATCGAGTGATCACGGACGTCACTCCTCTGGAGAGTGAAAATGTAGTGAAAAAAGAGTGAACATTCACTTTTTTTCTTAGAGAGCACTCTAAAATCAATCGATTTTCACTCCTAAACAAGTGATCACGGACGTCACTCCCAAGAAAGTGAAAATAGAGTGAAAATTCACTCTTTTTTTTCAGAGAGTAGATTGCAGATAGGAGCGGAGAAGCAATCTGACTTCCGTGCATATAATTTATATAGAACAAATAAGCATTTTTGGAACTTGTTTTCTAAAAAGTGCGTTTCTTTCCAGCATTGGGGCGCCAGGGAGTCACTTGGGTAACCCGTTTCAGAAATTATTAATAAAAACAAATATGGCACTTTCTCTGCCTATACTTTCTTTAAAAAAAAAAGTGAATTTTCAAAATCACGGACGTCACTCCTCTGGAGAGTGAAAATAGAGTGAACATTCACTCTTTTCTTCTTAGAGAGACTCTAAAATCAATCGATTTTCACTCCTAAACAAGTGATCACGGACGTCACTCCCAAGAAAGTGAAAATAGAGTGAAAATTCACTCTTTTTTTATATATACCTATGTCGAAAAAACCAGCACAGCTAGAATAGTAGCGTCTGACCAGGGGCGGCGATTTCTTTTCATGACCGGGGGGGGGGACGAAATGCGAGGGACAAGGGAGCAGTGCCATATAATGGGGTTTTTTTTGGGGGGGGAGAAAAAAATCCGCATCACCACCATTCTTACACGTTACGCAGGCCCTGGGAACGTTCTTCAAAGTGGGGGGGGGGGCTAAAGTATTTACGATCAGGTAGAGCAAAGCAAAGCAAAGCGGAGCGTACATTGGCGTGGGGTCCAGGGGCAAAGCCCCGGCGGGTGTCAAGGGGCGGAGCCTAATGAAGCTCAGGGGTTTTAGGCATGTATTAAGGTCAGACGAGCATCCTGGGGGCGGAGCCCCCGGAGGCTCAGGGGTTTAGGCATTTAATTACGGTCAGATGAGCATATTTTGATACCTTATTTGTGACACTGGCATGCAGGTCACTTATTGGGGTGGAGTCCAGGGGGCGGAGCCCCCAGAAGCTCAGGGGTTTTAGGCATTAAATTACGATCAGATGAGCATCAAGGGGCCGCCTTAGGGCCCTTGGTGGGGTTCAGGGGACAAGGCACCCGGAAGGTCAGGGAAAAATCATGCCATTTCTACAACATTTGAGAATCACTGGACCAGTGATTTACAAATGTTGTAGAAATGGCATGATTTTTCCCTGGTATCGAATTAGAAATAAACCACGTTTGAATTTCATTTTGGGGGAACTGCCCCCAAACCCCCCCCCCCAGCCCCATCAGTACGCAATTGCGAGGGAGCATAGTGAATGAGAGGGGTGAAGGTGACGGAAGTGACTACCCCCTCACAGGTTTTTGAAGTTTTGTTCTATTACAAAATTACATTCCTTAGCAAAACTATCAAGTATAAACGTTAGCAATATACCATTTTTCACTCTTCAATTTTCTCGGTATTTACTTGTTCATTTTGAAGGATATTATGCGAGGGAGCGTAGCTACTGAGTGAGAAGATTTTTGCATTTTTATTTGTTTAAACGCTGCACTCTTGGGCCCTCCAGAGCCTAAAAATGTGTTGCAGTCTTTAGTCAGTATTTGCTATACATTTTTGTGTGTCACTTTTTCAAATTTTGAGGGGGGGGGGGACGATCCCCTCCTAAAAAAATCGAGGGGGGGGACGTGTCCCCCCCCCCCCCCCCGTCCCCCCGGGATCGCCGCCCCTGAGCGTCTCTTTTTGCGTACAGGGAGAATCGGAGCAAAATAGCGAATGTCAATTGCACTTCGACCGTTATTCTCTGGTTAACTTCTTTTGAGACAAATCCAAGCAAACGTTTACATATGGGGAGGAATGGAGAGACAGACGGTATGATTTAAAAAGAAAGAAAAAAAAACTACCCTGCAATAGCCGGCATCAAGTGCCAGGTTATTCATTACGCCTATTCAGTAGGCAAAATTGAGTCCAAGGAGTACGTCCGGTCGAGCAACCAACGAACTTTAGACAATTTTGGAGTGGATCGAACACTCAAAAACACTATTTTTAACAGGACTCACCCTTTGCCAGGTATTGGGGGCGCAAATTCGAAATTCTCTCCCCTTTTTCTTTCTCTCGATCAGTTTACCTTTTTTTTTATTATAGCCCCGCCCTTTTTAAGCGCCCCCCCCCCCACCCTCACCAGTGCCAACCGGGGCATGTTCCCCCTCTACCACATATAGATACGTCACTATATTTATGGCATGTTTTTATCGTGTTGAGAATGTCAGATCTATTATAGAGAAGGTAGGAGATTTGCTCTAATGTATGCCGTAGATCTTTCAACTCAACGTTAATTCAACAGTTACTGATCTCTTCTCTAAAATTGAAAACAAATATCACTTATTTTGGGTTTGCCGGGACCGATAACGTGTTATAACTTAGATTAAAACCTAATTATACCCTGAAAACATTTTAAATGTTAAATATTTTAAATGATTCTAATAATGGCCCCCTTGATAGTGGTGATGTTTTGTAATTGGCAAGACTGGTTAATCATTTAATGGGAAGTGTGATATTGTTCCACGTTTTTCGAAGCAATCACACTCTAAAAAATGTTGGGCTAACAAATTGTTATTGGGTAAACTAAAGAATTTGCATGATTAACCCAGTGTTGGATAAAAAGAAAATACCCATCTTTTAACCAACCGACTTACGTTTGAGGCCGCCATCCTAGTCAAGCATCGCTTATGATTGCGGTCTCCTTCACTTTTCCACAGATAGTTCGGATAATACTTAAAATGTATAATAATTTATTATAGAAATATATGTTTCGTTATTATATGTTAATATATGTTTTAAAAAAAAACATTTTGACATGAAGTTATTATTGTTTGTATATTTTGTATTATACGATAAGTTTATTATGTTCTTTGGATTATATTTGGAAAAATGCTGAAAAAAATCAAATAAATAAAAAACATCTACCCAACTTATTTTGAACATTTAATTGAGTAAATACATGAAGTAAATGGTTGGGAGAAAATAACCTAAATGTTGGACAAAAATGGCCCAACTTTAATTAGCCCTATAACATTACCCAATTATTATTCCATCAGCAACTACATTGTTGGTAGGAAATAACCCAATATTTTTGGACGACATTTGCCCAACATCGATTTGCCATTTTTAACCATCCTATTTTGTTTACCTTTCATGAGGTAACTTCATAATGGTTGGGTGAAAATAACCCAATTATTAGACAAAATTTGCCCAATAACATCTGCCCAACTTTTTTTAGAGCAGAAACTGACGTACAGACAGATAAAATAATAGGGACTTTTAGATTTGCGTGGACTGATACGTGTGACGTCCAATCAAGGCAGTGCATTAAAAGGACGTCGATCGTAGCAATCCACGTTGTCGTTGTGCAAATCTAAAAGTCCTTAATCACAAAGTGTTGACACTCACGTCACTGACTACGAATATTTGCGTGTTTGTTTTTCCCTGTCCGTTTTTCAAGAAGACAATTATTCCTTCATCACCCTCTCATTTTTTTCAGCAGCTGGATAACCAGAGAAGGACGTATTGATTTATTGATTTATTCATTTGTTTATTTATTTATATTTTGGAAGAAATTAATCGTGAAATCTTGTGAATAGTACGACAATAGGAGACCGGGTTTTTCATAGGTGAAGTTTAATTTGGTCGAGTCATACGATACAGACCCGGCGTTTCGGAGTCGAGCTAGAGCTAGAGAAAAAGCTTGTGCAGATATTTCGAAAAAGGAGGAGCTCGAGCTCGGCGGTCGAGAGTGCTGGAAATCGAGAGGACCACCATCACAAAAGGATATCTGGCTACGCCTGGGCCTGGGCCAAGCTTAGGGCAGTCCGGTCAACAAGCTTATTTGCTCATCAAAGACAAAGTACGTGACTTCTAAGTTCTTGAGCTTGAGCTTGAGACTGCTCTTCTTATCATGAATATTGAATGTAGCAGCAAGACGCTCTTCTCTTGTTTTTGCTGGGTGCGGATTGCTTGGGTTTACTACTTTAGTTCCTTACCTTAGTTTGTTGGCGTGTGAGAGGGCGTCTTGCTCTCTCTTCTAATTCTAGATGTGTGTAGAGTATTTATTTATATTTAAAATAACTGATCTATAAAATGAGTAGTTCTAGATCTAGTAGATCTATTGCTTGCTTGGTGATATTTACATGTAATTAAGCAACCAGGGGACGGTGGCGATGGCTTTAACTCTGCCTCTATGAAGGACTGTCTTGGTAATGACACTCCAGCAAAGCATAGAGATCGAGTCAATGCTAATGAGGAATAAATGCCAAAAAGCCCAAAGCTAGCTAGTAGTACGTTAGACCGAATTTTCCGTCTCTTTCGTTCGTTAGCCTCTTATTGGGGTAGGGTCGGCCGGCTCTCTTTAGAGACGGAAACCGTCTATACACATTCCCATGATAACGCCACGGCCATTTCAGGTCGTAGCGTTTTGCCCCCAAAATCCCCCAAAATGTCATTTTACCTCGTGCATGTTATATTGTAAATTAGGCCTAGGCTATAATAAATCAGTTCCACTTACCAACTTGACTGAAATAATCAGTTTAATAGTCCCTTTTTAGGAATTTATGGGTCAAAATCGAAATCCATGTTGAAAAAGATTTTCAAAATGGATTTCGATTTTGACCCATAATTCGGTCTAGTAGTACGTGGCACTATAGTGCATCGATCCTCCCGGTTACAAGACCATGCACTGCTGTACCACCATGACCACTGAGCTATATCGCACCTCCTATATGGTCTAAATCGTTGTCATCGTCATCGATATATATACGGGATTGAGGTACATGTAGATCTCCTGGTCGTCTTTCAAGATATAAGTTCAATTGACAGTTTGCGACTTAAAACTATGTGTTGATGATTTTGATATCAATATCATTTGGAGCCAGCGCCAGATGACTTTAATAAAAAAACTTGTTGTACTTGTAGTCTTTCAATTCAATTTAGTGATGCTAAAGTCCTATAAACTTAAAACTTGTGAAAAAATTGTGAGAGTGGACTGTGACTTAATTGTCATATTGACATTAGGTATTTATAGATCTAGAGTCTATATTTAAGGTGGATGTTGGATTTCTTTAAAAAACAATTTATATATACATATATTTCCTTTTCTTCAGTTCCATTTGCTGTCTTGAAATCTCCATTTGGAAACCATGATGTTGTCTTTATCAACCCGAGCCACACCCTCCTTGTCACCTTTGCACCATGGAGAAGCCTGCCTTTGGGCTGGAAGCAAACCATCAGCAAAGCTCCAGAAGTATTCCTCACTGCAGATGCCAAGATGGCTCTCGCAACACTCCTCAGGGTCGAGGTATACATCTGGCAACACCGTAAGGGGTTACCGACTTGTCCTCTCTTTAGGGCTAATTGCAGGTGGAACCTTCACAACTTACCGCTACATCACCTCAAACAAAGCTAGGAGAGGCGAGGGAGTCACAGAGCCTTCAGGAATTAAAGGCCTTGTAGCATCATGCCAAGAAGGAGATGGGAAAGTTGAAAAGGATGACAGTGCTTTAGAGTCTTCCAGAAAGTTTGAAACAGCCATCAAGAGATCCAGGGATCTTCTGCAAAGAGCTAAGGTATTCTTGTTCTATGAAATTGTATTAAATGCACATTATTGATGATGATATTTGTGACCTTTGTGTACTGGCTCATAACCCCCTTTAAAGTCACCAGAAAAGAAAAGAAGGAGAGGGAGGAGAAAAAGAAGAAGAAGAGCCTTTGATTCTACCATAAACAGAAAATAAAAATATGTTCTCAAACAATGAAGTGTGGAACAAAGAAGTGCACCTGGATTCAATCTTTGTGCTGCCAAACGAGAGACGCAACCATTCAACCATTCTGCTTTTACAAAATTCATCACCCTTTGAAGAACAAATCGATAGAAGGCTTATAAAATATTAATTCTAATGAGATCCTGGAGATTGTCACAAGACCAGTACACTAGTAATACATGTAGAATGAGATCTTTGCACTCAACAGCCAAGGATGAAGTACCCCCCCCCCCCCCCCCCTACATACATGTACGACATACTCAAAGAGACTCCAATGAAGATGAATGTACATGTATATTTATATTGTTTTAGCAACAATTTGAGAATATCATTTTATCATAGTATTCTTTTCTAATCCTTATTTATTTGAATGAAGGATGAAGTTGGTGCACCAGGAATTGTAGCTGCAGTCACTGTTGATGGCAAGCTGGTATGGAGTGAAGGTATGTATTTTATATAAAAAGAGAGAAAAGAAAAAAAAATTGAATTGACTTGAGCTCAGCAATGTAATTGCTTCTTAATGTGGTATATTTGAAAAAACATATCCGCTGCAAAGTCAGTGATTTATTATTTGTCTAGAGAAGTTGCTAATGTCTCTACAATATGTATATCTTTTCTAAGCTACTTGGTCAATAAGAATATTAAAAAGGTCACTATGATGCATCCTTATTTTATAGAATACAACAAACGTGTGAATTCTCATGAGTAACTTGTAGTTACATGTATATTAATAATATTGAGCAGAGGTATAAAGCCATCTAGCATTGTGACAAAAACAATATATTTCAATGAAAAATCTTCTGATGTCTGTGTGCACATAGGTTTTTTCATGAACCATCCCTATGAAAGAATTCATCATAAACACTATGAATACGACTGACAAAGAAAGCGGACAAAATATACAGTTCCTCAGGTAGACAAAGGGACATCCCTTCACTGCTAATAAATGTAAAAATGTGTAGAACAGGTGTCACATGCATATTCACCTTTTTACATAATAGCAGTGAAGGGATGTTCCTTTGTCTACATGAGGAACTGTATATTTTGTCCGCTTTCTTTGTCTGTCATGTTCATAGTGAAAGATCCCAATGCATCATACGACATGTAGTCCAACATTCAGGCATTTTGATATCTTCTGATAATGATTGCTAAGTGTCGCTTTTTATTCCAGAGAATTTTAATTTAATTAAGGTCTTGTTTAATGAATCTAATGTGGAGGTGATGGGGTATAGTGGTTTATTCACTTGACTCTCAATCCAAGGGTTGGGGGTTCCATTCTTAGTCTGGCACTGGCATCCTTAGGCAAGACATTAATCCACATGTGCCACTCTCCATCCAGTTGTAAATGGCACCTGACAATCACTTGGGTAATAATACTTGCAGGGCCCTCCGGAAGAACAGTGTTTAAGGTGGTGAGAGATCCCTAGGAAAACAAAATAATTATTCTTTATTATTATAATTTGTTTCACCTGTGCAGGTATTGGATATGCTGATGTAGAGAACAGGACTGCGTGCAGGCCGAACAGTGCATTTCGCATAGCAAGTATCAGTAAGTCGTTGGCAATGACAGCAGTTGCTAGACTCATGGAAGAAGGAAAGCTGGATCTAGACAAGCCGGTCCAAGAATATGTGCCGTTATTTCCAGAGAAGGAATGGGAAGGAGAAAAGGTACAAACTTCATTCGTTTTCTTTATGGTCATATTTTTTGTTTCTGTGAAATACATTTGATAATGTTTAGTGTACCGGTATTGGTCTTGCACATTTTCTATTAAATCAAATACTACTCAATGTGGAATGCATATCTTTGATGTTAAGACAGTAGAACAAACTTTGCTACATGTTACTAAACATCACTTTTAAACAGCTTAGGAGGAAATACAATGCACAATTTTTTTTTTTTGTATTCAATGGCAGCCTGGGCTAATAGAATTGAGGTAGGCCTACAGTAGAAAGAGTATTAATATTTTCTGAATGCCAGGAAATGGAATAAGGATGCCAGTAGTGTAGTTCCTACAAAATATTTCATATCAGGTATATATTCCCACTGCTGATATCCTTTTCCAGACACACGACATCTCTCTAGAGAGATCCATGTAGTATTAACTTAACTGATTAACCAATTGCAGGTTTAGTAGAAAATTGTTTGGAATGATATCAGTTTTTGGCAGTGCCTGCGACAAATATAAATGATATAATGATTTAACGGCAAAATTATGAGTAGAACCACCATTTCTAACAAGATGGTCATGGTATCAACCTTCTTCCATCAGGTTTCTCTGACCACAAGACATCTTGTGTCTCACTTGGGAGGCATCCGTCACTATGATAAGTCGTATATGAAGAAGAAGAAGAAAACAGACGAGAAGGAGACTGATGAGGACAATCAAAAGGACAACAGTAACAAGCATACTGAAAAGGGAGTGACATTGAAAAAACAGCACGTGAATGCCACTAATATGACAAAAGAGAAGGAGAAGAATGAAGATAACATTACTATGAAATCAGAGGCCAAGGATGATGAAATTAAGTCAAAGAAGGAATTCAAGACTGTAACTAGTGCTCTGGATTTGTTTAAAGATGACCCTCTCATGCACAAACCAGGTAAGGATCTTCACTTTGCATGTACATGTATGTACCCATGACATCAGTCAAATGTTCAAAGTCAATGTTCATCTCGCGTGGAAACTCTGCTATACTGCAAAGCTCAATAATAATGTTGAGTACCGTAATTAAAGGTGTATTAACCGCACCTTTTTGCCGCCGAAAAAAAAATCAAAGTCGGGGGTGCGGTTTATACACGGTACACCAAATTCTTTTTTCTTTTTTTTTTCTTTTTTTTAGGGCGAAAAAGAGGGGTGCGGTTAATACACGAGGGCGGTTTATACAACGTTAACTACGGTATCCATGCATGCAATTACTTATTGAAAGTCGATTACTAGATTTTACACTTTTTTATTGTATGTTTACACATAATCTAAAACTGGCCAATATGCTTGCCAGACAGGGAAACTTGATTTCCCAGTGTTATGAACCATGCTTTCTTCAGTGGATGCTAAAAAAAGCAACACATTTGATGTACGTTAAAGGATCATGTAAGTGACATCAATAGTTTTTATCATGTAAGTCACTGTGTTAATGTAATTATAGGAATTGTTTATTTACGTTTTTAAAGCAAAGATGCTAAGCCATCTCCAAATTAAGAACAAAGGGATTGAAGTTCCAATTTATCACATATTTTCTTTAGCAGAATAGTGCAGTGTAGCTATTTGTAGGAGAACCAATTCCTCGACTGCTCATATTGAAACATTTTTTAACATTACAGGATCAAAGTATGTGTACACCACTCATGGCTTCACCTTGGTTAGTGCTGTGGTGGAAGGAGCGTCTGACAAAGACTTTGTGACCTACATGAGGACAATGCTACGTGAAATGGGTCTAACTGAGACTGTTCCTGACAAACACATACCAATCATATATAACAGGGCAAGGTAAGTTGGATGTTGTGAGTGTTCTGCTGAAAAGTAAAAGATGTAACAACAACAACAAATGTGCACGAGCTAGTCCACAGGAGTTTGCTTTGTTTTGTCAGTTTGTTTTGGGGGACAATGCAAGAAGATAATTCAAGAATCCATCTTGAAATTTACAAATGTCAAATAATTGTTAAGTTGCTTTACACCAAAGCTGAACAGTCTGAGAAACAAAAAGAGATAATAATAATAATAATAATAATAATAAGAACGTTACTTATAAAGCGCTTATCACCTAAGTCTCTAAGCGCTATAACACACAAAATAGACTGATATACAATTACATTTTAAACAAAACTAAAATGTGAATAAACCTACAAATTACAATACATATGGAATATGATGTGTACATGTATATCATTCATGGGTATGCATGATTGTTTATACATTAACTGAGCAGATTTCAAGCCATTAACTAGTGGTTGAATACTATACAAATAATGAATGGTTATGAGTTCAATAGTGCGAATATTTTCATGAGTTGAAATTGAATAGAATTAACGTTAATCTTTCAACGAATGAAAATATTCGCACCATTGAACGAATGAAAAACATTCATTATTTGTTTTATACAACATCAAAGAAGATCTAATAGAACGTTAATCAACAAATTATGCTTTACTCCTTATATTAAAGATAAATTAAAGTTGGAGTCAAGCCTTCTCGATTACATTCAGATTGTCTTCGCGTCAGATACACGCAGGGATACGCGCGCGCACGGCAGAGAGGTGCGCAGTCTGCATATAACCAAAAATGCACTGCGCATATAACCAAAAATGCACGACCGTGCAATATAACATCTATTGAATATCATGTGACCAACAATCCTCCAATCAAATGACAAGGATCCATGTAGGTGTTGTATAAAATTTATTATTGAATGTTCCTCTGGTCTTTCATCAGTAAAAGTGGGCAATTCACATTGACGTATACCCTTTCATATGGGATATTCTTTAAATGTATTAACATGTACAGTTCATTTTAATAGACAATATCCCCCTTTCCATTAGAGAATTAACCTGTCTTGCCACTTCCAAATGATCCCCCAAAACATACTTCTTCCCTCAGTAATATATGATCTACTTGTTGTTATGAGTTATATGTTAACTCTTCACATTCTGTTTTTATCCCCTCACCGACGAAGTTGGAGGGGATATAGTAACGTTGCCGTCCGTCCTTCCTTCAGTGCACTACTAAATTATCAATATTATTATTATTATTATTGAGACTTTGCATTGTTATTTGTTTATTTTAGAGGCTATCGCTACAACAAGAATGGCAAGCTGGAGAACTGCCCCTATGTTGATCTGTCCTACAAGTGGGCTGGAGGGGGATATCTTTCTACTGTGGAAGACCTGGTTAAGTTTGGCAACATAATGCTCTACAGCTACCAACAACCAGCCAACAACACAGGTGGGAAAGAATTACAGAAATGCTTTTATACATCTAGAATGAATGGCTTTACTGCTTCTCAGAGGCACACAGAAGAAAATGCCCCTTTTTTAATTAGAGTATAAGTTAATAGAATAATGGACAGACGAGAACCAGGATTGCAGTTATAATAATCTGGTAGCAGTCATTCCGAACCTGAAATTTGATATAATTAACTCATGCCTATAAAAATGATGGCCATGGAATTAATTATGATAGCTATGTTTTTACTATATCAGTGACGAAAAAATTGTGTAAAAGTGATGCTGTTCATATTTTCATTCTTTATTCTTTGGGTTGTGTATATTAAAGGTTCAAATTTCTGATAAATGATGCTGCTGAAGAAAAGAAGTTTTGTTGCTAACATTCTATAAATATGTTCGCTTATTTTTATCATTGATAAGTCTGTATATTTTTTTATTTTGTGAAAGGAAAATGAACCTAAATATTTTAAGAAAATGATCTTATACAAACAAATTCCTATGCATTCATAATACTGAAATTTCTCATACTTTATTTGTGATTCAGTCTTATATTTAAGACTTACAGAAAACATTCCAATAAATTCTGTCATTTCAGATCAAACTTGCCTCCCTGGTTTCTTAAAGAAGGACACAGTTAAAACGATCTGGGAGCCTGTTCCCATAGCCAAATCAAGACCCAGCAACGAGTACTGCTACGCCATGGGCTGGAGCGTCTTAGAGAAAGAGCAAAAGCACGCATGCTGCGCACCCACCCGCCATTTTGTCACTCATAGTGGTGCAGCTATGGGCTTCTCTAGCATGCTGATGGTAGCCCCAACCCATGTCTGCTGTGATAGAACTAACAATAGTACAGAGAGCGAAAAGAGAGACGTTTCTGATATTAAGCAAAGTGAAAGTATATCATCAAATTATAGTTCTCATATTCCCAAGGGAGTTGTGGTAGCATTGTACGTGAATCTGCTTGATACTGGGTTATCAAAATCAGCTGAAGGTATAGTGGAAGCATTTCAACAATGTGCAAATAGGGGATGAGATGGCAATACATGTAATGATATCCGTGCAATAATAGGAATTGTCTTCTTCACTGCCTTTTATGCCCTTTTATTGGAGATGATTTTAGAAGCATCAATGATTTTACGGTTGGTCACATAGGTCCGTCCATTAGCGCTTGGTATTGTAATATTACAAGATATGTTGAAACATAATTGCTATAGAGAAAGAGGGAGAATAAATAGGCCTACCTGTGTTTCAGTTAATTGTGTCGTTTCGGTGACGAACATTTAACAACTTCTTTTCCATGGGTTTGAGGAAACAAGATTTTGTTTTTGGCTAATTTATGCTAACTTTTTAACAGCCATTTTGAAATTTCAAGGTTATGGCAACCACTTTTGATTTTAAAAGTTGCTTAGTTGAATTTGTTATGTCAGAAAACATATTATTAGACACTAAAATCATTAGAATCGGACAATGTTAACTGTGTTGGTGAATTTGACCACCAGTCAAAAGTGCGTTGACCTTTCAACGTTTTTGACCATAGTGCCTTTATTTAAGGTCAGAAGTATAGCAAACTATACATTTTTGGAATCCTCATGACCAGACGAGTAATTTGATATGCATATCAACACGATTGGAATATATTTGAATTTTGACCCCTGTTTGACCTTTGTTGACCCCTCACGAAAATGCCCGGGATTTTCAAGGGGGCAGCCCATGTCAAAATTGTTCGGTATTCATCAGGGAACACAAAAACACTTTCAAACCTTTGTTCCCAGAGATTGGTCACGGGACCTACAGGCTGGTCTCCTACATGTTTATAAATATTATTGATGTAGTTGTTCTAGGACTTACCCTGATTCCTGTGAAGTCTTTATTTATTATTGCTAAGACAATTTCACTGTAGACCTACATAATGATTGAAGGGCAACCCAAGCCTTGTCATCAGTTCATTTGTGTGAAAGCAGGGAAACAGAATGGCAAAAGTTTGAAATAAAACGGACCAATAATAAGAGACTTATGAATGTTTTGAATACGAGATCACTAAAGCCATGCGAATGTCAAATTGGCAGATTGGTAAGTGGATTGTGACATATTTATGGACAACTCTCTTGTTTGTTGTGTACAAAAATACCCATAATTTCTGTTTCTCTGCTAAGTGCCTTTTCCTTTGAGATACTACTCAAAATAATAATTCTGAATAGCATATTATTATAGGTCCTCTAAATAAATCTAGTCATGCATTTTGAAGGAAAAAATATATTAATTTTGTTTGTTGGAACAAATGGGAAAGTTGTCTGGCACTACATCACAGTGACAATGTTGATTCAGCCAATTTGAATCAGGCATACTGCTTGCAGAACTTTATTGCATTTTCTTCTGATTTCACTCGAACTTTCACCAGTCTGCTTCTCTGATTTGTATGCGTCCCCTCGTCCCACCCTGTCCCTAAGTAACTTGCCATTAAGGTTGCATTTCCGTTTGAGGTAGTTACAGGGGAATTAAGTCCTCTATGACATTTTATAGTTGTTGGTTTTAATATGAGCAGGAAAATGAGAGAAACAGACAAGTGAATGTTTGTACAAACAGTTAGAAAAGAAATAGTTCAGAAATTTGAAGATGTAATCCATGGAACTCCAATTGGCAACCCAGCCTTTTTTTTTCTTTGGGGTCCTCTTTCACTTATCTGTTATGAACATTTTAGCAAATTTCCATTTTCTTAGTTATTGATGAATGAATGTATTTGTTTCATACAGATGTTGTGTAAAAACGCATTTGCAATGATTAGTCAAGGGTGCATATATGATTGCAAACTTTCATTAGAGAATATAAACATTTATGATTTGTTTAATTAGTACAGATCAGAGCAAATGGGAGAGGACCTTGCAGTATCTTTTTAGAAGTAATATTTGGACGCTCATATTTTGAGTTTAGTATATATAGCCATGATATGGAACCCCTAACATACAGAACAAAACATTTTTTGGGTGATTGGTACACTTTAGTTTAAGGGGGAAATTGCCCCCCCCCCCCACCTTTTTGCCCCCAGGGAGAGATTAGGGAACAGGAGTAAACCCTTGTTATTTTCTAGACAAAATATAATACCTGTAATATTATGTTGAATATACCAATGCTGAAATACAAGTACTGTTTACTTTACTTGCATTATTTTTTAATAACTGTGACATGACAATTTATATAATGTTTATTTTTATGAAAAGAAAGAAGAAGAATGTGAAATTACTTCAATTCAAAGTAATGTAATGTACATATTATGTATCTGCATAAAAAAAATTTATGGTCACTTTTATAATCCTATTGAGGCCAAAATAAAAAGCATGCGTATCTCGTGAAGTGTTTAACTTCTTATTATTCACTGTGTGTGTGGCATTCCTTTTATTTAGCAATTTGCTGATTCTGAAAGAAAGTATATAGATAATGATTAGAAATTATTTTACTCTAGAAAAAGAAATAGTCTTGACAAACATGGACAGATGAAAGGGTTGCTTATTTATTTTTTATGTTCTCGTCTTTTATGCCATTAGGCCTAAAATAAAAACTTGTTGTCTTGCCCTTTGCGACCGACCCAAAAATCAGATTTTTTAAATTTTATTAATGAATAAGAAAATATGTATTTTGTTTGTTTAAATGGGATATAAATGCATAAAATCTAATTATTGCCAAATTCTCACTCGTCTTCTGCTCTAGTTTCAAAATCCTACTAGCGTAAACATGCAAGTAGACTCCGGCTTCGTGTACGTGTTTACACCATGCACTGCACCAGAAACCAGGGATATTTCGTGGGCGACGGTCGCTGTTTAGAGTTTTCTATGGAAAGGCTCACAACACTTTTATATTCATGACACATTTTAAAGGCACTAAAAAACATTGAAAATTTACGTAAAGACGAGATGAAAGGACATAACGTCCAATTGTCGAAAGCCAATTGAAAATGTTAAGTAGGCCTATTTTTGATGCTCTTTCGGAAAATGAATAAGATTAATTGAGAAATTGAGAAAAGAAGAAATATTATCCCATTTTTACTCTTTTCATCAGATGCTGCCTATTTGAGAACATCAAGCTTGATATAAAATATGATGAAATGATAAACATGAAGAGTTATAACATTTGTATTGATTAACAACACATTTTTAGAAATAAAATATGATACAATTATTTGTTGGTCATGTGCTTATGTTTTTGAATTCCTATACGATAGGTGATTAATTGATGGATTTGATGATTGATTTATTAATAGTTAGAAATGGGAAGTGGTGGTTCTACAATTAGATCTGTTCCTGTACCAGCAGGTCAAATTAAAATACATTTATTTCAACATTTCAAAATGATTATCTACTTAATCTTACAGATCTGTTTAAAGTAAAATAGAATGGGGTTACCGTTAGCCAGTTAATTGTTCTTATCATATAGCCAGTCCAATTGTTTTCAAAATTCAAAAATATATATTATTCAAAAATCTAGAACATCTCTTTAGGTGTGATTAATGTTAGATGTGCAATTCAACATTGCTATCGTTCTTTTAAAGGTACTATATCCCTTTTGCAGCCAACCTCAAATTCTGTAGAACTTTGCAGGAATAATGAATATGTCATGTATGTCCTATCTGTGAAATTTAAACGTTAGCAGTGTCCTCGTATTCAAGTTATGCAAGGAAACCCGTTTACTTGCTAGACTTCACTGTCAGACACTATTGAGTGACTGACTGGCTTTTTTTTCTTCTTTGGTACATGAAAAGAGTTGTAAAGGGTACATGAGCATTTGTCTACATCAATAACCCACTTCTTGTGATGGCCAAGATTAAACTGATTGAATCTTTGCGCAGCATAAAACGTATGACCATTCAAAACAATTGTCTGAAAATCAAGACTATTACTTTTGGGCTCTATAGCCCTAAAGTCGATTTGACAACTAATAGTCGTTATTTTCCCACTTGAGGACATTTTCAAGCCCCACCTTTTTTAGGGAAGTTCTAAATTAGTATTATCTTTCAAATGCAGTTGGAATTTAACTTTTTCATTTTTTGGGCCTGCAAATGGGACATAGTACCTTTAAGCTAGAGGATCCCATCATATTATGGGGCAACCCCCCTCGATCCCCCTGCAGAAATGTCCAATATATATATATATATATATATATATATACACCGCCTGTAGAATCTCTTTATCATGAGCACATAGCTGGTATGCATATGATAATACACCACTGCTAATAATCCAATGGACTACTAGTAAAAATCATATTTTGTTTGTTTATTCCATCCTAGTATGTGGGAAAACATCTGAGTAAAGCTCTCGTGATAACAAGCTAGCATAACGTCATACCTAACTTGAGCATATGAAACAAAATATTAAGTGTATGTAGTCTAGTTCAAAGGCTTTATTTATGACGAACAGAGACAATTCTACCATGTACAAAATTAACGCTGTGCACATTCGATCGTTGGCACAGCTTTTCCAGATGTTTTGTTAAAGGTTCTGAAAAGCTAGAATACCAAAATGGCGAATTTTCTTGCAGTACCACCTAAAAGTAGCTCCGAAGTGGAGCTTCAAAGACCTTTACAAAACTTTATCAAGAATACTTACTCTGATTCTGGAGAAGGAGATGACTTTTCCCAACAAGTCAAGGAATTTTCGAAACAAAGGACCAACGCTGTGTGCAGGAAACTGGATAAACATGCCAATTCTCTGGATATGCTGGCAAAGTAAGCAATTCTATAATGTTGTCCCATATGTTGCATTTTGTGTACGTAACCGGATGTCTCTTCTCTGAGCTGCTAGCTGCAGTGCTGAGTCAGTGAGTGTCACTGACATAGCACTTTTAGTTTTAGTAGCATTACTATCATGGCTGTGTATTTACATGATTAAGAAGGGCAACACTGTACTGCAATACATTCACTCAATATTTTGTAAAACCTGCTGTAGAGTAAAGGAGGGGGTAATCGACCATCTCCAGTTTTTCGGCCGATCCGCGTATCCGTTGGATGCATGGTAAAATCCCTTTAAAATACCTCGCATAAATAATAGCATATCACATATCCCACACATACCATACCATGCCAGAGTCACTGAAGAACCACATTTGCAATGGAAAATATATCCTAAAATATCACATTTTAGCGATGTAATCGGCGTCCTGCTACCCGAATCTGAAAAATCGAGTAGAGTCTATCTAACGCTAGACAGCAATAACCATCTGATTTGGGTCATTTCTTTAATAAAACTGACATTTGTTGTCATTCCCCAATACAGATGGCAACCCAGAGATCTCGTACCGCGGGGATGGCTATGTACATATTTTCGTCCACGACATTTTCTCCCCGATTTTCTTTATTTAGATCTAATTTTCTGATTTCTAAATCAGATGTAAATTAGGTCGGTATGTCATTTGTCCTAATTACAGTTATCAAAATTTGATAACTTAATATTAAATACGTAATTTACGGACTTACTTATATGAATTATCCAATTTGTATCTCAGATCCGCGAAGCAGTACGTTCATGCATTCGAAATATTACCCGGCGGCCGATATATTTCCGGGTCCACCTTCCAAAACATAGCCAAATGGCCAATCAGAGCACTCGTTTCGTGGGAGTTCGTTGGTCAAGCTGGGCCGACTCGTAGCGTAGCTACGGTAGCTATTGGACGTTCGAAAAGAAAAAATGAATATTCATCAACTAAAACCAAGACGGATAATGTTGACGACGAGACTTTCTCGGATTAATCATTAATTTAGGATCTAAATGAGCAAGCTATCGTAAGTCAAATAAGCTATATATATGTTATTTTTAATTTGTGTTGTAGAGTCTAATTGCAGCAGTTATGAGGATGTAAAGAGTGAAAATCTCGTTGCATATCTCATTCATCGCGGTCCGGTCGAACCGAACCATTTGTTCCGTACAGTGCCTCACAGAAAGAGGTCCCCAGACTTCAGTCTCTATAATCAGAGGTCTAGTGGAGCCAGACGTAGTCTCAGTGGAACAACCGACGATTAGAGAGACTGAAGCTTTCGGTCTAATCTAACGCGTGTCTGTAAGAAATATGGGTACCATAAAATGAGCTTTATTTCAAGTATTTTTCAGATTTAGAGCCCGATTTTGTTCGAGTCGCAAGCTCAAAAGTATCTCATGGCATGTATTAAATCAATGCAGGCGGACACCGCAACGCACACACGATATCTCTGTCTAATTCAGATTCCAATTTCCGATCAACGCAGAGCTAGTTTTCGACCTGGTGAGCACCAGGGAGCTCCGGCGTGGGATACCTGCTCCGCTCGCTAGTGCTATAGATCAGCGCGGAAACGCGGGGCGCGCGCGCTTCCTATTGACTTTGTACATGCGGTCAAAAACTGGCTCGCTTTGTCGATAACTGCCTCCGAAACAGTGAAAATTGAAATGAATATTGTCATGGCAATTCATGATTTTTTTTCTGGGATTTTTTTTTTGTTTAAATAAAATTAATATTTGCTTCATGATTTAAACAAGAAATGATAATAAATAGGAAGTAAAGAGTCCCAAAAATAGGATTTTGTCTTAAGTGGTCGAAAAACCCCTCCTTTACTCTATAAATGTATGATATGAATTTTGATAAACAATTTAATGAATCAATGTTGATGACAAAAGTAACGAATGGAACTTACAAGTTTCATTGGTGAAAATTTCCTTGGTTTTCCAGATATCTGAGCCACTTTTACCGGCTAGGCCAACCGTCTTCAGCTATATTTTGCCATTTTCTAATTTCATGACATTTCTTCAATTGTTTATCGCATTTGTATATCGTTGCGATTGTGTAGACTGTTTTTTGCACACTGTACAGATCATGGTCGCAGCTAAAGTAAACCTCTAACAGAGAACTCACTGATAGATCCAAGATGGCCGTTGTCGTCCTTGCTGTGTCGCTGTGATGCTCCGATGCTTCGATATCTTCGCTGTAGATGGTTTACTTCTGTGTTCTGGTTCTGTTCTGATGGGTGGCGGGATAAAACCTGCTTATATAGGGCGCACGCATGCCGTGCGATCGAGCTTGGAAAGCCATCCGACGCATGCACATGCATGCGGTCCGTATTGCTAATTTCCCATATTCCTCCCAACTAAATAGACTAAATTATACTATATATTTATCATTAACATTTACCTCAGATCCTTAAGCAAAAATCCTGGATTTAACTCATGCCATAAACGTAATTATAAACTTTACGGCCCTCAAAAATTCCTTAATCTTTATAAACAGATCGCCTGTCTGCATTTAATGATCCAGACATTTATAAATGGAAATCGAAATTTCCCTTTTCGTTTTCCTAACTGATTTTGTAACACTACAGTCTATTGGGAAAAAGGAGTATATATCCCAGATCTTGATAGCACGTAGGGCCATGCATCTCAGATCCATAAATTAATCAATACTATACTAATTTGTATTATACCTTTGTCATTATCTATATGTATAATGTCTAATGTATCAATATTAATCAATACTATTGTATTATGTACCTATGTATAATGTATTAATATATTAATTAAATAATAACACACATTATACAACACCTACGTGGATCCCTGTCATTTGATTGGAGGATTGTTGGTCACATGATATTCAATAGATGGTATATTGCACGGTCGTGCATTTTTGGTTATATGCGGCGTGCATTTTTGGTTATATGCAGACTGCGTACCTCTCTGCCGTGCGCGCACGTATCCCTGCGTGTATCTGACGCGAAGGCAATCTGAACGTAATCGAGAAGGCTTGAAACCAACTTGAATTTATCTTTAATATAAGGAGTAAAGCATAATTTATTGATTAACGTTCTATTAGATCTTCTTCGATGTTGTATAAAACAAATAATGAATGTTTTTCATTCGTTCAATGGTGCGAATATTTTCATTCGTTAAAAGATTAACATTAATTCTATTCAACTCGGCTGACGCCTCGTTGAATAGAATGTTAATCTTTCAACTCATGAAAATATTCGCACTATTGCACTCATAACCATTCATTATTTGTATGCTATTTAATAATAGCTAATTCTTATATAGCTCTTTTCAGGACTGACTGACTTGCTAACTTAACTAACTTATATTATTCATTTATACCCCGAATCATTTATCCGCAGATATCCCAATCCCAAATCTAGAGAGGGATCCGAGAGACTCAAACCTAATCCCCCCTAGTGGGAAAGGTAAAACTTTGGGAAAAAGGGAAATAAATGAGCTTAAATACCTAACCACACATGTTATAAAGCGCTTGGCCATTTCTCACTGTCTGTCTCATCAGGTCGGCTAGGGGCAGTCCCCGCAGATCTGCGACTTTCGCCCCCACATCACCCAGGAAGTCTGGTGAATTATCACCCATTCCTGGATGAGGGGGGAAATGGGGAGAATCGGTCTCCAGGACCACGCGATCTGCGGCCACCGCCCGTAATCCCCTGACCTGTGATGAGGTGAAATGCCGAGCCAGCCCCGAAAAGCCAAATAGCAATGGGGGAAGGCTATGGCCCAGGCTTTCACCTGAACTTCGTAGTGTCGTATGAGAAGCCTTCGGCTCAACCTGTGCACCGCATAGTTAGTATCTGCGTGTGCCCCCCCCCCCCCCCCTCGTAGGTGTAAGATGATTACCCTCCCCTGGGTGCCCTGACCTAGGAAGCGAAGGAACAACACCTCCTGGTCCGGCCACCGCTGGGAAGGGACCGAAAAGTCAAAACCGACCTCACTCATCCCAACCACGAGGGGGTTCTGCAACAGGGCGACAAACCGTCCCCAATCTTCATCTGAGTATGCCGTGGCATGTTTGGGATGAATCCAGAGGGCCAGCTTCCAGCCACTACCCCCAATTGGTGACCTCAAGGCCAGCACCCGACTAAGGAAGTTGTGGTCCCTGTAAAAGGTGCGGTCACAAAAATTCATGACCCCCCCCCCCCCCCCCCCCCGCCTTGATCGGGTGCTCAGGCATGATGTTGGCTTGTTGATGCCTGCCCCCAAACCATCCACACCTATCCGGGTGAAAATGGGTATCAAACCCGGATAGTGGGATGGCATTCGAAGGGTAGTCGCTGGAAGCCATAACTCTGCTCATATAATTGAGCATTCCTCTCCCCCTACCCCCCGGCATGGGTGGGCTCTCTAGAGCTTCAAACCCTCCCATAGCCCCTGGAGGAGGTGGGCTCCTCAAAGAAAGAGCACCAAGCCCCCTCCCCATACCCCCTGGAGGAGGTGGGCTCCTCAAAAGAAGAGCACCAAGCCCCCTCCCCATAGCCCCTGGAGGAGGTGGGCTCCTCAAAGAAAGAGCACCAAGCTCCCTCCCCATACTCCTTGGAGGAGGTGGGCTCCTCAAAGAAAGAGCACCAAGCCCCCTCCCCATAGCCCCTGGAGGAGGTGGGCTCCTCAAAGAAAGAGCACCAAGCCCCCTCCCCATACCCCCTGGAGGAGGTGGGCTCCTCAAAGAAAGAGCACCAAGCCCCCTCCCCATACCCCCTGGAGGAGGTGGGCTCCTCAAAGGAAGAGCACCAAGCCCCCTCCCCATACCCCCTGGAGGAGGTGGGCTCCTCAAAGAAAGAGCACCAAGCCCCCTCCCCATACTCCCTGGAGGAGGTGGGCTCCTCAAAGGAAGAGCACCAAGCCCCCTCCCCATAGCCCCTGGAGGAGGTGGGCTCCTCAAAGGAAGAGCACCAAGCCCCCTCCCCATACCCCCTGGAGGAGGTGGGCTCCTCAAAGAAAGAGCACCAAGCCCCCTCCCCATACTCCCTGGAGGAGGTGGGCTCCTCAAAGGAAGAGCACCAAGCCCCCTCCCCATAGCCCCTGGAGGAGGTGGGCTCCTCAAAGAAAGAGCACCAAGCCCCCTCCCCATACCTACTGGAGGAGGTGGGCTCCTCAAAGGAAGAGCACCAAGCCCCCCTCCCCCTACCTACTGGAGTGGGTGGGCAATTCATAAGAGCCCCACGCCCCCTCCCCTATTAGTTTGAGTATGCGTACTCCGGGCTCCGGCTGGGGCAAGGGGAACTCCTCCAGCGGCTGAAGCCGACTGAGGTGAATCCCTTGCCCCTCAGACGTCTAAGTCAGACGTCTAAGGCGGACCCTGGGGGTGGGGTGGCCCCATTCTTACCCTTAAAGGGTCTCCTTCCTTGCCTTCGAAGGCCTCGCCGGCATGGACTTCCATTGCATCAGGGTCCATACCTGCAAAGAAGAAATGGGTTACCTACACTTGCAGCAAGGACAGAAGTACTTATCAATGCTCATTCCCTCTGCAGGGGTAACACCAACACACTCACCATTCATCGCACCCATCACACTGAATCATAAGGGAACCGTCGTCAGGCGTCCTGCAATAGCAGTATTTTTCCTTTCTCCAGTTTGGATTGGGAAGTTCACTAAGATCAGAGCACTTCTTCAACTGATCATGGTTTAAGGTCAGGGCCTTGTTACGGTATATAAAACTCGGTATATATAGAGTGTGTATCTCTGTACGATTAAAGCTGGACCTCTCCAGGGAGGTTGCAGTTTCCTGCATTTTCCCTTGGGGGTCGCCAAATCCAAAAGGTACACCCTATCACCCTCCTTAAACTGACGTATACCTTTACGTCATAATCCCGCTTCATCCGTCGCTGCGTCGACCTGAGGGTAGCTCTCGCAGCGTTATGTGCGTTATGAATACTTTCTACCAGCTTTGCTGAATATTCATCAAGCGAGCGGTCAGGGACGGATGGAGGAAGGGGAAAAACTAGCTCTGCTGGCTGATTGGTTTCACGCCCCAACATCAATTCTAAAATATTCAGTTTTAAAGCCACACTGTCCTACTTGTAGCTACTTGATCCCTCTATATAGATAACAATTTCTTACGGTATGTTAATTGGGAGCTGAGTTGATGAGATATTAAACCACATGTACAGTGACCTTGCAGGGTGGTCTAATCCTTCCTATGAACTAATACAGATAATCTTTAATGTGCTTATACTGCAGGCCAGATTTTTTTTTTCTTCCCTATTTTATCCTGATTATCCCGATTCCCCCCTTATTTTCTCTATTCTACCCTATTTTGCCCTATTTTTTCCCCAATTTTCTTACTCGAAAGGGGGGAATGTTGTTAGATGCCATTTTTTCCCCGCGAATCCTCTTCTTTTTTTTTACTCAAGGGGGGCGTAGTTGAGGGGGAAACAAAAAACCTATTTTTTTTTAGTGCTCACTATCACCCCTGATACTGTTATAAATTTACATGTACTGTGATGTACATGTATTTTAATTGATGATATAGTAATAATTGATACATGCAGTTGCAAATAAATGTTGAATTATTTTTCCTTTGTAATATAGAGTTATAAAATGATTCGTGGCTCAGGTACTCTAGTAAGATTATTCTCAAAACAGCATTGCTGTGTAATAACAAAATGTAAGACACCCTCTAATATCGATTCTCAAAAACTCTCAGACACCACTGTTCAACCCTCAAAATCTGCACATTAATGACAATTGATGTCACCTAAAAAGCAGCGACATACAATCAATGTAGGTCCCATCATATTTTTCTCAGTTAAATCAGTACTCTATAATTGACCACTTATCTTAATGTTATTTATTATGTATCATTGATTGTTATTTTTTCACCCCCCCCCCCCCCCAAAAAAAATACTATATTTTGAAATGTATATGTAACATGAGAAATATGAAAATTTATATACCTCACTTAAGTAATCCAGCCATCTGATTGGTCGAAATTGCATTCATAAACTTCAACTGTTCCTGTAAAATTCCCGGTAACCATGCTTAAAACATTTCAATATTTTTAATAACCATGGTTATTAAAAAAATAAGTCAGTCTCCATGGTTACCCCATAGGTTTACATGTTAAAAAATGGTTTGAGCGATGGAGGATACCATACGTGTGCGAAAAATTGGTCGGCAATTTCAATACAATTGAATCTCGATCGATCTTACCGACAATTTTATCTTGCATTGTTGACATGAAGACGAAAATAAACTCTCAAAAACAAAAAAACAACATCTGCCGATGGATCTTGATCTAAGTTCGTGCCAATATGCATTGCAAAAGTAAAAGAAGGGTCCGTTTCATGGAGCTTTTGCGAAGCATCCCTCACGCGGAGCCGTTTTCAATCTATTTGAATGTATATATTAGAGAAAACTGCCAAGAATGTTAACGGCGCGTGATAGCTGAGTGGTCTACATGTAAGCGTTGGTTTTCGATACACCTCTTGTTGTACGCAAGAGTTCGAATCCCGTCTTCGACAAAAATGTAAAATATTTTTTAGTCTATTTTTTTTCGGCATATAAAAGTATTAATGACTGCTTTAATATTCGAGAAATAGTTGTTTTCATACGCTCTCGGGAAGGTTACAATTGGGCTATTCCCCTCGGCAAGCCTCGGGGAATAGCACAATTCTAACCTTCCCTTGAGCGTAATAAAACAACTATTTCTCTCAAAGCAGTCATTAATACTATAAAATTAAATGAAGAATGATTCAAATCATCAAGTTGGAGAAATGAATTGAAAATTGAAATGAGAAATCTATTGTCCATCCTAGTGAAGTACTGATTCCAATATATTTACATTTTCTTTTCAGATATTATGACCAGCTTGAAGCAATCGATGGCAAACTCCCTATCATGGAAGGACAGGTAAAGTGTATATTTTAAAAAGAGATATCTGCATTTCTAATTCGGTATCTTGTATACAGTGTACATGAAAAACATGCTTAGATTTCATTTAATCTTTTAAATCCATTCCAGGTACAATTATGTTGATGGAAACTGGAATTTGTTTTTCCGGCACACAATCTGAAAAGATTAATTCTTACAGTACTGTAGTTCTGAAGTATTTCATTATCATTCTTTTCTTTTTTTTTTCTTTTTTTTTTGGGGGGAGGGGTGTAAATTAATACATGTAGTTGTGGACCCTGTATATCCTGAAAGCTATTCGCAATACAGTGATCCTGTTCATTCCAAACAATGTGTTCTTATCAGCACAAATAAGATACATGTATATACTATGTGTTCCTGTAGAGGAAGATAGTGTAAGCAGTAATAGTTTGAAGCAGTTTTAATTTCTTGATGTATTAAACGTGAAAGTGTCCTAATTCTTTCTTCATTGATTTAGATTGCTGTAAACTTTGGATGGCAAGATGCTTTTGACAAAGGATCTTTCTTGGGTGGAGCGAGGAAACAATGTAAGATTTCTTTGTCGTTTCTCTTCTTTTTCTATTTTGAAAGCAGTGAATCATTCTTTCTTTATTAAAGTTAGTAATCTTTTCCTAAAGATATAACATTGGAATTGAATGGGAACCTCTGAAGTACATGAAAATATACACTGTAGTGTACCTAGTGTCAATTAGATGTCTCAAAAATAAAATTGTGTAATTTTTTGCGTGGGGGTGTTATTTCATCTAATACCGTGAATTCCCCTTTTTTTTATCATCAGTTTTGACCGCATTACTCCCTATATAAAGGTTAATGTAATTTTCATGTTTGGTAAAGTTTTTATCCTTGTGTCCATGTTCTTGTATACTTTTCCTATTTTTAGTGTATTTACTAAGGAGCATGGTACTTTTAGAGATGGGTTTATTTAAAAATGAGTTGATTTGATTTAATGACATCTATTTTTCTGGTGTTTAAATATACGAAAAATATACACTTTCCTTCATTTCTTGCCATTGTAGCTGCACCCACTGCTGCCTTTGAGAAGGTTTGTGTCCTTTTCAATATTGCTGCAATGAACAGCCAGGTTGCTGCTCTGCAGAGCATGGATGATGATGATGGTCTTAAAAGTGCTGCAAAACAATTTGTGGTATGTATGCTTTTTACTTGATTTGTGTCTCGCCCACCGAAATGGAAGCGAGATATACTGCAGTGCGTATGCTAATAAGGCTTACAGTGAAGATTTATTGAGCAACTCTTTCATGAACTAAAACGATTTGTGTGCACTGGACTGAGCGTGATTTTCCTGGTGATTTGGCAGCGCCGCACGTTCGTAACGATAGCGAGCATTATCTTCAGTTGTCAGAGGAAGTAATTCCATCACAGACATATAACAAGCTTTTCATAGTAGAGTATTTGATATTATAGACAATATCTGCCCACCCCTACATCTTTATAAAACAGGGGGTTTCTTGCTAGGGTCTGATATTTGAGTTTTTGAATATTTTGATATTAGACCCACCATTGTAATCTATAAATTATCATTTCATCGCCAGACTGCAGCTGGTTTTTTCAACCACATCAAGGGTAGCGTGTACTCAGCTGTTCAAACGGTGCGGACATGTGACATGCAGCTAGAATGCCTCACTGCCCTCAGCTCACTCATGCTGGCTCAAGCTCAGGAGAGCTTTCTAAGGAAGGCCAGGAAAGGTAAGAACCTCATTTAGAAAAGAATATTAACATAAGTGTTGAAGCAAACATGCTTATGAAGCAGGGCTTAAATTAATCCAAGGCCACCAAGGCCATGGCCGTGGATGCCCTTTTGATTGGCCTCAATGCCTTTCTCATTGGCCTTGGAGATTTTTTGTGCCCTTTCCAATTCTTCCTATTTGTGCTGTAATATAGGAATGTGCCCTACAGAAAAGTGGCCTTGCCCTAAAAATATTGAAATTTAAGGCCTGTGAAGTCTTGGTAGTATAAAGTCAGATTTACAGTGACCTTGTATAAGTTCTTGGCATATTTTCCAGGCTTTTCTTTCTCAGAGATTTTTAAGTGTAAGAGTAAAAGTTGCAAGGGGATAAGTAAGGTTTAGGGTATGGGTAAAAGTTAGGGTTGAGAGTTCGTTTCCCAGAATGACATTAAAATCCTTTGGCAAGAAATATATCCACATTTACGCTTTCCATCTGGTAGCATACTAAATTCATTGCAGTTGCTCAGCATTGTAAGCATCTGAAAATGGCACCGGGCATGAATGCTCCCCAGGGAGTGGGAAATGTGCATACATCATGTGCGGACAATCCTGAATTTGATGACCGGTGTAATAATATAGCTGTAAAGTGCTTAAAGATGTTATTGAAGTATTAAGTGTTAAATACAGTACACCCAGAATGTTATTATCATAGTGTTTTATCTCCACTCTTGATCCTTAGACAAGATGAAGGATGGGATTATATCTAAGGTAGCACTGTCTGCTAGTGAGCTCTATCAAGAAGCAGCCAAAGCTCTCAGCCAGCCACAGGTCAAGGATATTATTCCCAAGGATTGGATTCCTACAGTGCTTGGGAAGCAATACTACATGCATGCCA
This sequence comes from Strongylocentrotus droebachiensis, assembly GCA_035222895.1. Taxonomy (NCBI): domain Eukaryota; kingdom Metazoa; phylum Echinodermata; class Echinoidea; order Camarodonta; family Strongylocentrotidae; genus Strongylocentrotus; species Strongylocentrotus droebachiensis. The sequence continues at coordinate 61,672 of JAVYIG010000986.1, forward strand.
TCTCAGAATACCACCAGGCCTTGGTGTGCCGAGCTAGCAAGTCCTATGGTCCAGAAGTTGGAAGGCTAAAGGTGAGTTTAAAATGAGTTGTAACCAGATGTTGCTTCGCTTTTATCTTTGAAAACCTGAGATGTGTACGTGGTGCCACCTACAGTTTTTCTACCCAATAGACCGGTTTACTTATATATATGCAAAGTTATGGAGGTGTCTTTCCTGGGGACCTAGACCCCGTTTACAGTGAGAAAAGGGCCAGGGCCGAGTAGGTCTGGCTCGGCCCCGCAATTTTGTGCGTTTACAGTGGCAGGCTCGACCGCGGCCTAAATTGTAACCTTTCAATATTTTATCGTAGTGGTGCTCTGCATGTAAACAAACGATTATTTGGGGGGCGCGCCAGGGGTCACAGTGCAGATCTGGTCGCGCGCGATTTGCAGTGAATCTTTTCCCCAATTTCCTATACACGGCGAACTTTCACTTCCGGGGTAACAGTTGGCCGCGCATTTGGCCCTGCGTGCGTTTACAGTGAGAAAAGCCCGGGCCCGGCCCAGCCGCGGCTGAGACTACCTCCAGAGCAGGGCCAAATGCGCGGCCAGTTTGGCCTTGCATTTGGCCTTTTGCGCGTTTACAGTGCTAGGCCGGCCTTTTTGCTCACTGTAAACAGGGTCCTAGTGACAATTTTTCTATTCCATTAACCTGTTATTAATGAATGAAATAAAATACTTGGAACCCAGTCTGCATTCATTACCTATTGCTATGTCGGGCAAGCACCATGTAAGCTTTCAGGGTATCAGGACAACCTTTGTTTAAAAAAGTATGTACAAAGTATGAGCATGTTAGTAAACCTGCATTTTAACATCTACTACAAGTTCCATACTCTAACAAACTGTTAGGCAAATGCAAATTTGTCTCTAGGCTGAGGTACAGTACAGTACAAGTTACATAGATGCAGCAAGGTGTGTGTTTAGTCAGAAAAACTTGCTTCTACTTTAATTTGATGATGGGATCACAGATTGTAGTAGGCAGTTATTCTCTTCTTGTTTTTAGCATGCAAGTGATCTCTTGAGTGAAGTCGAACGAAAAGGGGGCCAGTACATCGACACCAAGGACTTCGCTGCTAGAGTTAGTCAAGAGCTCAAAGCTGTGAAGAAGGACAATGACTTCATCTATCATGATATTGTGCCCTCGGTAGATCAACTCAGCAGGCCTGGCACCGCCCAGATTGCCAAACTTGTGGATTTCTCAACACCGTTATCTACTGAATCAAATGGTAAGATAGTAGATTAGGATAGAAGTACACAAGCATGTCAAGATGCTCATGTTTGTTTTTTTCTTTCCTTTTTTACTTTTTTATTTCTATGCTACTTATAATGATTAAAGGGCAATCCAACCTTCTTTGACAAGGTCATTTGTATGAAAGCAGAAAAATAAGAAAAAGATTGGTGAATGTTGAATATGAGATCACTAAATCCGGCATGCGAAACTCAAATTGGCATTTTGGTCAGTGAATTGTAGACATCCCATTCATCATGTATATAAATGTCATTAATTTCTCTTAGATTACTCTTCCATCCTTAAACTTTGCTGTATTACAAGTTTCTCTTTCTGCCATGTTTTGTCATTCATATGCAGGTTGTGCAGTCAATCTATCAATCTCAATATGGAATAAATTCTCATTTGAGGAGGAGAGAAATTCTTTGTTACTTCGGCCTAGTCTTGACATGCAGTTACATAACATATTGCATAATCAGTTGCATTGGTTTTATAAATATGTTCCCTTATTTGTTACTTTCTTAAGATCTGTTTGCATCTCTGGTTCCCCTAAGTGTTCACAATGCAACTGTTGCCTATGACAACCGTAAGGCGGAGGTTGTCAACAGAGAAGTTGGAAAGCTACGAGAGGGAACTCAATTCATGAATAGGTATGGAAGCCAATGCAATTTATGATTTCTGTTACATGTGATATCAATATTGAAGCTCACATGAATTAAACAACATGTATTATACAGTATTTGTTTATGAATATTCTCAATCATCTCGGTTATGAAATGCTGACAAGTTACAAACAATGCAACTGGACATACATTATCCAGTAAAATTTGTAATTTTTTGTGTGCTCTTCAGTACATGCAAATAATAGTAATGATGACTGCTATGAGAGACATAGTTTTTTTTATATGCTCAAAGTGAGGTTACATCGTGCTATCGCCCCGAGGCGTGCCGAAGGGTGATAGCACGATGTAACCTCCCCGAGAGCGTATGAAAACAACTATGCCTCGAATATTAAAGCAGTCATAACTTTTATATACCGAAAAGGGTCATAGAATACATGTGCACCACTCGAGTTTGTGTGCTAAAATCCTTCCCATTGAGATTGCACGCATCTATCCCTATGCAATCTAGATCTACGTGCATTAACAAAATTATTTCCAAATCGAGATGTAAACCTATATTGCTTGTGATCCTGAACTTGAAGGTGATACTCAAAAAATGAGATGTCATATGAAAGAACAGGTTTATCTCCATATTTCCAAAGAGGCATCATCTTGTTATTACATGTAGATCTAGGCCTAGCTACAATCGAGACCAACGGTCATCTGCGCTGTGTTTGTAGCAACCAAATTAATCGCACACAAAATGTATGGTAGTCGCGCTCCGCACAAACTAAGTTAATTAACACGTAAACCAAAGGGGATCGCAGTACTCATACCCGCCTACCAGTCAATAGTCTTTTGAAAAGCGCTTTCAAAAGACTATTGACTGGTAGGCGGGGCATGGTTAAAAACACGACTCCAATTCTGACCAATCAGATGGCTAGATCTCTAAAGTGAGGTACAGTATATAAAGAAAGCTAGTTGACTTAAATATTCTGGTTGCTAATGTCAAGTATACTTCATGAGTGTTATTGTAATTACCATAACCTGTATACTATTCTTCCTTTCCCAGTGTCCTAGCATCTCTTAACTTGCCTGCATCTATAGAGGACCTGAAAGGAGACAGCGTTCCTCAGTCGGTCTTAGAGAAGTCCCAAGGAATTAAACAGAAAGGAGGACTAGAGCACATCGACAAGTTGTTCCATGAACTACCAGAACTCCTCCAGAGAAATAGAGAGATTTTAGAAGAGGTAATAACCCTGGGCACAAATGAGTTTTGCCATTTAAAGACCCTGTCGGAGGTGAAAAATGAAATAAGGGAATGATATTTCAAAGGAAAGCTTACAAGCCATAGATTACAATAATACCAATTATATGCTACTTTACTGCCTGTCGGACGAGAAACAGCTCTCTGAATCAAACTCTAAAACTTTGAAAAGTGGGAGTTGTTGACCTAAAAACTAGCTATTGAATTGATGACATCATCGTATGTGGAGTACGCATATTCACAATGACTTTACATTAATTAAGCTTTGCTCATTGTCTCAGCAATATAGGCGAGCCATTCGGATGTACGTACACATTATGTCGTCACTGTAACTGCGGAAAATTTGACCCCTGTTGACCTGTAATTAAGAGAGGTGCGGAATATAAGGTTTTAATTCGCTTTTGTGCAATACTGAAAGGGAAAATATTTTGAATTCCTTTATATTTGTATTCTACGTTCATTCAGCTTTCTATTGATATAAAGTTGAATTTTCATTGGATAGGGTCTTTAAAATGTATGTGTAGTTCATTCATTAGCATTGCAAGCAATCTTGCAGTGACTTGTCAACAAATTTGCTAAGCAGTCAGAGTTCTATCCCTTTACAGTATTTAATGCATGAATGTATTAATTGCCATCACATACTCTTGCTATCGCCAATGTGGCATTTTTTAGTGCATGTATGTATACGCTTTGTCTGAAAGCTATTATTACTTGTCTCTAATTCGTGACGGCAGTAACGAAACACGAAAGAAGATATTTGAAATCATAATGACAACATGCTCAGTACTTTTCAATGGATATATTAATGCTTGGGATTATGTGTTACTATTGAAGAAGTAAATTAGGATGGGTATAATATCCTAACATTTTACATGCCATGCATAAAACCCTCTTGTAAATGCAAACTAAAAGCTTATGCACAGGAAAAATGCAAAAAATTATTTTCTACATACCACTTTGACCAAACAGGGATTATTACAAAAAAATGTTATGTTAAAGGTAAAGACCAGTATTGGAAACGCCCCAATTTCAAAAAATGAAATGGAAGCTCTCATTACCAATCATGTGAGAGAATATGTTTTGACTAATACATGATGATAACAAATTTGCTGGGAAACCGCCTACTAATTCATATATTTGGTAAATTTGTTTCTCTCATGGTCTGTGAGAGATATAGGGTAGTCCCATATACATCTTTCTGTGTATAGTGCTTGTAACTTTACGAAGAATGGGCCAAATTTCTTATAATTTTGATGATTACAGAACCTTGCAGATGCTAGATGCTAGATGATCAACCTTTTCTGATCGATTCCACAACGTTTCTTTCACAATGCAATCGCATGACCATAACTGGTCTTTACCTTTAACTGAATTTACAATGCTGCGTATTACATGCATTTACGTTTTTGAATGATTATAATTGTAGGCCGTCCGTCAACTTGATGAAGAGAGAGAAACTGATGTCCAGATGAAGGAGAAGTTCAAGGAGAAATGGACCCGTGTTCCCTCTGACCAGCTGACCACAGCACTGAGGGCAGAATCTAGCAAGTATAGGACCATTCTAAACAATGCTGTGCAGGCTGACCACACTGTTAAGGACAAGTACAAGCAGAGCAGACCATTCATCATGATTCTATCGAAAGACCAGGCAAGGGAATAGTGGTACAACATTTATTCATGTAGCATTTGGTCCAACCTTTATTTTGTCAAAGATATATTTAAGTGACTCGGTCTCATTGTCTCTTTGTCTCAGATTCTGATACAAAATTCTGGATTTAGCTCATGCTGCAATCATAATTACAAACCTTTAGGTCAGTCAGGAATTCCATGACTTTTACAAGCCAGTCTGATTATCAAGATAATTTTTCATTTTTTTTTGTTTTCCTAACGGTTTTCATAAGACTACAGTCTATTAGGTAAAATGAGTATTAGTCCAGTAGACGGTACCATATACCATGTACATGACCTGGAAAAGTACAAGGTTTTTTTTTTTTATTTGTGTTCTAGATGGGTATTGAAGTAAATTCAGCTTGGTTGCCAGCTTGGCAACCTTGGGCAACTCTTTTAATAGCCATGTTAGCATATGTGCAATATGTAATAATGTTGCTAATCTCAATCCAGGAAGCCTGAAAACATGGATAATACGACTTTCCAAGGGTTTTCTATGACAAGGAATTAATTCATGACACCAGTTTTTTATTCCAAGTAATGCAATTGCCTTAATAATTAGCATATGTACAATGTATGGACTTCATTGTCATTGTTTATCTAAATAAAGCCTAAAAATGGTGCAATGCAACATTGTAAATCACTTTTGAAAGACTAATCATTAATTCATGAGAAGATATTCCATGTAGATGTACTATAATTAGCCTAATTAGCATAATCATCTAATTAGCATATGTGCAATATGTAATAATGTTGCAAATCTCAACCCAGGAAGCCTGAAAACATGGATAATATGACTTTTCAAGGGTTTTCTATGACAAAGAATTAATTTATGACACCAGTTTTTTATTCCAAGTAATGCAATTGTCTTAAATAGCATAATTAGCATATGTACAGTGTATGGACTTCATTGTCATTGTGTATCTATAAAGCCTAAAAATGGTGCAATGCAACATTGTAAATCACCCTTTGAAAGACTACACATTAATTCATGAGAAGATATTCCATGTAGATGTAGTATAATTAGCCTAGTTATCGTATACACTGTATGTGCAATACTAATAATGTTGCTAATCTTAATCCAGGAAGACTGGAAACATGGATAATATGACTCAAAGTTACTGATAACATGTAGGACCATGCATCTCAGATTTAACATTGTTAAACGATGCCTTTAAGGTTAAGGTTAGTCTGAGGGAGTGTCATGGTCAAGTGGTTGACCATGACACTCCCAAAGACTAACCTTACTGGATGTACATGATTAATATGATTGTATTTTAAATTCATCAGGTGGAGATAGCAGCTTCGCTTCCATCGGCCAGTGGAGCTTCAGCATTACAGGGGTCACCTGTAGTCCAGGAGTTAAGACAACTCATGAAGGACGTTGATGAAATCAAGACGGTCAGAGAAGTCCTGGAGAATGAGATTAAAAGTGCCACTGTAGATATAAGTAAGTTCTGTTTGGAGTCTTCACTCTCTTACATATATAGTTTGTCAATGCGATTTTGGTATGAAAGACATGCTTAAACTTCTGGAATAGCATCAGTGGGAACTTGCTCTAATCAAACAAAACATTAAAAGCTTCATCAAAATCAAATTGAATCAAAATTTCAAATTAATTTTCAGGTGATGGTACACTTAAGAAAATCTGATTACAGCAAGGTAACCGTATTCTATCCCCGATATCATATGGTTGGGATATAACAAGGTAATGTCCTTGTAGTCCCATGTCTCTCTCTCTCTAAGTGCCATATCGATTGACTTTGGCGATCATGCTGTTCCACAACCCTCGGTTCCTAGCCTTCTGTATTAGTACCACTCCCAGTTCTTTCACTCCTCTCTCTTCCAACAATTTCTGCAGACTGTCCATCCAGAGTATCCTCCTTCTTCCCCTACTCCTTCTTCCCACAATTTTCCCTGTCAGTGCAAGATTCTCTAGGCCTTCTTTACGTGTAATGTGACCCATGAACTTCAACTGCCTAATCAACATCTCACGTATCATTTTCCTTTGCACTCCAGCTCGTGTAAGAACTTCCTCATTACTAACTCTGTCAGTCCAGGGGATTTTCATCATTCTCCTTAAGAACCACATTTCGCAACTTTCCAAACGCTTTTTAGTATCAGAGGCTAAAGTCCACGTTTCACTACCATACATAAGTACTGGGTATATGTAACAATTCAATACTCTTATTCTGGTCCTCATACTCATTGTTCGATTTGTCAGAATTTTGCCTAGCTTTGAAAATGCAGATTTAGCGAGGGCTATCCTTCTCTTGATCTCTGTCTCACATCTGGCATCCTCGGTGATCATGCTGCCGAGGTAGTTAAATGAGGTAGTTAAATGAGGAGACTTGTTTAATAATCTGTTTTTTCAGTTTCAAGTTACATTTTGGACTGCTCTTCTTAGAGACCACCAAGCACTTTGTCTTGGTATAGTTGATCTCTAGTCCCATTCTCTCACTTTCTTTTACAACTACATTCAGGAGCCTCTGGAGATCTTTCTCTGATTCAGAAAATAAAACAGTGTCATCAGCATATCTAATATTTGTGATTGAATGGCCACATGTAGTATGTTGTAATGAGGTTCAGTTTGAGCATAATACTCAAACAGAGCATAGTATATAGTAACTGTTTAGATGAACCTGAATCAGGGACTAGAAAGACTTCCATGTATTTTTAATTGATATTTATGAAATATGTGTTTCTAAATCTATACTTCATTGTCCATGTAATATGGCAATCCATTTCTCAGTGGTAAATGGGAAAACAAAACCTATAAATTTTCCTATCTGTCCTTCCAGAATCCAAGTTCATGCGGGCCCTAACAGCAGATGGTGCACTCAACGAAGACACCATTTCCAACGACAACATTGACGACATGTATAGCTCCCTCATTCAGCAGGTTCAGGAGAGTGTTCGCAAACAGGAGACAGTCCTCAACAATGTTCAGGTATAAAACCCCCTCCTCCCCCCCCCCCCCCCCAGAAAAAAAAAATAGAAGAAAAAAATGAAAAAGATATATATATATTTGATGTAGTAAGTCCTTGCTAGTAATGGATTTTGGAGAAGAAAAAAAAATCAAAAAACATTACTATCTTGTTCTCTTCTCAAAGGTTATTGTCTACCACAACGTTATTTATCTCACCTGTTACTGACATTACTAGGATTGTATAACTTTTAAAGGACTTGTACTCATCTTTGTGTTGTTATACACTGATTGAACTTAGGAATTGAAAATCGAAAAGTAAACATAATTGCAGTGTCAAGGTAGAAAAGAGAGTGTATGAACAGGAAGCTTTTCTATCTTTCCAAGCTATTCCAAGCTAGTACATCATTGCTACAAATCTTTTTATTTTTTTATTTTTTTGTTGATTTTTATATATTTTTTTTAGTTCACTTATTTCAGATTGTGGATTTTTGTAGAAAAACAAAGAGCATCTGAACAAACGCTGTCTCTTACTTCATTTGTTTCTTCTATTCTATGTATTAGGATGCCAACACAAGGTTCTGTTCAGCCAAGCAGACCAATGCAGGTGGTCAACAAAGAGAAGAGATGCTGAGGAATCTAGCCACTGCTTATGACAGCTACATGGAGCTTACATCAAACCTACAGGAAGGCACCAAGGTGAGCATTAACTTATGTCACATTGATGATGGTTTTACCGGAATTTGGTTTGTTTGTTGATTTTACCTGACTGCTAAGAAAGCATGTTATGATTGTAATTACGCAACAAGGCGACCACCTGCATAGAAAGACCATCTGTCTGTAAAGACCACATTTTCCCCCCTTAAAATCATTTCTTCCTTTAAAATCAATTCTCATTGAAATCTGTTCTGATACATAAAGACCCCTGCTTCTTTTTTCTCCCTAAAAGCAGTCTTTATATATAGGTGTCACTGTATATGATCTGGCATATTTTCTCATTTCCTTCTTTTCCTCAGTTCTACAACGACCTGACCCAGATCCTTGTCAAATTCCAAAGCAAGGTAGTTGACCTGTGCTTTGCTCGCAAGACTGAGAAGGAGGAGCTGTTAAAGGATCTTACCCAATCCCTGGCCCACCAACCCCCTGCAGGTGCACCATCGGCTCCAACACATCACAACACAGGTAATATTGCTTCTATAAAGGTTTATTTTGTAACTTTAAATACACTCTCAATTAACATAAAAATATCTTGGTGAGTAGACCAAACGACACACCCGTAAGTACTTGCGTAGAATAGGGCCTGCATGCAACCAAAGTCCGACTTGGGTTACATGCACATTTTTTTATGTTATTCTTTATTTTCTTTCATACTCCTTAAAAGTTTAATAACACATAGACATTTTGACGTTGATTTGATACATTCTAGCTTAACACAGATTATTTAAGTGATCGGTACACTTTAACTCTTGATTATAATACTTTTCATAACTCAATGCTCTTTAACATATTTTTCTTGACACATACACTCTCATATTATTCTCCATTTAGGTGTCTATGGCTTGCAATGAAATGAAGTAGTAATAAGATAAGGTAGAGTTATTCCTCTTTGGACTTCTCTCTCTTTTAAGTCCACCGTACATTACACGACATAACTACGATCCATTTTTCGAAAAATTTGCAATAGTATTTGATATGTAAAATTGTAATGAGCAATTAACTGAATAGTCAAAAGATTAATTAATTTTCAAGGCATTGAAATCAGCTCAGAATTGTTGTGTCAGACCAGTTGAAGTGCAATCGTCTACCATTTGAAGCTGATATGGCCTTTATTCTGACTTGGAGAAATGCACTAAAAATTGGGGTTATTAGTATTATTATGTAAAATATAAATCAGGAACATAATGTTTGTTTAGAATTCCATATCAAATATGATTGTAATTTCTTTGTAATTGGATCGCAGTAGGATTGTATAATGTGAGGTGGGCTGTACATATGGTTCATTCTAACCGCTGAAATCTTTTCTTTTGCTTCTCTGTAAATGCTCTTCAAGTGGTCAGATAGGTCTTTAGGTAATCTTGAGGACAATAGATGTCCATTCCATGAATCTTTTAACACCACTCTAAAGATAAATATTGTTCAGATAATTTTATTGATTTTGGAATCTCTTTCTTTTACTTAAAATTTCTAGCATGGGGATTTCCTTTTGTTTTGCTCACTCACATAATAAACAATTTAATATACCCTCTCTGCAGTTTGTAAAGTTGTGCACTGTAGCATTTATCCAGATCAAGTTGGTTATGTTTGGGTCCTAAATGTATCTCCATACAATCATGTACATACAAATCCATTAGATAAGAAACAGAGAGGTCAGTTTGAACAGTTTCCAGCAGAGAGAAAAGAAACTTTTTTAATGCTTCATGTATTCTAGAGAGCACTAACACATATATTTCATATCACTACCGGTATCTGCTGTAAGTCAATGCGCTAGTGCCCTTTCATAATGCATTAATCCTCATTATCAAGTCCCTCGGAGAGGACTTTAAGCCATTGATCCCCTGATTGCTTACCTACAAGCATACACATCCTTAGCAGTCAGGTGAAACAAACCAGCAAATCCAAATATGTTTTTAGGGTGTGATGCATGTATTATCTGGGATTAGATGATGATAATGGTATGAGTTGGGTGAAGGGCTACTTTAAAAGCAAATAATTTTGAGCATCTTTTTTTTTTGAGGGGGGGGGGGTCGAATTTCTACCATTTCAAACTTCTTTTATGGTTGCACTTTTTATGACGTTTACACCTGGCTTCACACTAACTTTTTTGGAAGGGGGTTTGGATTAAAATGTGTAAAGTCTGTGTGCATGAACCCTACAGTATGTAAAAATCTTGATTTTTTTTTTTTTTTTTTTTTTTAAATTGGGGAAGGGGGGGGGGGGGTCATAGATTTAAGGCACCTGAAAGTTTCGTGCCCTGGCTTATGGGATAAATCACTGGTGTCACTAAGAAGGATTTTTTTCACTGGTGGAGGGAGTCATATATATTATAACCTGTCAAAAACTTCCTACATAGTCCAAGTATGAGAAAGATTCTTTTTGTCACCCTGTGTACATGGAACATTGAAGTTGAATTAAGGTGATTATGATAGACCCCATGAGTGCCCATTTGTTCGTGATCACCTCCCCTCAAAACTCACTTCTTTTGTTAACATATTTGTAAAAAACATTTTAACATAAACACATATATGGAAAATGCTCTATGCAAATACATTATTATTAATATTATAATTTTTTTGGATTACAACTACTACTTGAAATGGGATTGGACATTATATTTATAAGTCTCCTCATCACAGAGATATCTATTAATATCAGAATGTGCAACTCCATTTCGCAATACATGTTGTATACATGTAACAATCTTATGCTCTGGTTATATTTTCCATGTATATCTGTACAAATATATAATGCAGTCAGATGTTTCTGTTTGCATGCATGGTGTTTATTTGTTATGACTCCGCCACCGAAGGTGGTGCCGGAGGCATCATGTTTTCGGGTTGTCCGTCCGTACGTCCGTCCCGTTTGACCGTTATCACAATATCTCAAGAACCATTTAAGATTTAAACTTAAGACTCGGGAATAGTATTTATCACCATAGGAAGACGATCTGATTAGATTTTGGAGTACGTAGGTCAAAGGTCACAGGTCACAGAGGTCAACTTATGAAATTCCTTGTATTGAGTTTGTTAGCGCGATATCTCAAGAACCATTTGAGATTTAAACTTCAAACTTAAGGATAGTATGTATCACCATAGGAAGACGATCTGATTAGATTTTGGAGCACGTATGTCAAAGGTCAAGGGTCACAGAGGTCAACTTATGAAATTCCATACATTGAGATTGTTATCATGATATCTCAAGAACCACTGGAGATTTAAACTTCAAACTTAGTGATAGTGTGTATCACTATAGAAAAACAATCTGATTAGATTTTGGGGTCACGAGGTCAAAGGTGAAAGGTCACAGGGCTCATTATGTATGCAAAAACAGCTTGTGATCGCGTTATCTGAAGAACCGATTGATGGATTCCTGCCAAACTTTGGTCATGTATGTATCTTGCAAAGCCAATGAACTGATTAGATTTTGGGGTCACGAGGTCAAAGGTCACAGCGCACATTGTGTATGCAAAAACAGCTCGTGATCGCCTTATCTCAAGAACCGATTGATGGATTCCTGCCAAACTTAGGTCATGTATGTTACTTGCAGAGCTGATGAACTGATTAGATTTTGGGGTCATGAGGTAAAGGTCAAGGTCATGCGGCTCATTATGTATGCAAAAATAGCTTGTGATCGTATTATCATTAGAACAGATTGATGGATTCCTGCCAAACTTAGATCATTTATGTATCTTGCAGAGCCAATGAATGGTTCATAAGATCAAAGGTCATGGGCTCATTATGTATGCAAAAATAGCTTGTGGACGCATTCTCATTAGAACTGACAGATGGATTACTATTTAACTCAGGAAATCTTGCAGAGCCAATGAACTGAGTAGATTTTAGGGTCATGAGGTCAAAGATCAAAGGGTCATATATGTATATGAGAAATTGCTTGTAATCACGATATTCTGAGAACATGTTAATGGATTACAATTGAACTTGAATTTGAAAAATTTCTTCCGTTTCGGTTTGTAAAATTGCTCTATGACGGAGGCATCATTTTCGACTGCGCGCAGTCGAATTCCATCTAGTTTGTTCTTCATTTCAAACATCTATTCTAGATGTAGCATACTTTATAGAATAATATTTAGGAAGCATGTCATATTGAACAGCACACCTACCTGAATTTACATTTAATATTTCCTTTACTTTTAACTTTGTGAAAGCACTAATAGTATACTTACACAAACAATTTAAGCTTAGGAAGATGACTCCCACTGGACATGCCTCGTTATCAAGATAAATAAACCTAGGAAGATAACAAACATCTGAACATATCCACAATTTTATATTTTAGGGATTGCATTTTTTTCTAGTTGTAAATTTGTTATGGCATTGACTGCTATTGACCTTCCAATTACTTTCAAACTGTTATTTCAAGTGAAATTCCAACATCAAAGAACACCAATACCAGAATTGTATCAGAGTTTTTGGTAGTCTTTCAAGTACTATTAATAATAACAATATACCATACTTCTATAGTGCATATTGGTGGAACTTTTTATACAAAGCCACCATGGGCTTTTCCTTTGTTCTCCAATTTCATTTTAAACTATTGTAATAATTGACCATTCCTCGTATGTATATATACTTGTATGTTTATTTGCATTAGCTGTGTTTTTTATGGAAATGAAATAAATAAACGAACTTGAACTTGAAACTTGATATCACTATTTATTTCCTTATAAGCTGTACACTCCTTTGAACAAGGTAATTTGTTGGTCAAATATATATATACCAGTTTTCAATATTTTGTTTGTGACTGCAGATATTTGTTTTTATTTGGTGCCCATATCAACAAAGATGTGTATCCAGTTTACTGTAACACTCCACTATTTTGATTATGTTTGTCCTTCATTGTACGTTAAACATCCTTTTGTTTTTGTCTCAACCACCCGCCTCCACAGGTCAAAGAGTACCTCCTGCGAGACCACCCCCTCCTAATGCCAGCCGTGCACCTCAATCTACAGCACCCCCACCCCAGGCCCCACCCCAGCAGGCAGCATCAGCACCTCAGCAACCACCACCAGCAGCAGCAGCAGCACTACCACCCCAGGCGGTACCCGGTGGTTACCCCGTGCAGCCAGGCTCAGCACCCCAGTACCAACCCATGCCATCCTACGCACCCGGCTATGGTGGTGCCCCCATGGCCATGCCCGCCCCGATGCCGGCCTATAATCAGAACACCTACCCCCAGCAAGGTTACCCACAGCAGGGGTACGGGCAGCAGCCCCCTTATGGTTACCAGCAGCCCCCAGCACAGGGTTACCCCGGACAGGCTCCACACCAGCAAGGCTATCCAACACAGCCTCAAGGGTATCCACAACAGCCCCAATACAACCCTTATGGACAACAGCCACCACGTTAACTTTGTATGTCATTGTATAGTGTCAAGCGTATAAGTTCTGGTAACTTTTCTGCGTTTTAGCACATATCATTGCAATAGCAATATATGTATCAAAAGAAGCTACCGGTATCTAATAATTTTGTTCTCTAATGCTGATAAGCTCTTTTGATACATTTGCAACACAAATGAATGAATGAATGAACCACCAAGATGTAAACTCTTACTCACCTCCCCCCCCCCCCCCCCCCCTTCCAAAAAAACAACAAGTGTGTTTTCATAGTAAGTTTACAAATAGATGAATATTAAATGTACGTCTCTGTGTAGCCTTTCTAATGTTCTTTCAACTTCAGAAATTGTTAATCCATGTTGTGTTAGAAATTCAATTGTTATTTTTACAAATCAATACCAAACAAATGTTATTATAGGATAGTACTATGTATCACAATGTATTGTATAGTAAAGTATATCTGACATACTTGATTATTTTTTCTACTGAGGTCTGTTTAAAACACATTCTTCCGCTTTCCAATGAGGTGTTCGATAATTTATATATGATGGATTTCTGAGAATTAATTACTCTTCTCGAGTATACAGCTGTGCACAGGACTGATTTCTTATTTGCTATAAAAAGACAAATTAAAAAAATTCAGAAAACATCACGAAAAAAAATTACACATTAAAAAAAAAAATTGTAAGAAAGTTTGCGTGTGCATTTCGATGTGATTTACAAAAATGACATAACTTGTAATGTGTTGTTGTTTGTGTGATTGTGTTTAATCTATATACCGGTACATAATGGCTAGTGTTGGATATAAGAATATATTGAAACATATATTAGGTACATGTATATCTAGCATTTTTATAGCAAATTAAGTGAAAATTCTAAAAATAATATTATAGGTCATGTACACCACTTGCTCGATATAAAGTACTTTGGTTTTTTAAATATTGAAATTGAAAAGACAAATGATTGCAGATATCTGTTTTAAGCCTATGTGTGCCTATTGCAACAAATTATGATTACCGGTAATTGCTCATTTGCAGAATATGACCATGATTGATCATTACCATCCATGAAATAGCCTTTAGCACCTATACTGCCCTCTTTAGTTCCGTCTGTTTTAGTTCCCTGCTTTACACATTTTTCATTGGATGTTATGTAGATAGATATAAAGCTTACTAGAAATCTAACATCTAAATGTTAAGCCTTTTTTGTATAAGATTATGCTTGTTATTAGTATTATTATTATCATTATGCAATATAGATAAGAGAGACGTTTGGACGATCCACTGTCCTGAAAGTTGCATTAGAGGTTCATACTTATATTTGTGTCACAATGTTTATATCATCATATTTGTTTCTTTTGAATGGACAGTGTTGTAAGAAAGGATTACTTACCATTTACCTAAAACATTTTCATGGGGAAAACAATGATCTTTTTAAGAAATGTTATATCAAAATACTTGAAAAGTTTGCAGCCTATTGATTATAATGTGGATTACTGTTAGAGTCTGGTGGAGCATTCGGTCCATTGCTCTCATAGGTCATTCAAAGACTGTCTAGGAATTCAGTCACCACCATCATCATCATCGTCATCATTTTCATTATCATAAATTTCTTGAACATATAATAATGTAGTTTATCCATGAAAGCATTGATGAACAACCTGTTCATACATTATTTGATCATTCCATGTTTTTAAATTATGGTAGCATTTTAGAAAATGTATGCCAAGCATTTTGTTTAATTATGTTACAGAGTTTCTTCCAAACAATTTTGGTATTTGGATACCTGTTTGAGAATTTATAGAAGAATTTTGAAGAGTGTCTGTAACGTTGTATTTATTATAAAATTTATGATATCTGTGTTTCATTTTACATTTATGAATATATTAAGAACAGACCTGTTTCAGGTCCTGTCATGTAACAGGAAATAGATATTTTTTTCTTTTGTTATATTTTGATAAAACATTTAATTACAAAAGGACAACAAAAAGTTTGGTATATCTTTTTGAAAAGTGTGTATTAGTATGATTATTAGTGGTTTAATATTGAGAAACAGATTCCTTGCTGTCCTTTATATCCTCTACCATTCGCCAGGGAATACAATAGGTGTTTTTTTATGAGCTGCTGTAAATGATGTGAATAAATTCATTGAGTTTAAACTTATTTAAGTTGATGAAAAGGTATGTGCAAGCAATTATTGAGTAGTAATCTGTTACATATCTTTATTATGCTTCTGCTCTTTAATATAGGAACAATCCTTTGAATGTGTCTCAGAGATAGACTAAATTGAGGTAGATTGATTTATGCCTGTAAGTTCAGCAACATTCACAATCATAACAAGTTATCACTTTGCACCTGGGCATTCCATGTTTAGTTTAGAGAAACACACTTGTCCATCCTACATATTTCATTTCACAAAATCTGTATTGATAACATATTTGCAATTAAAGATCATACAGCCTTTCTCACTGCATGCTTTGCGTTATACGAGAAAATGATGTTGACACAAATGTATTAGATGAATGGTAGATCATGTCACTATCTACTCACTGCAAATTACTGTTTGGAGCTAGAAGGGCATTATCTCATATACTTTAACACAGACTTAACACCCTTCTGGCTCTGAACAGTGGATATACTTACATGGAGATACTGCTTGGGAAACTTCTGCTTGGGGAAACTTGGTAAGCTGATTTCCAGTAGCAGTTTTCATACCATTTAGGGGCTAAGAAATTTGGAATTTGGCTATTTTACCATGTTGCTATTAAGCAATAAATGTACTCTTTTTCTAAGCTTTGTGAAACTGCAGCAAATAATCATGTCAGAATCTTGTCTATGATATCATTTGTGATGATAAACATATCTTATGTTATCTTCGATCGAGATATGTGTAGCCTCTATGCGTATGAATGTAATTTCATGGATATTCCTATCCATTGTAGAATGATTATTTTATCTGGTGAAATACATTGAAAATATTAAAAATCCATTTTTGTTTCTTTCTTTCATGAAGTTTTATTCATCATTGTCTATTGGAGTGCCTTGAGTAAATTGCATGGTGGAAATGAGTGCTATAAAATATCTATTATTACTTATTATTATTGTTGTTGTTGTTATTATTATAATTTTTAATGATAATCATGATATTCCATTCATAATAAACTTTAACAGGGTTAACTTTAAAATACAGCTCAAGTTTGCATCACAGGAAGACCTACCTGCTTAATTTTGGGTTCAAAAGGTCAAAGTCAATGAACACAATTCACATAAGAGTTGTAGCTCATATAGTTAATTATAATGTGTATCCACTTGTATGGTTGTTTGTGGTTGTTTTTTTAATTGTCTAAGGACGCCAGTATTTTATTGATGAATCAATTTGCTATAGAAGGGGGTTTTATGACTAAACTTGTTTCGATTCCATCTCTGGAAACGTCCTTATTTTGTATCAGATTATGTGGTGCATTGTCTTACAAGCAGTATTGCCTATAATGTATACATTTGGCTTTAGTAAAACTGTTGCATTTATTCACGAGGACATCACTTTGCCATTTCACATTTTGCCTTTGGTGGATATTATGCGATGTTAAATATGTATGGAAGCAGTTCAGACAATTTCGTCCACTTTGTTACAGACAATACAAAACAAAACAAAATACACACCAATTCATTTTCATCTCGTGTATTTTCCGTAAATCACAACGTAAGTAATTTCATTTTATGTTTTATATACATAATATATACATAGTATTTCATCTCGATGACAAGTCAGTGTGTGACTCTCTTAATAATTCCAAATTGAAACGAGTATGAGGACACACGAATTGGTATATGTAGTTTCGAGTATGACAGTAAGAACATGTTATGCAAACAAAAAGGATTTGGGGAATAACTGCAGGTTTAGTAAAGCCCACCATTCAAAGCACCGTCACCATGATCACAACATGGATGATGATAATTTATTTACATGAAAATTATGTTTATCCAAACGAGTTGACTATTTTTCATTTAATACATGAATCTCATGAGGCGTATTGTTTCAAAACTTTTTTTCAGTTTAACCCAATATGCCATTGAGACAAAACACTATTTGACGACTCTTCATCGTAGTTTTGATCCAACAGATTGTTTGATTTGTGGTGGGGATCTTTTTGTCTTCCGCTCCCTTTTTCGGTTTGGTCAATCTTCTAGTCCTCTGAAATGTATTTTTGTTTAAATACCTGATTAAAGTTATAAAGCAGGTAATACATTGTTGGTAAAGATAATGGAACAGGTTAAAAATTGTTTTTCTAAGTGCATCTAGTTGGTCCTGGACCAAATAGATGTAGGCAGTAAAGGGTCATCAAGATTTATTTTTAAAATTCACAATCACTTTATGAAAAGAGGCAAGAACAATATATTCAAACTATTTTGGCAACATTGTAGATATAGATGGTATATGCAAAGGGATTCTGTTACTCTCCTTTACAACATGTCTTTATGAGAAGTCTCAGTTTTACATCATTTTACTTTTCCATCACGGTATATTTTCTTTGTGATCGGAGGACATTTACTTTGTATGCAGTCCATCTTTTAACAGATAATGGCCAATGTATCTCTTAATCATTATGCCAAATACGATCTTTGTCTTATTTTATCTTGTAACTTCCTTTCTTGGTAATTTTGTCTTCCAGATTCAACCTTCTTGTGAGTTATAAGCTGGATTGCTGTTAGGTTGATACTGTTGCCATGTGTATCCCTCGTTGTAGGCAGCCGGCCAAGCTGTTCAATAGAAAAGAACAAATTCCCTTGTTAAAAGTGCGATATGTGGATATAGAACGTAGAGAGGAAGAGAGAGGAAGAGAGAGAGACAGAGAGAGAGAGATAGGGAGATAGAGAGGGGGGATGGATATAGAGAGAGGGGAGAAAGAAGGAGAGAGAGATACATATATATATATATATATATTCTCGGGGGGTGCAAAATTAAGTAACAAGCAAAACAAAAACAAAGTAAGTTAAGGCCTCGCTAAACAAGCATTCGCATAAAAATGAGAAAAACCGGTGATTATTAGGTCTTTTTAATCTCTAACTAGCCTCAGCTGACGCACCTCGATTTTAGCGCTTGCTTTGAAAGACGATCAACGATTAGAAACAATTCATTCACTCAAACCCTGTTTTTTTACATCTAGACAAACTACACACAACCTGAAACCTATATTAGGAAACGATCGTTTGAGCCGCAGACAAATCAACTCGATTTAGATAACAGGAAATCGATAGATTTGTCAACAAAATTATATTTTCCCCCGTTGCCAAGAAAAATAATTCTTGAATGCCTCGGTCAAGGTTTATTTCCCCCCTGACTGATATGTTAGATACAATTCGGGGCCTTTCAGAGAAATGTGCGTTTAATACATGTCGAAAATGTAATATAGAAAACCTTCTTTTTTTTGTTTAGGGGGGGGGGGGTAATTTCCGGGAAAAAGCTATAGACTCGAGTATTTCTATGTGCATATAACGGAATGTGATTAGTACATTTCTATATAATTATTTATCCATTGACAAGTTAAGGTAGTTCTAAAAGAAATTAAAGAAAACAAACATTCAAAAGTTCTACAATTTTAGTAGGACTACTGGTAGTATGAGAGAAGGAGGGGTTATAGTAGTATATCTGTAATAGTTATAATAGTAGTAGAAGTATAAGTTCCTATGAAAGAAGTAGTAGTAGTAGTAGTAGTAGTAGTAGTAGTAGTAGTAGTAGTAGTAGTAGTAGTAGTAGTAGTAGTAGTATGCCCGTACAAACTAGGGGTTCGGGGGTTCGGCGAACCCCCCCCCCCCCCTTGACAAAAAGAAAAGAAAAAAAAGGATTTTTTTTGTTTGTTGGTGCTGTTGCTCAAGAGGGGGGTGTTGATTTTTAAAAAGTGCTGCTCCATTGCCCCCCCCCCCCCCCCAACTCACATGTAGCTAAGTAAATCATCAGCAGAAATATGTGCATTAATTATTTATTTTCATGTAATGAAACACATCGCTCATCTGTAAATTTGATCGTTATAAGAAGACAAATCAACCCAATGCAATTTCAGAAGTTTTCTCCATTACCCATTGAAATGTGTAAACAAAATATGCCCTTGATCTTTCCCTATTCACTAGTCTTCATAAACATGACTTCTTTCTAGATTACCTTGGTGTGGTTCTAGTAATGTTCCTTCAGCAATTGCTTTATTTTGTTCCCGTTGAAACAAAGGGTTCATTTGCCCTTCTTGCACTTTGGCGTAAGGGCGATTCCTATTCTGCTGCTGATGTTGCTCATAGTATTGTTGTTGTTGTTGCTGCTGCTGCTGTCGATAGTGCTGTTGCTGCTGCTCATATTGCTGCTGCTGTTGTTGCTGATATACTTGTTGCTGCTGTTGACGTTGCTGCTGTTGTCTATACTCCTGTTGTTGTTCTGAGAATGGTAATGGTTGTTGTTGACGTTGATTAGCCTGTTGTCGACGTCGAAACTTTTTCATTTGTTTTACTTGTGTCACCTCGTTTGAAGACAGCCCAGCGGCCTCAGCTACGTTTCTTAATCGATCCGCTCGCCAACCGGGACGCCTGTTTCGATTTCTTCGTTTATTAGAATTTCTTTGAGGAGCTTCAAAAGAAAATGGATAATTGATAGCATGAGTCAATTATAACACATACACAGAGTTTTTAACACTATCTTTTTCCCCTATTTCTTGGTATATTGGAATTTCTTTGACGACCTCCAGCAAGATAAATAATTAAGCGCAAACGTTAGATACACCAAATGTAGCGATAGTGAGTCATTACATTAGCCGGCTTTGCATTTTTAATGGATTTGATTCAAACTAAAAATGTCCTTTACTAGCATTATTTAAAGGCGAAAACTAAAATTAAGTCATGCACCTTATGTTGCTATATTATGTCCAATTTACAATGGTAGTTTTTGTACTCTACATTTTTGTTCATTGTTTTGTGCTTTAAAACTGAGTTATTATGAACTTGGTTTGATTATGATTAACAAGTCAAAATTGTCAAAACATCCATAGTCTAACTTTAAGTGCTCATTAAAATGATTAATAAATGCTACTAGAATGATATGTATATCATTTGATCAGTTGATGACGACGAAGTCTTTAAACGTTCCTTAAAAACGTAAAAGCAGAAAGGGTATCTTATTTCATAATTTTTTAATAAATATTAATAATTAGAGGATGTTTTATTATTAAGTTGTGATTGCAGCTGTGGTTTTTGTTTCAGTATTGATGATGGTGGTAGTGGAGGTGGGGATGTTGTTGTAATGATGTTGTAGTGATGGTCTTTGGGGTGGTAGTGGGGTGGTGGTGGTGGTGGTGGTGAAGATAGTGAATATCGGTGATTATATAACGAATTGTATGATATAAAAAGACAAGGGGAACATTATCTTACCTAAAGGATACCTCGGTGCGTCATCAAAGGCTTCGTTCGATTCCGAATCATCTTGCAAAAATCTCTGTATAGTAGGAACCCTCATAGTCGGACGCATTGTCGGACGCATTGTCGGAGGCATCGTCGGTGGCATCGTCGGTGGCATCGTAGCGTATCTCGTCGAACCAACCACGAACGCCTCATTCAACATCGACGTAGTCAATGGCGCAAGCGTTGGCGGAAGAGTCACGGGGATGCGCTTCGGCTCTTTCGTCTTTTTTAACTTGGGTCTTCGAGTTGTCCTTGGTGGCAGAGTTGGTGGGAAGGTAGGTGGGAAGGTACGAGGACGGGTAGGAGGACGGGTAGGTGGTTGAGTAGGCGGAGGCCAGGTCCTTTGGATCGTCGTCGGAGCTGGTGTCATTCGGCGGGTGGTGGTGGGCATAGCCGTCGTTGACACCGGCTTCGGTTTTGTAACTATCAACAAATAAACCAAAGAAACAAATTTCATCATCACGATTGTAAATAATCAAGAGACACACATTTAAAATACACATTATAATAGAGGTCGAAATTACGGGAAGAGAGATTACATGGAGAAAGCACCGATATAAAGAGAATATGATATTAATGCAGATCTGATTATTAAAACCATCAATAAAACGCTGACACTTAATAATGAAACATCCTTTAATTAATAATATTTCAAAAAAAATTAAGATAAGATACCCTTTCTGCTTTAAGTTTTTTTAAGGAACGTTTAATATTCCACTCAACCTTGACATGTAGAAAGGCAAAAAAAAAAAAATCTAAAAACCCATGGGGGAAGGGAGAAAATGATTTATCATTCTCTCTTCTCAATTATTAAATAGGATGACTGTGCTTCGTTTCTCTATCAAACTTGTAAATCTGATTTATATGAATTTATTAACATATTATCTGTTTTTCTCTGAGACTTATATCAAGTTGTTTCCTACTGGAAGGAAGTGTTTGTAATAGAAAGAATAAATCCTTCTCGGCAATCGATATAAACCCTTACCCCGCTAAATGTTAGCTAAGATAGTATGCCGACGCTGTAGGTGGAGAGGAAATTAAATGCTACCGCTTTGGAGGCCCTTTGATTCTAGACATTGAGTTGCTTGCCCGACTACTCAAATAGCAGACAATATATCGGCATGCCGACAAACGGTTCCAATTGCTGTGAACATGTGATATTTCACAATAAATCATTTCAAATCGAATATAGAACAAAGAAGTAACATGTCGCTTATTCCAAGACGGAAGTGCCTAAATATCGAAAGTAAGTGAAGGACAAGAGAATATTCAATTTTCGGGAGTTTGAAGTTAAATTAGTTCGCTGCGTCACTCGTCTTTTGCGTTGCTTTGCCCTTTTCTATGTTTCGTCGGGGGCATTGAACAGGAAGCAGCGATAAACAGGTGCAGCTGTCTGACCTCCTAACCATAACCAGGAGTCTGGTCGTTTAAGTTAGAAAAGAATGATTTTAAACTCTCTTGATGTGGGTGTGCCTTGAGCCAAGGTAGGAATTGAATGCCAAACTCCAAAGGTTAGAAGAACACCCCAAAAAATTAAGCCTAACAAAAGAAGACGTTTAAAGATGGAAACGTGTCTCTATACCCATAACAACACAGTGAGGTAAGTGCCAGGTAAGCAGGTATACAGTCGCAACCATATCACACACAAAATAGATAACCTAATTTTAAAAAACTTAACAACATTATCATGTAGACATTGAAATCATGTATGCTATGACTTCCTTTAGTCCGTGTCTCTTTCATATTGTTGACTGAATGCTATGTTATAGACATCTCATTATTTTGTTGTCTCTGTAAACAAAAACAAAACAAAAAATACATCTTCAGGAATTCATTTGTGTAAAGGCCTAGATCTCTAACAAAAAAATATACAGTGACCAATATAAGTATACGACATTTTCACTTTCTGTGGCCATTCTCCACTCTCCCTTAACTCTCCGTATCATAAAGCTAAATCTCTGAATACACAATCACAGTCCAGTATGACGTCATAAAGACATACTAGGGATAGGAGGAAGAGGGGATTTCTATTTGTTTCAATGATGTAAATAAAATAAAATAAATGATTTTACAACCTTGTCATATGATAACAAGCAATTATTGTAAACACGCAATTTCACTTTGCCCTTGCGATATTGTGTAATATAGCAACCCTAGCTAAGTCACCCTTGAAAACATGATAAAGCTGTCTCATTTTGATAAATAACCTTGAATTGAGCGGAAGGTAAGTATATCGTCAAACATGCATGTCAGCCTCTGGTGCAGTGACAGCTTGCCATAAACGTCATCCTGCGTCTATTACCCCCCCCCCCCCCCACCCCTACCTCCCTCGAGGAAATGTCATATTCATCTGACTTCCCCGAACCCCTCCCACACTCTTCCTTGTACAGCGTAATTAGATTTGGGAATAGAAATAGACCTATTAAACATGTAATACGACATCCTCATGATTAAGATAATGAGAAAATCACACATAATTTTTTTGCCGTTTTCAATTTATGGAATTGGCTATGCAATTATATTCCTCCGTGCTCATTTGAAATAGATTAAACTTCAATTCACTGCAAAATAATGGATTGCATTTCCTTCATCTGATTCAAATGCTTACGTTTGCATCTTGGTGCTGGTGTGCATCCCGTGAGGACATTGTCATCAGGATATCCCGTGAAATAGAAAGGCACGTATGCTCTGTTAGAGTGCCCAGGGTTGGTAGCCTGCTCGAAGCGGACACAGATGAATCTCATCTCGTTGCAGGACATCCTGCGCGCGTCCAGGTTATACGGGATATTCATCAGCTTGGGGAACTTCTTGCCCTTGCGGTGTCTCTGCGACCTCTGTTCAGCGGTGAGGACGTTCTTGGCGACGCTGTAGGCGAACCCTTCCCCGTTGGGGTTCCGGCTTGTCCAGATGGTCATGTTCCAGAGGTCCTCGCCCTGGACACCCGTTGTCAAGTCAGTAGGGCGCTTTAGTAACGAGACGGTACGCACAGGAGACGGAGTGTTTAACCAACTGTGACGGGTCTCGCACTCTTGTTACCGTCGTGATATTTAAGCGCTTTCGCTGTCTGCTAAAGGCGACGGGGACGCAAAGCCGTATCCAATTCCCGCGCTGAACTGCACGCCTGCTGCCTTTTGGTGCTAGTGCTCTAGGGCCTTGAGGCTTGGCCGGAGCGCCGGGGCAATGGACCCGGCGGTGGGCTGTAGTGCACTGCTCGCAGGCACGTCATGCATGCATAGCGATGAAAAAGGTCCCCCAAAGTAGGCCTTAACGGCCAAACCATCAATTTATTGTAGATTGGGGTATAGAATAAGCTACTTATCGAACAGACATTGGAATCACTAGTAAATTCCCTGTTTTTATCTTCAGTAGGCCTAGTCATGGTAGTGCCCTGCATTGTTAGATCTAGATAACAATTATTTGTCAGCTCCTCTCTCTTACGTCGTGTTTAGGGAACGAACGCTATGTTGGCCGAGTACCGTTCCGAAAATCGACGGGACGGAGAGATTTCAGATTCGCGCATGCGCAGTTCGTTTTTTTCGCTCGCGTTACCGTCTCCTGTGCGTACCGTCTCGTTACTAAAGCGCCCTACTCTCGTGGAAGTTGACGGTGACATTGAGCAGCATGCGGTTCTTCTTACCGGACATGAGCTTGGGAGTCGATGTCACCCTGGCAACGGGAAGGACCTCGCCGACATTCACGACTGCAAAGAGTGCGGAAGGAACGGAGAAGGGCAAGAGACAAGCGAAAGAAGGAGAAAGAAGGAAAGAAGATAGAGAGAAATAAAGAAAGAGAGTGGTGGGGGGTAGAGAAAAAATGATATAGTCAACGACATGAAAAGGCCCATCCACTTTGCTTTAAAAAATATTTTTCTTAAAATCTTTGCTACTTAAAATCTATAGACACGTATATAGACGAGAAGAAGGGATTTCTCCTATTTAGATTCTTTTCTTTGATTCTTATTTTTTTTTTTTGCCTTCGTCATTTCGACTCATAAATCACATCAAAGGAAAGTAATCAGGTTTATTTTTGAACGCAAGGGACAGAGCGAGACAGAGAGAGAGAGAGAGAGAGAGACTGAGAGGCGGTGGTAATAATGGGCAACGTGAAAGCACCGCTATAGCTGTCCTTCTTACCAGTATTATATTTTTCTTATTCCCATGAATTCTGAATTACCACGATTTCTGCAGTCTATCTTAAATAGTGTATCATAAATATTGTATGTCCTTTAGCATATTTTCATATCAATTTCTATAAATTCCATATCCCCTCACTTTTCCCCCGATCGCACTGCAATTAATATTGATTATCCGCAGCGCACTAAAGAAATATTACTTTGGCTTGACATGATAGAATCTCGGGATAGAATCAAGTTTTAGAAAAGTTCTTGATGCTTTTATTTCTTTTTATTGACTATATTGAGGAGGCTTGAGCTCATTTCAGCTAACCTGCACTATCAAAATGGCTCAAAATGTCATATTGATTGCGTCTACAGGGCTGCACATTCTAAATTATGAAGTCACCAACTCTCAACACATCTAAAAAAGCAGGATGATTGTATTGCAACCACGCCTTCCATTTCAACAAGAGGTATGCCCCAGGGCCGGCGAAGTGTGACGTAAGGTATCCACTATTACGTGCGCATCACGTTAAACTAGGCCTAACTTTCGAAGGAGAGTTAAAATTAGGTTTTATTTTCTTCATTTTTGTTATTGGTTGGTTTCCGAAGATTTCTGTAATGGCTTTCACTGCTTGGAAAAACCATTTCGCACAATACCTATTTTTGAAAGATTTCCCCTTTTTAAACTTAGGTTACGCCAAAGTCCTCATTTCTTCAAACCCTTGATCACTATAAAGAACGGACTCGGTAATCATTCCGTAAGGGTATTATCTTGTCACTTAAAACAACTCTGCCTATATCTTTTAAAGATCAAGCTCCTAAAAATACGTTGATATTATGAATTTACATGTGAAAATTACTTGAACAGATCTACGTAAATAAAGTCTTCTATAGGAAAAAAAATACGAGCGCACTGTTTTCGATCTCCTTAATAATTATGAGTAATTTGTTGCAAAGAAGCAGGAGACGTAGTTTTTATTCTTCCAGTTGAAAATTATGCGAGGATTCTATATTTTCTTTACAAGACTTTTTATGACAGCAACCGAAGTATTATAAATAATATGCTCTATATCATTATTATGCTCTAAAAATTATCATATACTGTTTTCATCATGGGGGATGTGGTCACAAATCGATTGAAATAAAATGTTTAAAAGCAGATAAAGTAATATCATTTATCAGAAATTACATCAAAAATACTATTAATGAAACGAAATGTTTACCTGAGGTTGAATTCATAATAGTTCAACATTGTAAAATCCTCACTTCTAACTGCGTGCTGATATTGATATAAGTCATGCTGAATAAATAGCAAAACACGGCCCATAGGTCGAAGAAAGTGCTATGATGACCTAATATATAAAATAATATTATTAAATGTTATTTCTTTCTCATTTTTTTTCATTGAAGGATCCAGGGACGAAGACATACACGAGTCATGACTCAGGACAATATAATAACCCCTGTTGGGTTATACTTTAGCCATGCTTACAATAACATCATGTTTTACGCCCAAATTATTCGAATATTGTGATTGAAATAACGTCTGTTCTTAATTGTCCTTGTCAGCTAGATAAGTGACATGTATTAAGTCATTAATGAAAGTCTTTAGGAAATTGCAATGCGAATTATAGCTTAGAAGGAAATGGGAGAGTCGAACGCAAAATTATGCTATTCTAATTTCAAGGTAGTGTGTGCATTCTCAGATTTGCAGACAATGTGGCTGATACATGTTTTAGACAAAATAATAACCCTACGCAAAATTGTAACTTTAAGACTTTGGTATATATTTTTATCATTTGTATTTACATTTCATTCTACGATATGTTAATGCAGTATTCAAAAGAAATTTGTAGCAACTCAAACAAAAGTATAGTCTAACAGTCTGACGACACACTTTAGCAACATGTTTTACTGAACGGTTAAACTAGAACATGCATGTGGCGTGGGTAAAAGTTTACTCAATGCTATAAGTTAAAGTTTACTCAGCAAACATGCATGTTCCTTTTTACCAAATGTTGATTAAACTTTACCCAACTCTATTTGTAGATTGAAGTTTTAGAAATACCAGAAGATACAACGTAAACTGACCGAAAGATACGATGTACATTTTGACATTAATAAAGATATCCAGGCAACGTATTTGAAACAGGGGAACTGTCGACATAAATTTCCTAGCATCAATAACGATCTTCTAAATTCCAACTATTTCTTTCATGTATATTACTCCAAAACAAAATTTTCTGTCAATGCAGCAACAAAAAGTGCGTCAGCGGGAAATCCTCAAATTTATCTTGAAGAATTATATTTGTTTGATTATATTTGTAATCTATGAGATAAATGTCACATCATTTTCGGATTCCAGCTGACTTTCTTTGAGATCCCGAGACAGTCAGGAAACTCGAAGGGAAATATGAATCATCTTTTAGCTAAAAGTTTAACGATTTTTTTTTTTCTTTTGCCAAAACTTTGTTATGTTCATTGCTGGTTTTCTTGGCATTTTGGCAATTTTTCGTTGCTGCCAAAATGTCAGCAAAATAGCTGATGCTTATCTCAGATTGGACGTTTCCGTTTGCATGTCAAGATGGTTGGAGGTTCTAGCCATCCGTGACACAAAACTTGTCTGCATGTTAAAGAGAAAGTGGATCCTGTTCTGGGAAAGAGGGGGAGAAAAACTTCAGTTTTTCACTGTTTTTATCTAAGTGTGGAAGAATATCATGAATGAATTTCCTCTAAATAGGGCAGCTCTTCAAACTGGACTTTGGACCAAACTTTCATGCCGCATGTCTACGTAGTCCCATTTACACATCTCTGTGCATAATGTATGTGACTTACATCAAGACTGAATTAATCTATTAGTTCTTTTAGTTAACACCAATTGTTATATACTACGTGATCAGCCAACTAAATTCCAGTTGTTTCCACACTGTTACATGGTGAAATCGCTTGGCCAGAACTTTACTTCATCTTTAAGAGGGAAGAGGAAAGATCTGTAATTTTGTTGGAAAGGCAAATAAATCGAATCGTCGTATCCAAAAATCTGACAAAAAAGATTATCCCTATACATATCAGAGAACATAAAAGGAAGTAAAGCGACCATCTGTATGTCATATGAAGATCAAGGGCGTTGTCAAACCCATCAAAGACAGGCGTTTTCCGCGCATTTAGAGACACTCTTAATTTAAGAATAATGATAACTTGGGGGCTGACCAAGCGCAGGATACAAGATGTCCATCAAGAACAGAATATAAAAGAATTAAAACTTTATTAAAGACATGCTTGATACTGTATATTGACATGCTGATGTAGTCTTCTTTTGACATGCGTGTAGTAATTTATTATATGAGATAGTGGTGGTTATTTTACCCGACAGCTAAGAAATCAATAAATGCTTGTTAGTAAGCAACCAGAAGACCGACGGCTTTAAGTCCTCTCCGAGCGGAGGGACCTGGTAATGAGGATTAATGCCTTATCAAAGGGCACTAGCGCATCGCCTTGGTTTCAAACCCGGGTCACCCGATTACGAGACCACTGCTCTACCGACCGAGCTATCGCGCAGAATAAATGAAAAGAGTGATTGTCTCAGGGATAATTATTAATCATTCAGTACAAATATGTGTTGAAATCATCAGATATTCGTCTGATTGATGTGAATATTATAGTTTTATCAAGGTAAATGGTGATGGTCTTATTCGAATTTTCCCGATCCTTAACCACGGTCTTTGAAATGGTCTAACTCCATAATGAATGATGATAAGATCTTATTTCGTTTTTATAGGTCAAAATCGTTTCTTTTGAACAACGCTTGGAGGGGTGGCCCCGCGTTGGAAAGCCTCGTTGCGTTTTTCTGTATTTTGTTAACCATGCTAGCCTTGTTAGTCATACAAAAGATGAACATGTATATTAGAGAGGTTCGGGTGGGATAGGATGGGGAGATGGGGGGGGGGGTGATAAAGAGGTGTCCGGACTGGAGTTCCATAGGTGACTATATTAAACGTGAACATTTCCGGTTCTCAATGTGTCTTTGAAAAGAATAGTACCGGGATATCCCCCCCACTGATTATGCAGGCAAAAAAGGTTTTTTTTTTAAAGTGGGGGGGGGGGGGGGGGCCTAGCTATGGCACACACACACACACACAAAAAAAAATCGCTTTCAGGGGTATAAGCAACTGTCTCCTCCTTGCCCTCTATCCCTCACCCCCTTCTCACTCACTCTCTCTCTCTCTCTCTCTCTATCTCTCTTTATTTCTCACTCTCTTTCTCGCTCTCTCTCACTCTCTCTTTCTCACTCGCTCTCTCTTACTCTCTCTCTCTCTCTCTCTCTCTCTCTCTCCCTCTCTCTATCCCTGCCTCTCCATCCCTCACTCATTCGCACTCGTTCTCTCCTCACCTCTTTCTATTCCTCACTCTCACTTTCTCTCTGCCATCGCTATCTCTGTATTTGTTCGGCTTCACCTTCCCTTTTTATTTCTCCACCTCCTCTCCTATCTCTCTCTCTCTCTCTCTCTCTCTCTCTCTCTCTCTCTCTTCCTCCCTCCCTTCCTGAGCTCTCTTACTATGTACGGAATAGTTGCTACCCAATCAATTTATCTACCAATATTTGTATTGATATTATTATTATTATTATTATCATTATTAATGTTCTTCTCATCAATATTAGGCCTATCATTAGTATTATTAATATCATTATTAATATCCCTCTCATCAATATTAGGCCTATCGTTATTATTATTATTATTATTATTATTTGTGTTGTTGTCATAATCATGAAACTTACTGTAGGGACACATCGGGCAGCATTCGCCCGGAGGGTGTATCTCATTGTCACAGGTGGTAGGTGGGCAGCCCAGGATCACACATTCTATAGTAGCGTTGGCACAGGTACAGGTGCTACATTCGTTCACCACCCAACTCTCTCCGTGAGAGTAGGGGATTCCCCGGTAGACGCAGGGTAGGAGGTACATGTTATCCGAGCTGATGAAACTTACACTGGAATATTCGTCTGGATATATAAGCGGATGAGATGAACGGTATAAGGACAGTGGCGAGAGAAGCAAAAAGGTAAAAGAGAGAAAGTGACAAGGGGAAAAGGGGAATATAGAAGAAGAAGAAGAAGAAGAAGAAGAAGAAGAAGAAGAAGAAGAAGAAGAAGAAGAAGAAGATGAAGAAGAGGAAGAAGAAGAAGAAGAAAAATAGGAAGAAAAAGAAAAAAGAAGAGATAGAAGAAGGAGAAGAGGTAGTGGAAGGCGAAGAAGCAGATAAAAAGCAAAACGAAGAACAACAACAACATCATCAAGAACGACAAAAACAAGAAGGAGAGGAAAAGGAGGAAAGAGAGGGAGAAGAAGAAGGAGAGGGGGTAGAAAGAATAGGAGGGGAAGGAGGAGAATGAGGTGATGAAGAAGAAGAAGACGAAGAAGAAGAAAAGGAAGAATGGAGAAGAGGGGAGAGGAAGCAGAAAATAAAGAATGAGAAATCGGTGATGATGTTGATAGAGGAAAAGAGAAGAAGGAGGGAGATAAAAAGAAGACAAGATAAGAAGAATTTGAATAATAGAAAGATGAGAGGGGGGATGAAAGAGAAAATGAAGATATATTGTAGGAAATGTTGTTAAAAGTGCGAGAAGAGAAGACGAGAGATTATAATGAAATAAATAAAGATACAGGAATGACAGAGAGCATTCAAGTAATGACGAGAGTGGAACGGCAGGGAGGAAGGGAGAAGGGGAGAGGGGGAGGGAGAGAGGGATAAGGGGAGAGAGAGGGAGGGAGGGAGTATGAGAGAGAGAGAGAGAGAGAGAGAGAGAGAGAGAGAGAGAGAGAGAGAGAGAGGGGGGCGGGCGTGGGAGAGATGGTATGACGCCGATGGAATGCACAAAGGACAAAATGAAAAGTTAAAAAATATCATTATTATGTTGCAATGTTACATGAAGATTAATTAAATTGCGAAAATGATCATACTCTGCGCATGAAATTAATAATATTAATTTTGATGAAGATTTTTGGAGCATAAGATGATGAATAGAGAACGTAACCATGGTAACAATATTGCTTTAAAAAATACGAATATGGCATCGTTAGATGTAGAGTTAAAGTTACAGATGGCGTAATTATGATGTACATTGTGGAAAGAAAGATTATAATCACACATAAAAAGCAGTACTGAGCCTGGACAAAATATATTTAAGTGAAGCCGTCGGTCCCCTGGGGTTGCGTATTAAAGTGACTCGGCAACATTGTTGAAGTTCGATGAAAAAATGCGTAATTTTTGTATGAAATGTTACTTATTATATTCCTTCTACTGTACTAACCCTCTAACATGCACAAAATCCTGAAAACAATCTCAAGCCACAAAGACATTTATGGTTTTCTTTGAAGGCGTCACTGTGTGACACCCTCCAACAGTAAATTTTCCCAACCATTTTTGAATGTTCCCAACCGTTTTTCCATGAAAATAAGACAGATTTTTAAAAGTATTTCAGCACTCAAAAAAAAATGTCTGGATTGGTATATAGAACCATCTTATTGCTTTGTGACGATTTACATTCCCCTAAAATTTAATTAAATTGTAATAATATAGCTGGGAGATTTAAGGCATCGATCAGACCATTTTCCCCCAATTGTTATCATTAATAATGGTCTGTTTTCACTCAAACTTTCAGATTATCTTTACTTATACATCTATCATTGAAGTCACTACCTTAGAACCACTTTCTCTCGTCTGAACAATGTTACTAAGTCCCTTTAACAAGCATTTATGCTTTCTTAGCAGTCAGGTAAAATAACCACCACTAAAGGAGAATTTGATTAGTCTAAAGATGAAAAGACCAATGCGATAGAGTTGGTGAATAGGAAAGGTCTTCCTGTTGGATGGCCTTTTGCATTATTGAATTCAAATTTGAATTCAAAATTATTCAAAATCAATGAAGGAGTTAGAATGAAAGCAATGGTGGCTAAGAGGGTTCGAATGCTGATGGTATATGTTCTACTCACGCGATAGTTAATGTACAATACATTATTTTCTTGACTATTGCAGGCTAAGTACAATACAATACAAAATCAATACCCAAGAATCTTTGAATTAAAAAAGTTATCATCAAACGCTTTTGAATAAGATTCCTTGAAGGATATCTAGGTCTAGACGTATTTAAAATACTATATGTCCTTGATCTCATATCATTTTTATAAAGAAAACAACTTTCACATTTTGCTCACTTTCTCTAGTTGGCTACGGGAAGGATGTGATGAAATAATTTATTGATTCACAAATTTGATAACTGTGTCCATTGGGAATTTTCCAACAATTCTTACCGGCTGTACGTTATGAGGACATGTAATTGAAACCTGATTTATCATCAGAAAAAAATCCTATCTGAGACGAAATTATCGCCACTCCAGGGAGTATGTATCATAAGGTACAATTGGAAGATTAATGGCATGATTCAATTTCAGTTGCAGGAAACGGTCAAATTGAAACATTGTCACTTAATGTGAGCCAGATGTAAATATACAGGAACGTAGTGATACCGAATGCATATCCAACGCATAACAATTTTGAAGTTAAGCAGTACTGAATGTATAATTTGTACCAAAAAAAAACTTATATTATAAAGAAAATATATATCTGATAGGAATTTTATCAGCATCACACGAACAGTAGATAAATCTATTTCAATTATGAAAATATTCAGAAAATATTCTGACAAATATTGAATGATACATTTAGTCAATGTAATCAATGTACATTCATCTGAGGAACTTGGTGTGATATTTATCGATAATATCATGGACATGAAATGTTGAAATGCAGTTTTTTTTTCAATCATTTATATACATGGTATAAGTTAAAGCTAAGTTAAATTAAATCTACTTAAGATCATGTACAATGAAATATAGGGGGATCTATTCATCTCTCACACCCTGAATTTTGAAACATTCTTATATAGTATAAATAAAACAAAATTTCCTTATTGTTTGAGGCCTAGGTTTTAAAAAAAAATCTTCCAAAATGGTGGTAAATTAATTGTTCTGCATAAAGAATCAATGTGAATGTTTCCTCCGTCTGTTTCAATCTTATGCGATGTCATAGTTAGACTGTCCACATTTTATACAAAAAACATACCAAAATGATTTGGTATACTGTATTATAGTGCACTAGGTATTTTGCAACGTCATTACATTTCCGTCTTTAAAACCGTGAAGAGCGTGTAATCTTGACATGAAACGTGGTCATCTTTTCAATTAGACCAATTTCAAAATTATTTTCGATGTACAAAAATAGTGTGATATCAATTCCCATGGTAACGAGGGACTGGGGGCTACTATCACTCTCTTTCATTAAATCCTGTCTCGGTGTGATCCAAACACATCCGCTGTGGTCCTCTAGAGAGATTTCCATTTTTATTTACTTTATATATCGTTTTAATAAACTTACGTTCTGTTTTTTTTTTTTCTTTCGAAAGTCATTTTGAGAAATGAGAAGACATAAAAACCATTTCGCTTTGATAATTTAACTACTACATGCATGAGAATATTATATTTTCTATGGATATTCTTTCAAAGACGGAGGATAACTTAATCGTAATAAATCATATACATATAAACCATAACTCATTACTACAAAGCATGTCGTAGAATAAAATTGTTTACGATTTGATAATCGTAAAAAGTATTAATACAGTAACAAGAATAAAGCTCGTCTTAATGCACCTCAGAAAAAGTTTTTTTCACGTAACAAGTTTGTCTAAATTCGTTTGACAAATTCACTAACGAGTGCGTAATAAAAATATATCCTATTACGAGATATTACCCACTTCCTATACGGCCTTCGCACTTCAGAAACAACTATAATCAGAAATGAGGTTATCAAATAATTATACTCGGTTTGCATTCAGTATGATTAGTAAACCTATTTAAGTATTAAAGGGCATGTCCAACCTGATATTTAGTTGGTTTTAATAAAAGCAAAAAAATAAGAGAAACAAATTGGTGAAATTGAGCAATATCCTATCAAAAATAAGAAATTGTGAATTTTTGGAGTTGGCATCCGTGGCACACAAATCAGCAACACGGTAACGTTTCTTGCGAGCTCCTCTCCAATTTCCTCGTTACAAAATATGTCATGAACTTTAATTTCTTAGTTATGGATGACGGAATATATTTGTTTTGTACAGAGGTTGTATAAAACTATATTTAGGGCGAATGTACGATTAATAATTTTCTTAAGGGAAATATACACTTTGGAAGGATTATAGTACAGGGTGTAGGGGAGGGTAGCTTGCAAAATACGTCAGAGATGCCAATTTCTATTTATATTTCTATTATAGGTATAATATAATATATATATACATTTAAGCCATCAATATTTCGAGATATCAAATTCAGGGAAATTATAAGCAAGCGTATATAGATAATTTTTGTCTTAATAAGCGTTCGTATTTATCGATTTAGAATATTTACGCATCTTCTATCTCCTAATCTCCATGCTTCTTTCTCTCTCTCTCTCCCTCTCTCTCTCTCTCTCTCTCTCTCTCTCTCTCTCTCTCTCTCTCTCTCTCTCTCTTTCTCTCTCCATCGCATTTATATACATTATTATTCTTTCTCTCGCACTTAATCTGTATATCGTTTAGTCTCCCACTCCCCTTGGCTATGTCTCTCCCATTACATCAATATTACTTGGTCCCTCTCTTCCTCTCTCCATGAAAGTTGTATATTCCAATATCAATGCCTGTGATGCAAAATTAAGATGCAAATTCTGAAAGCATTTCAGTGTAACTATATTGAATAGCTTGGAATTATGATGGACTATCATTGTATGTTTGGTTCACTACCATATTTTTGTTATATTCATTTTTCTAAATCTATCGCCAACAAGGCCACAATCACATTTTACCCAAATGGAAAACCGGCTTTAACGGGCACTAAAATTTCAATAATCAAGTCAAATTTCAAGCCTAATAAAGATGGTATGATTAGCAGGAAAAATAAAAGGCAACTTACGGAGTATGATCATACATGTCTGAGGTGTGGCTGTTTTCCTAAAACTTGTCAAATCTGCGCTTGGCAGGGTTTGGGGACTTTAGAAATTGAAGCAAAAAATAGTTCCAATATCTGGATGATGGTCTATACAGACTTCTAAAATCTACAACGTGTTATTTTGTAGTTGTTAATATTTCTTGTCTCTAGTCTTACATGTAACTGGACTTTTATAGAAAAATCAATCGAGAGTCACTATAATCATGGCTGATATATCGGTTATCCTCACGCACGCTCCCGCATCACATGTAATAGAGCCAGCCTTCTATCATCGGTCATAGATGAATTTATGAAGCTAGACAAAAAAAATCTTACAATAATTTTAGCAGTACTCATTAATAATCATCTTAACATGGGACCTTTGCGAATAAAGTTCCAAATTACAATTTTGGGTCACACAAAAGTAATTTCATTAACCCTACATAGGTATGAGCATGTTCGTTTTACGTACCTTCTTGGGCGGAAGTAACGGCAGCGAAGAAAACTACAACCAACGTCAGGATGAGCAAATACATATGCTGATTCCCGTTACCATGGAGACCCCTCTCCAAAAAAAAATCTTACAATAATTTTAGCAGTACTCATTAATAATCATCTTAACATGGGACCTTTGCGAATAAAGTTCCAAATTACAATTTTGGGTCACACAAAAGTAATTTCATTAACCCTACATAGGTATGAGCATGTTCGTTTTACGTACCTTCTTGGGCGGAAGTAACGGCAGCGAAGAAAACTACAACCAACGTCAGGATGAGCAAATACATATGCTGATTCCCGTTACCATGGAGACCCCTCTCCCTTCT
The DNA here is from genome assembly GCA_035222895.1 of Strongylocentrotus droebachiensis. Taxonomy (NCBI): domain Eukaryota; kingdom Metazoa; phylum Echinodermata; class Echinoidea; order Camarodonta; family Strongylocentrotidae; genus Strongylocentrotus; species Strongylocentrotus droebachiensis. Next base: position 97,861 of record JAVYIG010000986.1, read on the forward strand.
TTCTTCCTCCTTCATGTTTGTAGTATATGAATGGATGCAAGTGGTGAAAGTATTAAGAGAAAGTGCTCTGAAGGTAGCTCTATAATTATGTAATTTTCCAAGTAAAAAAACTTTCTGGATGGTTCTCACTTTGTCTTCCACACTGTTTGAGCTAACGCCTCTATCTGAGCAGCATCCAGTATGATGTTTGATCTTTGAAGAACTTCCCCTCTCTTGCGCAAGAGTGTTATTGAGGAGGAATTCTTTCTGGCAGCTTTCCAGGATCCATGCGTCTCTCCACACGAGTGAAACTCTTTCACATACAGGAGATCAGTGTCCGAGAGGTACAGACATAAACATGATGAAGAAACATGATGAAGGGGGAGGGGTAAACATGAAGCATATTTCATCTATGCCCCCCCCCCATCAACCATTGACTATCCATCCCTCAACCTCATTATGCCGCCCCTTGCTACAGCTCGACATGAAGCATACTTCATCTATATGTCCCCCCCACCATTAACTATCCATCTGCCTCTTGCTACAGCTCGATATACCCCCTCCCCTCCCCCCCTCTCTCTCTCTCCCCCCTCTCTCTCTCTCTCTCTCTCTCTCTCTCTCTCTCTCTCTCTATCGGCGGACAAACTCACCCACACCCACACACAATATACATGCACCCAAATATCTCTCCATTACCTCCCCCTCTCCCTCCCCCTTTCCCCTCTCTCCTTCCCTCCCCTATATAATGTCCACTGTAGATTCCATCCGCACTGAGCCAGGACTGGTAATAGCTGCAAAGAATACGATGGTGGATACTTTCCAGGATTAGCACATCATCGGATCAAAGTAGGAGCGCCTCGATCTACCCAAATATACCTTTAAGGAACAATAAATGAATAAATTGGTTTTAACAATGCGTAGTGAAACACTCTTGGTTGTCATGGTTACTAAATAGTTGCATCAATTTGAATTACAGATCAAAATAGTAAGTCTCTTGTCGCTAGAGGAACCGGGATGCAAACTTTTCCAAAGTCTTAGGAGTTCCGCAATGTGCCAACTCTTGTTGAGTCGTCATGAGTCCGGGAAGTACCATAAAACAGCTCTCGTAAATTTCAACAGACTTCAGATCGAAAACAGCATCATGTAATGAGTATCATCAAACAGATTGGATAGACAAAAATTGTTTTAGATAAGGTAATCGATGTGGTCGGACAAGCTTCTTTTTTGTGTGAGTGTACTCAATTGTTTTTAGTGTGTATGATTTCAGAAAGTTTTCTGCATTATGTTTTTCTCAACTACGGTCCGAATAGAAATATTTGTAAGTAATTGGAAGAACTCGAGAACCCATTAAATGATATAAATGAACAGATATAAGGGGGCTTGGGGCAGGGGTGACAGAAAGATATATAAAGTGAGAGGGGAAAAGGCAACATGAACATTAATGAAGGAAGATGATACTACTCAATCCCATATCATGCCATTATTCGATGGCCTCCTTCTCTGCCGATTCATCTAACAAGAAATTCCGGCGCCGCCCCGGCCGATGTCCCCTCAGTGGTTGGGTTGGCTGAACGCTGGATCCCACTGATAATTGTACATTGATGGTTTAAAATGTTCCAAATGATGAAAAACAACATTAATAATTCAGCTACATTAGGCAGCTAACGCTTTGGATCGAATTCGAATGAAAATTAGGCAGCTCATTTTATTGTACATGGTATAAGTATTAATTTTGAAACTTAAATGCAATAACGATGATAATTATGATAATAAAAATCATCATCATAATAATAATAATAGCAGATCTTGATCGGACAGATCTTGCCAACGCTTTGGATTGAATTCGAATCCTAATTTATATTTCCCAATCTAGGAGAGAAACGTATAAAGTTGGTCACGAACAAAGTGAACATAATATGCTTGATTAATATAAAGGTAGTAAGATATCGAAACAATAATTAATGTCATTTGAGTAGACTTGAAAGTTACAATGGGACATGCATAATCGGGAACTTCTCTGACAAGAGGCATAGCAAACGGAAACCCCTTGCAAATCACGTTCAAAATGTTTTGCATCATTCCAATGAAGATTGTGTAACAAAATCTACGCTTCTGTGGATGTCCTTTTTAGCATAGAGTTCACGGTGGGAACAAGGGCGATAAAAGGAATATCTTTAATAGGACTTGACACGTCAAAATATGAGGCCATTCAACTATTTTTTAAAGTAATACTATATATCATAATTAAAAAAAAATGATAGTGATTATACACTGTTGGCATAATGGTGGAATAATTATTTTTACCCCCAATTATTTTATTGAATGATTTTGACAATGATTTATTCCTAATAGATCTAGATAATAGTATACATTCTCAGATTTTATTGAATGACAATTGGGGAGTGTTTGTTTTGTGTGACTGATAAAGCATGTGTGTGTTACTATGCTAATCAACAAGGGGACCTACGTCCTTAAGTCATAACTGACAGTAATGGGGATTAATGCCTCATAAAAGGGCACTAATATAGCCAATCGACACGGTTTTAATCCTGGGGGCTCACAGTAATGAGGCCATTGCTAAGCCAAAGAATCATGACTGTACGCAGCGGGCGCTAGGGTACGTCGACGCCCCCACAAAAACACAAAAACAAAGAAAATGCAATACATTTTCAATAAATCATTGCATTTTCCCCCAGTCCCCAACAGGAAAAATTCCTCTGTAGGGCCCTGCATTATGGTTCAAGGCACGCCCACATAGAAGATTTCTTTATGTTGGGGGTCGGGGCAAAATGCAATGAATTATTGAAAATGTATTGCATCTACGTCTTGTTTTGTACTCATAGACCTTGATTCATCTTATTCTCTTCACCTCATCTCCACTCTATTTTCTCTTCGCCCCTCTCTCTTTCTCTCTCTCCCTCTTCTCAATCTTTCCCTCTTTCTCTCTCTCTCTCTCTCTATCTCCCTCCCTCTCTCTCTCTTTCTCTCTCCCTTTCTCTCTGCCCCTCCGTCTTTTTGTATCCATCGATCTCCGCCTCCTCTCTATCCTATCTCTTTCGCTCTCTCTCTCTCTCTCTCTCTCTCCCTCTCTTTCTCTCTCTCTCCCCCTCTCTCTCTCCCTCTCCCTCTCTCCCTCTCTCTCTCTCTCTCTCCCCTCTCTCTCTCTCTCTCTCTCTCTCCCTCTTCTCAATCTCCTCCTTTTTCTTTTTCTCTCTCTCTATCTCTCTCCCCCTCTCTCTCTCTCTTTCTCTCTCCCTTTCTCTCCCTTTTCTCTCCACCCCTCCGTCTTTTTCTATCCATCGATCTCCGCCTCCTCTCTCTCCTCTCACTCTCCTCGTCTCTGTAATGACTGCCATCTGTATGTTGTCAACACTGTTATGATAGGAGGATGTGCTTCAAGTTTAAGGCCACGAAAACATCAAACCAAGATCAAGTGTAAAGCCCTCATCCATCCAATGTAATTATACGAGGGCCGTTCGATTCAATGGGTAATGTATTGTTTTCGATCTCAGTAATAAATATGCCATTGAGAGAGATAATGATAAGATCAGGAGCCTAAATATTCTAAGAAAATGTGCCTTCGTAATAATTGTTTGGGTGTCGAGGATCAGGTGATGATCTAAGATATTTTTTTTTCCTTTCTCCGTTTTCCATTCCTTTCTTTACTTGTGACCACTTTACGTTGGTTAATGTCCTTTTATAGAATCTTTACGTGTGTTATCTTCCTAATCAGTTTGATTCTCTCAGGAGAACATGCATGTAATCACCTCCATACTAACTATTGATTGTTCCAAGTGAGCTGCCATTCATCATCAAATAAGTGAAAAGAATATATATCATTGTAACTTGATTGTACATGTCAGTTTTGTAACGTACGTGTTCTTTATAGATTTAATTTGAAATTCAGTTAGTGAAATTAATTTTTGTTAAGAAATAAATCTGAAATTAAGTTCGTTAAAAGTTTACTTCAGGAAAATGTAGAAAGTCGATCGATGAAATATAAATTAATATAATACTAACGGATGTAAGATTACGCCCCCCCCCCCCCACTGCCTCTTAAAACCTAATCATGCATACTTTCAGTATACATAGTAATATGTGCCCGTTAATTTGTATTTTTGTTCCCTCTTTTAATACCCCCAAAGACACAAGAAAGATGTGATAAATTATCCTGATTGCTTATTTTGCTAGTTAGAGATTTTCAGAATTACGCACACCCCCTTTTCATAAGTGTGCCCCCCCCCCATACACGATATAGAGAATAATGAGTGGGGAGTAATCTTCCTAATGAATCTCGTTGTCCTTCAAGCGTATTGGTACTGATCGGGGATTTTCGAATTTTATCCAAAATGAACTTTGCAGAAATTCAGAGCAGAGTGGAGGAAGAGCACTTTTTAAAGGAGCTGATGATAGTTTCAAGTAAGTGGGTGTGGTCAGCAGGTTTACATTTTGTATAAGGTCAAACTCTCAACTTTCGTCATTCACATTCGGTAATGATGTTTATTAAACCATGGACCTATACTCCATGGTTTAACATTCACCTTTCCGGTGCGTCGACCAAAATAGATGTTGGATACGTACTTTAGGTTTCTAAAGGGCGCGCGTATAAAACGATGCATGTAGTAACTAATTATCAAAACAATTATTATACATGTAGTTTTATTGAATTTTACACACCTGGTTGAACCATCTGAGAGATGGAAAGCTTTTCAAAGCGAAAGCTTGTGATCATGTGAAGAAAGAAATAGATCATCTTGAAATGCAAAGGAGAACATACCAACATGGCAAACAATGTGTGTGTTTTTTAGAGATAAATATAAGTAAATATAAATACATATATTTGAGAAAGTGAACGAATTATTATGTAGTACTAGAGAACAGCGGCTCAGTAATATCACACAATTCCCTACATACCGACATGGGTATATGGCATTAAAGAGAAGGTTGAGTTCTGGGAAGAGGTGAAAATAATTTGTGAACTTTATCATTCTTATTATGCAAGTGTGGAAGAACATCAGATAAGACATGTTCCCTGAAAAGCATGGCTTTTCAAATGCCTTCATATTCTAAATATGTCATGTTCATCGTAAAACTCGGGGGGGGGGGGTAGGTTTTTTACGCCACGTGTTCGTGTAGTCCCTTATACATCTTTCTGTGTAGAGTGCTTGGAGCTTTACCAAGACTTGGCCAAATTTCTTATCATTTTGATGATTCCAGAACCTTGCAATACACACAAATAATTCTTACATGCTAGATGATCAACCTTCTCTGGTCGATTCCACACCGTTTCTTTCACAATGCAATCGCATGACCAGAACTCAACTTCATCTTTAAAATGTTGGTCCCAACTTTTTATAGCTAAGTTCTCGTCACGAATCGAATATGAGGCCATTCGAAGAGCACTCCTTTTCAGGGGGACATTTCTTTAGTGATGATCTACTTTAAGCTGATATAAAGCGAACAAGAAAGCTCGCAATTTAGTTCACACCCTTACAATACCTCAACCTTCTCTTCACTGTATACTATCATGATAATGGTACACAGCTATCGTCACATTTTCATGACTGTCCTTTTCTTGCCTCTCCTTCCGTCGAAGTTTAATTCGGATAACATCCTCGACCCGGAGCTAACTTGACAACATAGCCCCCGAAATGGAAGTTCAAGTTTCCTCAGAGCCTGAACATGGTGCATTAACCATGTAACCTATATGTGATGTTAGCCTCGTGAGCGAGTATGTCAGTTGCTTCTACTTTCCATCATATCATAGTGATGGAGCAATTTTTATTTGTTTTCTTTCACACTTTAAAAAAAAAAAAAATCCTACAATTTAGTTAAAAGGTGTCCTTTGAATAAACCGTTATGTTTGTTTGTTCCTTCCTTTTATTTTTCATTATTGTGTAGGAATATTGTATTCCTTTATTCCAAAAGAGCATTCCTCTGGATAGATAACAAAGATCAAAACAAATCACAGATAAATTTTTTTAGAGAATCTAAACGCACATGCATGTAATATTTAACAGACATTAAGCATGATAAGGGAGGGTAAAGCGATGGCTGTATATAATTGATGAAAGGAAAAGTATGATACAACCCCCTTCCTTCCCCTCCTACCCCCTCCCCCATATCTCGGATCACAATCACTCCTTTCCGTCTCCCCCTCCCCCTCTTTCCAAGAGTAAAGCTGAGTTTCTGAACATGTTAACGATTAAATAACTGCGGTTTGTCTATACGTAAACGTTCTTGAGGGAAAATGTCAAATTTTCCTATAAATTGGATTAAAAAAAAAAAATCTTTGATGGCATTAAAAGTTATCGGGATATCCCAACTTTCGCTATATAACCCATTTTGTCGTGACACAAGTTAAAAGTATAACTTTATGATTTTTAATTAATTTGCATACTACATCCAGTTATGATAATATGTGGATCATTAATCTCTTTTAGTATTCAAAATACATTCAACATTTAGTATTAAAAATTGGGGGCACAGCTGACTTTTGTGGAGAATGTTATCTTTTTTTTTGTTTTGCAGTACCAGTGGAGTGATTTCAAAGAATAGGCCTATATTGAGAAGTTATAACTCATATAATTACTTTATGATTTTCCATTCATCTTTAGGACTGTTTTTGTATATATGTTATTGAACAGCATCATGAAAGGTGCGAGCACAGTAGAAAGTTAGCTGCCTTCTGAGATCAAACTTTGAACGGGTTCACGACCCATACTTCATATCGAATCAGCGTCGTTAGGGGGAAACAAAATACAGTTACAAGAACAAGAAGCAGAATAGAGTGCCAAGTCCTTGTCCACTTTCTGTTTTCTTGGCTTTTCACGTATAATTATTGTAGTTGGGTACTGACCTTAGCGAAAGCTGGTAGGGCAGTGTGGTTGTAATGAGACACTCAGAGATGAAATGTCACAAGACCTTAAAATATAGAGCCAAAGACTTGATAGGACACCACCCATCTTGGTTAGGTTCCATTACTTTTCGATTTTTTTTCTTTTCTTTCTGGTGTCTTGTCCTTTTCGTCTTTATGGAAATGAAACCAGGGAGAACCACTTGCTCTCTGAAACCAATAGTGAGAGACAGAGAGAGAGAGAGACTTTCATAAGTAGGATAAGTGCATAGGATTTTTTTTGGTGCTAATGCGCACGCGCACTCTCTTGCTCTTAAGTTGCCAAGTTTAACTCTTACCCCCCCCCCCTGTCTCTTTCCCTCCCTCCATCCCGCCCTCCCATCCTCCTTTTCTCTCCCTCTCTTTCTTTTTCCCTCTCTCTCTCTCTCTCTCTCTCTCTCTCTCTCTCTCTCTCTCTCCCTGTCAGCCATGGAGCTGAAGCAAAAATATTGTTCTGACTATTTAATCAAATTATAGCAGCTTCTTAATGATTAACCCGATAGATTAAAATAAAACCTTTCTCCTTCCCATCCCTCGGTTCATGCAAAGTTTCTAATGAATAGCAGAGATGTACGTCTACAACTGTTTGTGTATCTGTCTGCCCCCCCCCCCCCATTCTCCCCCTCTCTCTCTCTCGCTCTCTCTCTCTTTATTGTCTCTCTCTCTCTCTCTCCCCCCTTATGTATCTCTCTATCTATGTCTCTCTTTCTCTCTCTCTCTCTTTCTCTCCCCATTTCTCAGTTCAATTTGAATGTCTTCTTTCTATGTTCACTTTTCTCTGAGACTCTGTCTTTGCCCCCTTCCCGTTTTTCTCCCTCTCTCTCACGTTTCTCCAACCGACATCTAGTGCTCTATATTCGACTCCTGTAACTGAATCGAGGTTTTAGACAAAAACGTCAATTAGGTCAAGCGCTCTCTACGATAAAAGCACATCAGGACTTCGATTCCCCGATCTTTCGTAATTTGAATCCACCACGGTAGGGTTACACATTAATAATGATCATGAAGGATAGCACACAGTCAATCGCCACTTCGTCCAATGCCCAGTACGGCCATTAGACCAAATTACTTCTGGCTCCACGGTTATCCGAAGAAAATTAATGATGATTGTGGACGAAGTATCGACTGTATTTTGTATTGTATTCATTATGAAACTTAATTACCGTGGTACATTCATGTATTTGTTTTACAAATCATGAGCATGAATGGCCGAATATAAATAAAAAATTACGTGAAAATGCTTGAAAAAAGTATGCAAATATGCATATTGACATAAAGGTTGGTGGATGAACCGGTTATTGAATGGCTCGTGTAAGACGAGATAGGTTTAATAACAGACTAAGTAGCATTATACCAAATGGCAATGAATCTATCGCCTTTTTTATCGCGGTGATCCACTTTCTGTGTTATTAAATCCCTTTTCTATCAGTTTGTCCAAAGAGATACTACTTGGTTTTTCTCACTCTTTTTCTTCTTCTTGTTTACGACTGCCTATCAGTGGGTGTTACCAAAGAGATACTCCTTGGTAATACACTGATGCTCATTATGGTGATGCTATTCGTTACCATAGCGTGGGATGTATCTATCATCGCTTTGTTTTCATGAAATTTGTATATTTTCATTAGGCAATTTCACCTTGAATATTCTTTATGTATGAAACTTTTCACAAAATATTAATTTCAAAGAGTTTCATTTATATAGTGGGTGATTATATTTCTAACAAAACTATTATTCTGCCTTGATTCAGTTTGTACTATGCAATTATTTTGAGACAGAGTCATTACAGTAATTAATGCTTTTCTACCTTTTATTGTTTTGTTTTTCTCGATTTCATTTTCAAGGGAAATAGGGCACATATTTTAGTGAAGTCTAAATATATTTTTAAAAATCGATCTGCATTCCACATCAATGACGTCTGTATTCATCTACTGCGATGAGATACTTGGAATTTGGTCACAACGATTAAATCCCAATCATAATTTTGTGTGAACGAGTGCCCGGGCCCATACAGTAATTTATGCATATCTCAAAGTAAACACTCATTAACAATACCGTGTGTATGATTTGCACCAATCAAACGCCATGCATTTTCGCTAATTAGCACCGGTGTCATCGGTACAGAGACCTCCATCTCCTCGATTTGAACTTGCCATCATCACCCACATCTTACATCTATGTAAATGAGATATAAATCAGAGGAAATCACACGCGTATGCGATGCATAAAAGCTTTTTGTTAAAGTGTTTGTCTATTCCCCTTTTTTGGTTTGTTCGGGTAGGCTCTTTTTGGAGTAATGGTTCCTGTATTTGCATTGGCCTCATTTGGTTTACCGTACGCAATTAACAAATCTACTCTGTATCGCAGAATCTTGATTAGCTTATTAAACATATTGGTTTCCACACTGTTCGAGTAGCTTTATCAAGATGAAAGACGTGAGAAGGACATGCGATAAAGAAAGAGTGAATGAATGAGTGTATTCAAAATTGTCAGTATTACGTAGCCTGCATGTATTTTAAATCTTACAAAACGGATGCCCCAAACATTTCCTTGGTTGATTTATAACAGCGTGTTTGTTAAAGGTAATACAAAGTTTTGGTATGGGGTCATGAATATGGTTGCTATGAACATAAATATTGGAAGCATATGCGATCCTACAATATTCAGTGATAGTTGTCGCGGTTGAAATCGAGTCTAAAGTTATGAAATTGTAAAGATATTAATTAATATATGAAACAATGTTTCTTGACTAAAATCGACCATTTAGCTACTCCCGTTAGGAAATTATATAATACAACTACATATTCTGAGATTTTCATGGTCGCAGATACCATTGTACGGCCGTAGATGCTATTTGAAATTGGAACACCGGTACATTTTTATATTCTATTTTTCTCGAAAGCAGAAGTGTTTTAGGGGCTACATTTTCTAGTGCTTATTCCACAGGGGCATCCAAATATATCAAAGTTGTAAAGAATTACTATCCACCCAATTTTCAAAATTTCACAAAACTTTGTATTACCTTTAAAGAATGTCTAAAGAGCGAGTATGATTACGTTATTTTCAATGAAATCCTTGGACATTCATTGAATCATTGAGCTGCTTTTTAATTTGAAATATTCCAAGGTAGAAATATTTTTTTAATCATAATGAATTATGTGGTATTAAACTGTGATACACGGTATGCGCCAGTGAAAATATTTATACAAGCAAAAGAAATGTTTTTTCAGGGGCAAAAGTTTATTGATGATATTTCCATGCGAATCAGACAAACTTCCTCAAAAAATTGACGTAAACGATAATTATAAAAAGGAAATGAAAATTGCACAGAATGAAAAGCGGGATATAAACCATCAAGAGCTTGCCCAAGCCAAATCCTTTTTATTTTAGTCAAAAATGTAATATCGGTTTGTTACATAGCTAGAATATAAATTATTCAGTGTTTATAAATTATAAACTGCTTGGGCAAATATTTGACGACTCACGGTCTATCATTTTTTTATTTTAATTCATCATTGGTCACTGGGGATGTGAAACTGGGTTAATAAAAGTCATATTTGATAATTTCAGAACAATTGCATGGCCCAATAAGTCCATTTACCGTTATTTAGTGATTTTTGTCGTTGCCTGTATCAGTTAACGAACTATATTATCAGCAACCATCTCATATGGGTTGATTATTTTGATATTGTTATAGTGCAAATATTACATTTCCACCATTGAAAATTCTTATAACCCATACTCCGTCCCATCACTCACGATTCATCGCTGGTCATTTGACTACTTTGTTGCCATGGAAATGGTACTCTCCTGTCATTGAATGATAGAAATGGCAAACATTGAAGCACAATTCGTATTTGAGCACGGCTTTAGCATGTTGGTAAATGTCGTTCAAGTTGAAACTCGATCATATACCTTGGTAACTATGAAATACATTTTGGTATCAGTTTAGTCACATCCGTAGGCAAGCAGATGAATAGACACAGCCAGTGAATGTAGGTCTTAGTTTTGTATTTCGATATCGCAAGACTCAGCATTTTGCTAGTTGTGATTTTAATAAGAGACGATACAAGAGAAAAGAAAAGAGTGAAATGGACCCTCAAAACCGAAGAGTTTGACACTTGACATCCACAGGTTTTATTATATTAGAATAAAGAGGAATCGCCTTGTTAAGGAGTCGCGTGGAACGCAAAATAAGATGAATTTTGGAAACACGACATCACTGATCACCGATGGAAGCGAGGACGAATTGGACGATGTCATCGGAACGTCAGCCAACATCCCGTTCCTTCTCGTCATGATAGTTTTAACATTGACGGGGTTGATCGGGAACGTCCTCGTCATCGGAGCCGTGTTCTGCCATGAGAAGCTCCACCTTCTCAGCAGTATCTTCTTGGTGAACTTGGCGGTGGCAGACCTCATCGTGTCCGTCGTCATCAACGGTTTCGGAACCTTTAGCCTGATCAACGTCCACTTCTTCGATGACAAACCGGTCATGTGCGAAATCATCGGCATCGTTTGTGTCACGTGGTAAATTTCGAAATTTCTTCTTTATCTCTATCATTCGAACCCTTTCTCCTGTTCCTTCCATTATAATCGAATATTTGGTAAAACACAATGAAAATGATAATCATTCGAGAGTGAAGGAAAAGTGTAAAGTCTTTGATGTGCTTGCTTTGAAAGAAAGAAATAAAGGAAGGTAATTCGAAGGGATAAACTCAGACTATAAATCAGATTAGCAAAAACAAGGAGAAAGAGATGAAGAGGTAGAAGACGAAGAAGAAGGAGAAGAAGAAGAAAAAGAAGAACAAGAAGAACAAGAACAAGAAGAACAAGAACAGGAACAGGAACAAGAACAAGAAGAAGGGGGAGGAGAAGAAGAAGAAGAAGAAGAAGAAGAAGAAGAAGAAGAAAATGAATAAAAAGAAAGGAAAGAAAAAGAAGATTATGGATGATTGTTTCCGTTCATTATTGTGTTAAACTTATGACATGTGTACACAGTCACCTGCGAATATTGAAGAAGAAGAAGAAAATGGTCATTTGCCCCATTGACCTATAGTAGTGGCAAATTGCCTCACGATCGATCATTGATTTCAAAGTATTGGTATTTAGCCCTCATCCGGAATCATGACGTTCCAAATTAAAATTTAAGGAAACAAAACAAAATAATGTAGAAATATGCAGTTTTCCAGTGATATTAGTTATACACATGATGATGAAGTTTTGCAATTATAGGGACAGTGAAAAAAAATTCTTGTTAATGCTATCATGTTCAAAAATATGCATTTAAACCTCTGTGACATTTCTAAATCTAGGCTCTCCTCGATTCGTGTCATTACGAGCAGGCATGTAGCCACGGGGGGGGGGGGGGAACATGCCCCCCCCCCAATTTTTTCCAAGATCGGTTGAATTTTTGTTAGACCCCTCCCCAGGACGTCGATCGATTACATGTATTGCCCCCCCCCCCCCCCCAAACATCAAACTCTGGCTACGTCCCTGATTACGAGTGCAATGACTAAGAAATATTGGTTCATACTTGTGGCTGCTTTATAAGTTCAAGAAAATTAGAACTTCTTTACCTTAATTCTGATTTTCTTAACGACCCGTTTTCTTTCACCTTTATAATCCGATGATAAATAATGAAATGAATATGAAATAAATGGAAAGGTCGATAAAAATCTTTTTACAATCTCCTCACGCCAGCAGAATTTCATCGTTGACAGCAAATCAATCAAATTGTCAAATAAATCCCAACCTAAAGCTAGATTTTATAATGATAATGATATTAATTCCGCTTTTATATAGCGCTTTATACATCTATGATGTCTCTAAGCGCTTTACAGATATACTATTATATTAGTATTATCGGTATATTATGAGATAAGATGCGTGCAATACTAAGGAGCAGATTGAATTTGTAAACAAAAAGTTGATTGCACGATCAATAAAAACACGAGATGAAGTTAGAAAGTAACGAATGACAGAGAAACATAATGGGCTAAACAAATTTAAGAACGAGCACGATGCAAGCAAGGGGAAAGATCGAAAGGGTATTGCAAAAGGATTTGCAAATATATCTACGAACATTATGTTTGTTAAAATTTCAATAAATGATGTCATGGAAGATCATGTAAATATAATCTCAATATATCTCTGTTAAACAAAATCATGTTATATAAAAAAATCATATACCTCATGATTATCATGATTCTTCGGAAACCACTCATAACGAAGCTCATGCAATCAATATTTGGTTAATAGTTACTAAAATCTAATAAATGTAAGTTATGATGTAATCAAATCCTCAAAAAAAATGTGATGAATACATCTGTTTTTATCACGAGTAGAGTAAAAGAAAAACGAAGACCAAAGGAGAAAATGAAGGACAAAGGGAGATGGAAAACAGATAGAAAGAAAACAAAAACTACACGACATACGAGAATAACTAGAAGGGAGGAGGAACACGTAAAAAACGTTTTATGTTATTTGTTTTATGATGACTGTTTAAAATTATGTCCGATTTGCAGGCCAAACAAATGAAAAGGTTAAAATCAAATGGCTTTTGAAAGACAATACTAATTTAGAACTTCCCTCAAAACGAATGGGCTTGAAAATGGCTTTTAGTGGGAAAATAACGAGCATTAGTTGTCAAATCGATTTAAGTGATTGCAATTACCTAAGTAATAGTCTGATTTTCAGACCCTTTTACCGAATGGTCGTACGTTTTGTCCTGCACAAAGATTCAATCAGTTTAATTTTGGCGCTTTTTGTTTACATTCAAGTAGTGGGTTATTGATGTAGACAAATGCACATGTAACTGTTAAAGCTCATTTTATGTAGGCCTATATTATTACCAAAGAAAAAAGATGTCACCCACTCACTCAATAGTATCTAACAGTGAAGTAAAGAAGGTAAACGGGTTTCCTTGCATAATTTGAATACTATAGGACTCTCTGCTAATGTTTACATTTCACAGATAGGACATACATGACATATTCATAATTCTTGCAAAGTTCTACAGAAGCTAAAGAAGGATGTATATTATGCTTGTAAGGAAAGAACCAGGGGACTGACGGCTTTAAGTCCTCTCCGAGGGACTTGGTCAAGAGCGCCAGCACATTGACTTGGTTTCAAACCCGGGACCTCCCAGTTTCGAGACCACTGCACTGTTATATCACTGACCTATCTCTCTCACGTTCATTGAGGGAGGGAGAGACCAAGAGAGAAAGGTATATAAGAAAGAAATAACAAATATGCGCGCGCACGCACACTCGCATACAGAGAACGAGAAAGAGGAAGATGAAGAGAGCAAAATAGAAAGAGAGACTGAAAGAGAAAGGTAGATGGAGAGAAAGAAAGAGAGAGAGTGAGAGAGAGAGAGAGAGAGAGAGAGAGAGACAAAGGGAGAGGGGGAGAGAGAGAGAGAGAGAGAGAAAGAGAGAGTGTGTGAGGCAGAGAGAGAGAGAGAAAGAGAGAGTGTGTGAGGCAGAGAGAGAGCAACACGCTTGTGACGTACCAGTCTTGCGTATGCATCTATCCGAATTAGAGATCATCAGGCTCCACGACAACATCCTGGAGGTCTATTAAGACAACTTCTCCTGCTAAACTCACCGCATCTTCAACTATCGCATTTCATCCCTCCGCTCTCATCCTCCTAATGAATACCATTCGTTCGGAGCTCCAATGAATCTCTTCTTGAACTCTGTGCTGAATAGGGAATACCATATCCATCTCCGCAGATTATATTTTCGCTTGAATTTTACATTAAAATGACTTACGCGACACATAGTTGATTGTTTGCATGAATACAAGTTTGAAGTTGTTATTTCAAGTGCAGATGACTACTACAGTTTGGATGCCATGCAAGATCGGAACCCTCAATTTTTGGAGGAGCACAACAATCTCGAGTGGTGCGTTAACAAACTCATAACGCAAACTTTCATCATCTTGGATCTTGCGTCCTGTTAAACATTGACCAAGAAGAAAAAAAACACTTTCATATTAGCAAACGGGTTCTGAGTTTCATTTCAAATGAAGACTCTCTATATTGCCATTGCGTGATTTTAATGTATGGGATATGAGAGATTCTATTTTCAGTGAGCTTGATTTAATACATCATCTTCATCTCCAAAAAGAATGGTATAAAATGGATGAGTATTTGTAATATTACACATTACGTTTGTGCAAGTTTATTACACCAACTACGCTTTTAGCTGAGTAAATCCAATTTAACTGTGTGATCCCTGTACCTAAGTTCGTAATCATTTATTAATGACCAACATGGATCTGTACTACAACTCGACGTTACCTCCAGACGACATCACCATCATCGGCCAAGTCTTCAGCGACGATGACGACGACGACATCGAAGAGGTGATTGGATCTTCGTACAGCGTCCCCCTCCTTGTCGCCTACATCATGTTCGCCCTCTTTGGATGTATTGGGAATATTCTCGTCATCGGCGCCGTGTTCGTTCACCATAAACTTCGTGTGCTTAGTAACACCTTCTTGGTCAACCTGGCGGTCGCTGACCTCAGCGTGTCGGCGGTCATCAACGGATTCGGTATACTTGGTCTCGTCAATGTCCGGTTCTTCGAAGACAAGCCAGCGCTCTGCGAAATCATCGGCATCGTTTGCGTGACAAGGTATCAACCATTATCATGCTTACCTCTTTAAATGGATTGCAATTAAATGGAGACAAAAATCACCTCTTTATCACTTTAGCGCTTAACATTAAACGAAGTATGATTGTAAATGTATACATTTAGATTTGCAATATTCCTGTTTGCCTGAATAGAAGGTGGCATGTGTGATATAGGAATAGTTAAAGCCGAACAGATTACTAATAAAAATTATGCGAAATGAAAGGAAGTGAAATCAAACTCTTACCAGAAATAACGTTTAAATTACGATTCTAAAGTTTCTCAAAAGATATACTCATCGTAAAGGAGTAGACGTAATAGAAAATCTGATTTTTGCTAGCTTGATTCGCTCATTGTTCAACTCCGTTTCATTATGCTGATGTATAATGACCTAATTAACTAATGTTTCAGTTCCTCTTTCTTAATGACATAATAGAATGTGATTGGGAAAATGTCCTTCTGACACTGGCTTTCAAAAAATAAATCAATTCCAGGTACCTGTATTCCCTTTAATTTTACCCCCCCCTCGAATTTGCCTCGTAGCTACGTCCAGCCAATCCCAACCCCTAATCCAGTTTAAGAACATATTGCCACCCTCGACTGCCCCTCCTCCTATAAGCAAGGCCTTGATACCCCTTGACAATGAGCAAATCGATCCCTCTCTAATGCAGAATATTTTACTGTAAAATGTACATGATTTATCAATCATGTTCAAATATGATATGTAAATCAATTTCATGTTCCGACAGCTGATATTTATCAATCCTAATGAATGAAAATGGACAGTAAAATGATGACCACGCTCACGGTCGTTAGTTTGTTCAATGATATTTACGTTGAGTCAGCTTAGAACGCTTTTCAAGTGTAAAGGATGCAGTTAAATTTGTGTTTCAGTACGTTCCTTTCTTTCTTTCTTTTTCTCTTTGGATGGAGATCTATCGAACTTGTAATTTATGTTTTAACATTCTTTTAATTATTTTGATTTTATCTGCCTCAACATTTATCATACAATTTTCAATTATGATAGAAATAGCACAATCAAAGGAAATATACTTCAGGAAGGTTGTAGCCAGATAGTTTCCAGTATTAGTCTTTAAAAAATTCATAATAATAATAATAATAGGAACACTTATAACGCTCCGGTTTCCATCACTGAGCTATCCATTAGGGATGCTCATGGCGCATAGTCACATGAACAAAGTGAAATCGGGTATGGTGGCTCAGTGGTAAGAGCGCCCGCCTCATAAACGGGAGGTCGTGGGTAATAACATAACGTAGTAATAACATTTTATGTTATGCAGGGTCCGCTGGAAGAGCAGTTTCATAATTGAAGTGGCTATCCGTTATTATTATTATTATTATTATTATCATCATTATTATTATTATTATCATTATTATTATTATATGATACACTACCCTTAATATTGAGCAATATGTGACATTGAACAAGTTTGTCTTAAGTGCGGTTTTCAATTCATTGGCAGATAACAGATTACGAATAGATCGGGACAATTTGTTCCAAAGTAATGGACCGGCATGTGAAAAAGCTAGGGTAATAATTTCCAAAGCTCTCTCAAAGTACATAGAGACGTTATATCATGTGATATGCGCTTTTCAAGAACCGAATATTATTATTATATTATCCCCCCAAGGATTTCGAGTTTGCGGTACAACCAATAAAGATGAATTTGATGATCTGAGATGTCTAGAAGGATTGTATAGGTTAATCAAACTACGATTATGCTGAGGGGCAGACAGGTCTATTTCAAGAATAAAATACAAGCATGATTAACTTATAATCTATATGATATTGAACAGGAGGCCAATGAAGAGACTGTAATACTGGCGTTATATGGTTTCTCTTAGGGGATAAAGGATATTAAAGTGACTTGGTAACATTGTTGAAGGTTGATATTGCTTAATTTTTGTATAAAATGTTACTTACTATATTCCCTCTACTGTACTAATCCTCTGACACGCAAAGAATCCTGAAAAAATTCTCAAACCACGAAGATATCTATGGTTTCTTTGAAGTAGTCGATGTATGACACCCTCTAACAGTGATTAACAGTAAATTCTCCCAACCATTTATGAATTTTCCCAACCGTTTTTCCATGAAAAAAAGACATAAAACATGCACTGCAGGCTATAAAAAAAAATCTGTCAACACTTAAATGTCTGAAATGGAATGTAGAGCCATTTAATTGCTTTGTGACGATTTCCATTTACCTAAAATGTAATTAAACAATTAAGGAATCGATCAGATCATTTTTTTTTCCAATTTGTACCATGAATAATGGTCCGTTTTCACTTAAATTTTCAGATTATCTATAATTGTACATCTAGCATTGAAGTCACTACCTTAGCACCACTATCTCTCATCCGAACAATGTTACCAAGTCCCTTTAACAAGACGAGCTGCGGTGTTTTGTAATTGCTAAACATACTGTGGAGGAAGCTATACAAGGGCAAAATCTTGTTGTGTATAATACCTGCTTTGTATAGAAAAACAGGCAAAGACAAAGTGAGAACAAATGGTTTTTTATGATTATGACGAAGAGAGAGAGAGAGAAGGCGCATGTGTGTATGCGTTTGTGAGGGTGTGTGTGTGTTTAATGTACGAGAGAGGAATGAAGAGAAGAAGAAAAAGTAGAATTAGAGAAATAAATATGACTGTAACTTGCAGTTGTATAACTTTCTACATTACATCAATAATTCTAAAATGCTCGTTTAAAAATCATTTTTTTAATTTGAAATTGTGTTTATCATAAACCTGAAAATCCTGGCAAAATTACAACTTTACTACAAGCAATGTCGGTTTAAAAGGCTGGAAAATGAAAAAAGCTTCTAAAATTATCTTTCACATATCTAACCAAAATGTCGTATTAATGTTGAGGAGATCAAACGAAAGAGGAAAAGATAGTTCGCAATTCAATTTCCCCTATTTATAAGAGAGTATCTTTCTTAGTTTAAATGTTATAACAAGATATCTCATTCGTCGTTGGTTGTTGGTCTTGTTAGAGTTTTATATTTGGTCAATTCAACAAGAAGTACACGTACACATTTTCTTTTCTCTTTTCTTCATATTGACTCACAAGAAACTATGCAAGATATATATAAAAGTGACGCTACGAAATGGAAGAACCAGGAGTAACATCTCTCTCATATTTCCTTATACGAAGAGAGGGATGTCGGGCTGGGACGTTATTAACACCGCAGGGCAGAGATACAACGACCAACTTTCAGATTCAATATCATACTTAGCAGTTGTTCAATAATGTTGCCTCTCTAACATTCAGACCGCTATACCAATAAAAAGTTCACGATCCATTGCTGTTCCTTTGCGCTTAAAATATGAAAAACCCAGGCGAACAATCAATGTTTTGAGGCAAAAATCTTATTGATTTCCAGCGGCATAGCATAGGTCGTGCCATCGAGGGGGGGGGGGGGGGGTATATTGGTCTTGCTCGTTAAATAATTAAATGCAAATTATGACATCCCCATTAATGACTTGATGGGCGGTTTAGTTTTTATCAAAATCTTTTTTATTTTCTCTCCATCCTCGTCCACTGTTTACCCCTGCCCCCCCCCCCCCCCCTTTGCGGTATTCGATAGGGGGGCTTGCCAATACAGCAACACTACCGTTTAATCTCCAAGGCTTTGAACCATGGAGTTGTTTTTAGACTCAAAAATCAGAAGTGTCTCAAATTCTAAACCAGTGTTCTAGCAATCATGACAGTGCGCGTTAAGGGATTAGACAAGTGGGGTTGGTCAAGGTTAAATAGTACTTGAGAAGGTTAACTAAATTAGAAGGACTACATTGTTGCTCTATTTGTTTAATATAGGACTCTTTCGAGTGACTGAGCGAATGTGAAAGCCAGCAACACCACCGCGTAGAATCCTCTATACACAAGAGGAATAAAGAATTACTGCAAATTGATATGGGAATATGATATTAAAAGTAAGCAAAATATACTGCCTTTTTCATCGCCCCAAGGAGGTCAGTTGTCATAAAAGCAGTTAGAATGGAAAACAACATTATACCCCACCTTAATTTTTTTTTTTAAAGATCAGATTTCTTGGTTTCATTTCCTGTAATTGCTAATGACAAAATGTTTTCCCCATATAATGATGTCGGTGAAGGTTGTTTGTAATACAGCAGTGACTGCACAAGAGCTCATATTATGTTTTTTCATTAAGAATGTGTGGGTTAAAAATTGCATTTTTATTAAATTCCCCTTGGATAGAGGGGAGGATGAAAGCAAAATTTAAACCTAATGTATAGCAGTCAAATACATCCGTATTATGTTCCAAAATTACCTTAATATGTGATGCGCCGATAATATTTGTGTGACTATTTCCATTGGAGTCAGAGTTATTATGTTTCCCCTTTCGCTGTTTTAATTATATTTGTTTTATTCATAATTTCATCAATCACGGTCCTATGAACATTGTTAAACTTGAATTTGAAAGTGCTTATTTAAGGCGTATCGTATACTCTTACAAACCGTTTTGCTGTAATTGTGAATAATCAAAAGGAAATCCTGTTTCATTAAGAGGAAAAGTGAGAAAAAAAATCATTAAAATGAAGTCATTCATATTCGATATGGATAGCGAAATCTGTGAATATAACTGGATTTAAGTTCAATAAATATAGTCACGGTTCTGTATATGCATGTATGGACTGATGAACACGTGATGATATATTAATGAACTGTGACAAATATCAATTCGGCCCGCCGTCGATGGTTTTACGAGCTCTAAGGTTTTTAACGAATGAATTGCCTTGATTTGCATGCGTGATTATAGTGAAAACTATAAGCCGATTATGTCGCCATTGATGTGTTTGTCGATGTCTTAGCCTTGTTGCATGCTCAGAAATACTTTTGTACAGTCGATGTTTATGGATTCAAACCATGTATAGAAACATTATTCTAACAATGGTTTATTAATCCAAACAAAATTGTTTTATTTATCATAATCATTTACAGAGAAAGCTGTTTTCATATTTATGTATTAGCCTCATAAGTAATATTTAAAAAATATACGTCATGTTGAAAGCAAGCAAACAATATACTAAGAAAGTAAATAGAAATGGCATTCTATCGTCATTTGGCAGGAAGATTGTAATTTTGTTCAGTGCTCAGCTAAAACATGAGCGTACCTGAAAAACGTTACACTCATCATTAAAATGACTAACATCGATTAACAATTGGGATGTAAACGTACATACGAACGTATCGACGCCTTAACTAAGATAATCATGAGAAATGAAAACTTCAGACGTTCAAAATCATTGAATATACAATGTTGATATAGGTTTCAGTATGATGAACTTATAAGAACGTCTGATGACCGTAACCACCATAATGTAAGCCTCGCTGTTTAAATACACGAAACCATAGTGATCTATTTTCTTTCATTAGATGATCCAGAATATGAAATATGAGGAACAGGCGACGAAAGTCGGAATCTTTTGATGAATAATATTATGCATAGACACAACATTTAGAACAACTTGCATCATGCAAAGTTCTAAATTTGAATTTATAAATCACAATTTGTTATTGCGAATTTAGTTTGCACTCAAATATGCCTCATTTCCCTCTTTCAATACAGACAGTAATTATTTCTTTGTTTCATGCAGATCTTGCTATTCAATCGGTAATACTCAACAATCTTTAATAATACATGTTAGATACCGACTATATTCTTACTTTATTGTTTTGACTACAGTGTCTTTGAATTCTGTCTTTCATTGCTACACATTAGAATAGTATTCTTTCTCTCTTCAAGTATTACAATCCCATTTTTAACCAAGATTATTATTAGTGCGCCATGCAAGTAGGTAAGTGTGATGCCTGTTAGTACTAAACGATGCCAAACGATGCCAATTTAAATTTTAAAATTCTTTATTTGGGTGTGGTTGTAAAGAAAAATGGCAATTTCTCGGTTATCTCAAAATTTATTTTTTGGGTTCAGGGAAAAATAATGTAACCATTCTTGGCCCATATTATATACGCATTGGTTGAAACTCAAATTCTTCAAGTTCAAGTTCAGTTTATTTCACATCCAATAAAAACTTACAGCATTATAACATTCAAAATACAATTATACAAAATGCAATATATATAGAATATAATAAGAACAAATAAAACGACAAAATAAAACAACAACAGTAACACTAAAAATGATTAATGGGTGAAGTAGGGATGTGAGGGACCAGCAAAGGCCATTGACCTATCGAGGCTGGTCCCCTTTTTCTACAACCCCAAAAGTAAAATCTTCAAAGTAATTAAATGCAAAATATTGACAATATAGACATTACATTAACTAAGACATATATATACACATACAAGGACAGGCAGAATTAATAAAAGCTAAAAAAGTGTATTGTAACTTGATATTTGTTTGTGTTTAAAATTACGCTTAAAACTAGACAATGTTGGGCATGCTTTGAGAGAATCTGGTAAGTTATTCCAAATAATGGATCCTTTATATTTTATTACTGTTCTTGACAAATTATAGCGAAATGAAGGAACATAAAGTTTGTGTGAATTTCTAGTACTATATTGATTTATATCTCTATTAAAAATAAAATAATTATTAAAACAATCAGGTAAAGTAGATATATTGTACATGTAAGAGAACATAAAAGCACCAATACTTATATCATATAGATCATAAAGTTTTAAAGACTTCAACTTAAAAAACAATGTACCTGTATGTGCTCTATAATATGAGTTTGTTATTACCCTGACAGCTCTTTTTTGTAATAAAAATAGCTTTTGAAGCAGATACGAAGCGCAATTGCCCCATACAATAATACAATAATTAAAATAAGGCAAAATCATAGAGTTATACAATTGTACAAGTATGCGTAATGGTAAAATATCTTTGAGTCTATTTAAAACACCAATGACCTTTGACAGCTTGTTAGAAATATAATAAATGTGGTCCTTCCACGTTAAGTTTTCATCAATAATGACGCCTAAGAAAGTAACTTGGTGTACTTGCTTAATTTCTTTACTATTTATACAAATCTTGATAGCAGCTTCATTTACATATTTATTTCTTGTTTTAAAAATTACATAGTTTGTTTTTTCAAAATTAATCAACAATTTATTGGCAAGGAACCACTTGTGTATTTTAACAATTTCAGAATTCAATAGAATATTCATTTCTACAGGATCCTTACCAGATAAAAACAGAGTGGTGTCATCAGCAAATAAAATAGAAGATAAAATATTGCTTACAGATGGCAAGTCATTGATATACAGTAAAAACAAGAGCGGGCCAAGATTAGAACCTTGCGGCACACCAGTTAAAATAGTGCTGTGATCAGAGTAACAATTACCCAAGCTAACATATTGCTTTCGGTTTGATAAATAACTTTTAATTAAAAGAAGAGGAATTCCTCTTATACCATAAAAACATAACTTATTTATTAAAATATTATGATCAATACAATCAAAAGCTTTGGATAAGTCTAGAAATACACCAATTAAAAATTCATTAAGTTCAAAAGCATTTGCAACTTTATCAATAAAATCAAGAAGAGCATGGCAAGTACTGTATCCTTTTCTAAAAGCAAATTGATTTTCATACAGAATATTATTTTTACTAATAAAACGAGTCAATTGATCACATAAAATCTTTTCAAATATTTTGCTAAAAACAGATAACACGGATATCGGCCTATAATTATTTAAAAATGACTTATTGCCTTTTTTAAAAACAGGAATCACCTTTGCAATTTTTAGAGCATCGGGGAAAATACCTTGTTCAAAGGACAAGTTTAGAATATTGCACAAGGGTGTAACAATCATATAAATCGAGTTTTTCAATACCTTAGGGTGAATTTCATCGTATCCTGGACTTTTATTTTCATCAAAATTCAAAACCACGTTAATAATATCTGCGTTAGTAACAGGCTGTAAAAACAATGAATTCAAAAAGTTACCCTTCAAGTACTCGTCGTATTTTGTTGATTCAATATTGCAAGTAATCAAGTTATCAATACTTTGCTGTAGTTTTTGCCCGATTGTACAAAAATAAGAATTAAATATATTTACAATTCTTTGTTTATCAGTAATCTTTTCACCATCAACTTCAATATCATTGATCCCATGCTTTAATGTTTTCTTGTTTAAAATTGCATTAATAAGTTTCCATGTTGCTTTCACATTATTACGAACATTATCAAACTTAGAGTCATAGTATGCACGTTTATTTTCCCGTATTAAATTATTTAAGACATTCCTGCATTCTTTATATGCCATTTCACGTAAAGTGGTTGAGTTTCTTAGGTATTTACGATATAATATATGCTTACGTTTACTCAGCTTGATTACCTTTTTTGTTACCCAAGGCTTATCAACTTTCTTTTTAGTTCTAACTAATTTAACAGGGAAACATTCATCGTAAATACCCTTATATAATTTAGAGAAAAAATTGTATCTATCATTTGCATCACAAATATAATTAAGTCGTTCCCATTTAACTTTGTTCAACTCACTACAAAAATGCTTCATATTTTCTTCACTAAAATCAATTTTTCGCACTTCAATATCAGGTTCAGAATAAAAATTGTTTGACTTCAAAATAATAAACGGTGTTAAATGATCACTGATATCTGTTATCACTATACCAGATTTTAAAACTTTTCCGGGATTATTATAAAAAATATGATCTAAAGTTGATGCAGTATCATTTGTAATTCTTGTTGGTTTATAAATATATGGTAAAAAAGACAAAGCAACAAAACTATCAAAAAAATCCATTACTTTCGTATTTTCATCTCTTTTCATGAAATCAACATTAACATCGCCCATAACTATACATTCTTTTTTTTCCTGCACTATTTTAATCAAATTTTCTTGTAATTGTGACATAAAGTTAGATGGGTAATGGCTTGGAGGCCGGTATACTACAGCAACAATAATATTTTTCACTTTATTACGTACCTCAATAAATACACTTTCAATATCCTCACTAAATATATCTAAGTCCAATCTTCTAATAAATCTTAAGCTATCACTAACATATAAACCTACACCACCCCCTCTTTTATTCGGTCGACAATTTCCAACAAACTTATAATTAGGAATATATATTTCTTGTTCTTCACCTTGTTTCAACCATGTTTCACAAACTCCAATCAATGATAAAGGTTTATAAAAAACATCAAGACAGTTTAAAAATGTATCAAAATTTTGTTTCAAGCTGCGACAATTAAATTGTGCAAGAGAGAGTGTACTTTGTTCATAACTTTTTAAAATATTACAAAATTCTAAAGGAGTATAATATTGATTTTCAATAAGGTCACCAGTATCATTATCAAGTCTTGAATCAGAATTATTATCTAATTTACATAAAAAACAATTTCTGCATGATAAATTATGTTGCCTGTTACACAAAATACAACTACATTCAGAAGACATCAAAGAACAAGAAACAAGAAAAATACAATACAATATCGAATAATACTATCATCAAAATACTAAGAATACAAAAAATAGTTCACGATGGCTGTATACACGTGGGAAATGATTATTGTCTCTGTAAAGTAGTAAAATGTCATTTGAAGTTCATATTTTTGAGAGATCACTCACCGACCAAATTCTTTTCCTGACTGATCTACCGTTCGTTGCTTTCAGTAACAGGATGATCCTGCCGTCTGTCGACCAAGCTGCATCTATCTTGTCATTTTTCTTTACTTCTTCCTTCGCTTTGTACAGGATGGTCCTATTTCTTACGGTCAGATCTTCTTCTATGCCTATGTGGGTACCTTTCAGCTTTCTGCGGTTCTTCAGGAACCTCTCTCTAGTGCGGTACGAGGTGCACTTCACTATGATGGGCCTCGGTTTTGCAGTGCTCCTCCCAGTTGTGCTATGTGCCCCTGCAGCTGCAGGCGCGCCTACACGATGAGATCTGTCAATCTCATGTTGCTCCAAGTTGAGGTCCATCTTCTCGCGAGCCAGATCAAGAACCAGCTTGTCGGTGTCCTCTCCTGGGTTCTCAGGTATGCCGTAGACACGAACACAGGTACGTCGGGAGTACTGTTCGGCTTCGTTGGACTCCTGCTTCAGCTTGTCGATACTGGCCAGGTTGCTTTCTTGCCGTTCTTGAAGAATGATGATGGTGTCTGATTTGGAGCGTAGTTGATGCTCGAGCTCAAGGATTTTGCCTTCCGCTCTCTCCAACTGCTCACGCAGGTCCTGCATTTCACATTTTGTCGATTTCGTAAGTGCTGTCTGTAGCATCTTGTTAAATTGTTTACTTTTAAAATAGTCTTGTACCTCTTCAGCTATCTGATCATGTTTGTCATATGATTCAGTCTGAGGTTCAGTAGTAGCAGCAGCAGTGTTTTTTCTGGTTTTGTTTGCTGGCATTGTGGGGCAGGCAGGTTTATCGGTGAATAGAAGCTACCATATAAGCTTTAAAAGTTTAAACAAGGCTGGTTTCACGGATGAAAGGAAAGTGAGGTTTAGTGAGCTGTTGGTGTCAAAGGCTTTCTGGTTTAAGTTCAGGGCTCAATAGATGATGTCAGAATAGACTATTGTCACTGTCTCAACAGGATCGATGTAATCAATTGAAATTCTTTGGTCACTATGGCTGTAGGCTACTTGAGTTCAAAATTTCAGCAAATCACTCATGTACTGTACTTACACAGAGTTATGCACATGGGACAAGCAGCATCATGATCCAAAGAAGCCAATGCAGATTTGAGATCAGAAAAATCAGTTTTCAGTCAATAATTCTCATTTCCCAGTGTACACATGGTTATCAAACCGTTCCTTCATTGTCCTCAAGTTCGTAGAAATGTTTTCAACTTGATGCTCAGTCTGATAACTGTTATTTTAGGCAATAATTTCTGCACACTTCACCACTTCACTAGCTTGGGGAAAAGATTCTTGGAAGAGAGTTTTCGCCCAGGGCAGTTAAATGTATTTGATTCCTTTATTATTTTGCTTATATTTATTATTCAATCTTTGTATCTGTTAGAGGTCTACTTTTGATAGACTTGTTTATTATGATATGAAGATGATTTTTTTTTATAATTTTCACTATTGATTTCCCGTTCAATCACCGTGACCTTGAATCATACATCGCAGATAAAATCTTAATACAACATTTGCGAAAGGTGAGGTATATTTCGCCATATCAAGCTGAATGTTAGATTACAGTTGAATGGTTTAAATTGCCTCGATATGCCAGGATTATTAAGGACATTTATTCATTTGTATTAAGCTAACATATTGAGCGAATGTTGCTCAAAATAATGATTAAAATCCTCAGATAAGATCCGCGCAAGCTTTTGCCCTAATCTAATGTGATTTTATAGATAACAATTTTATTGAAAAATGTTGGATACCTGTAGAAACACCCTTAAAAAATAGTTTGTCTATATGGCATAAATTAATTTAAACACTAAATTTTGCTAAGCTATATTCTACTGATTAGAACTGCGTTGAAAAATATAACAATCAAAATGGGAATATAAATCAAGAATTGTCATTGCTTCTATCCAAAAGTGGTTTAAATCTTATGAACCAACACATGACACCATTATTTTCTTTGAACGATTTTCTTTTTCTTCACGTATAATTTCATTTGTTGCCCTAGGCTAAACGCTAATATTAGCTTTAATTAAGGCATTCTATCTGCCTGCCCAGAAATAGATACTCGATATTCCTAATGTCACCACGGTTTGAATTGGTTTGAACTGGCTTCAATACTCAATCTTCAACTTAAATTAAAAGACCAAAATACACCGTAAAGGACTTTGATGAGTGTTTGGTTAACCACCTAAGAACAGATAAAGAATTTTGTCATTTTGTACGTATAAATGGAGTTTTGTATTTACATGTAAAACAAAAAATGGAGAAATAAAACAAAATTACTAACAATTGGCAATAAATCCCTTTTTGAATTCTTTTCGTGGGAATTGCTAAATATCATCATTAACTTTTAGCTTTGACAAAATAAGCACTTTATTCTCTGCCCCAAATTCTTACGAAAATAAAACTCCAAAAGGAAATTGGCGTCGTGATGGTTAAGGTTACAGTGACTTCAGTTCTTCATGCCTATTGCTTAAGATTGGAAATGATGCCTAATAGTTCTGAACGATTATGGCTCTGGACATTTACATTTGAAATATCGGACCTTTATTGTGAGCTCGGGGTGACGAGGATATTTAGCGTTTCTTGGCCTGGTTTCGAACTATTTGTATTCGGACATTACCGTCATTGCTTGTAATTTGACTCTTCGATGCGGCGATTTTCTGGTTATCAAAACAGACAGCAAAGGGCAATTTTCCTTGAAAGCTATCCGGTGATGTTTTCCCGTCTCTACTTGCGGTTCATTTACGTCGTTTTGAACTGTATATTAAATCTAAGACTCGACAGGAACATTGTTGAAGCTATTGTGTTATCTCTCATTATGGCGATAAGTTGGGAACTGAAAATTATCTGTTTATTAATTACATTATAGAAATTTGGAAAAGTACTCTTTTTTTTTCTTCAAAAGATGGGCCTATTTGACTGATTGAAATTCACTTTACTTTCTGATAATGCTGTTTACATTATTTAAAAAAAGGAGAAGCTCGAATGACAAAGCTTTTGTTGGGAACGCCATGAATGATAGTACTAATATTTACTTTTAAGCATTTGGCGTGATCTCTGCCTGAGAGGCGAAAAGCGAACTGAATCACTGTAAACATCGGGTTAACACACAACACATGCTTCAGTAATCCGCCTGGATTGGATTCGAACCCATGTACATCCCTCCAAAAACCTAGAAACCTCCACTCAATATTCTAGTGCACCTTTACAGAGTTGTAGCATTCCATGTAGAGTCCTGTAACATAAATCAGACTTACAATGAATCGTCGAATCTGTTGCTTCTTCAATCTTGATGCAGATTATTGTAGGTTACCACCTATATGTATAGTGTAAAATTAATGCAATTATAAGTTAGGCCTACTATCCATGTTAAAGTTACGATTAACTGAAGGAGATACGATTAATATTGATGGAGTATACAATCCATCCTAACTCTATAGGCTACAGGGCCCAAGTCTTAATATTCTCTTCCCAGTTGGTCCTTGCGCCACTAATGTGAAACAATAAAATAGTCACATAGTGAGTAGTTGAATCATCATTAAAAGCCCTATGAAGAATAATTATTTATATGGCTTGATTATGTACATTCAGGTACGTAGCCACGGGGGGGGGGGGGAGGGGGGGGCACGTGCCCCCTAAATTTTCCAAGATCGGTTGAACTTTTTTAGACCCCTTTTTTTTTTACTTCGATCGATTACGTATGTGCCCCCCAAACATCAAACTCTGGCTACGTGCCTGTGTACAGTAAATTAAATCTTTTTAGATAGGGAGAAAGACCACCATTTCCCGAGCAACTCTTGTTCACGCTCTGCAAAGGTTTGGGCGTGACATTACTGCATTGAACAGTGCGCTTCTTTAAAAAGAAAAATTGAAAAAAGGGGAAAACCATATTTTCCCATCAATAACTAAACAAATTATTTTGTCCCAATAGAATCTTATTATCATTTCAAAGTTCAATTTACACTCTTTCATATGATACTACATAATATGATATGATATGATAGTGTCATGAATGAATTTGAAGTTTTAAGTGAGTAATATCAGAAGTAGTTAACGCTCAGAAGTGATGTATAAGGAAATTCCGTTTTAGTAAAATGCAAAGAAAGAAGGATAAAGACACAACGCAAAGATAAGTGATATTTCGTAATGTTTCTATATTTATCTTTCATTGCTCCACGCAATCTTAAATGAGATGTGAGTCCCTAATTAGCCACAGTAGACAGGGCAATGGGAGGAAAAGACCAACAGGAAATGAAAACAGATTGAGAATCAGCATGCCCAATTAATGGTCGTAGAAACCCACTCTCGTGCACAAATCAAATTTTAAATTGCTGGTTTAATATGCTTTTAGTTCATATCATTAAAAATGTGGTATCATAATATGAAAAGGGAAAAAATACATTACACTAAATGTATTTATGTTTATTTGCTGATATGTTGCTAGAGAACGTTGGGTTCTTTCAATTTTAAGAAACACATTGTATATTCAGCATCGAACAAATACCGGCCCAGAATAAACGAGAATCATTGTTCCGATTCGCCCGAGGTTTGTACATACAAGAAGGCGCTGATTACTACACGGATTCTTATTTATAACGAAGGTCACAGAGACTGATGAACCAACTGCGTTGTACATCACTTTAGCATGTTGATTTTTTAAATATTCAAGGGGTGGAAATGGCATTTAAAAGCAGGCGCGGATCTACGGGGGGGGGGGGGTTTAGGGGGTTTAACCCCCCCCCCCCGTGGGCGGGCCCCCAAAAAAAACACACACAAAAAAAAAGGGAAAAAAAAACAAAACAAAGAAAACAAAGAAAGAAAAAAGAACGCACGCTGGAGAGAAACCCTTTCAAGTGCAAATATTGTGAGAAGATATTCAACTCATCTGGTAACTTAACCAAACACATGATAACTCTGGATATAACTGTGAATTTAACTGTTACTTGATTTAAGAAGACGTTATCATGTACTGCTTTTTATGGTCTCCATTGTGTTAATAGATGCCAGGAAAACATCACTTACGGGGTTCAAATAAACACCCAAAAAAAGATCGGCTCGCCGCTTCGCGGCTCCTGGACGATGCTCCGCATCTCCGCATCGTCATCATTTTGGTCAAACCCCCCCTTAGCAAAAAGCTTGATCCGCCCCTGATAAGTAGTAGGGAAACATGGATTGTGAGATTCAGACAGCCCTAGGAGGTATAAAAAGAACTCAGAACGCACAACGATGACAAATGAGAAAATATGTTTAACAGTTTATAGACCTCGTCTGCTATACAGTGCGTCCCAGAAAAAACGAAACCGAGAAGTATATCGATGTTCTATCATAACTTAATCACAACTATAATTAATGAATGATACATATTTAGAAAGCTTAGAGTTTTCTCTTTCATGTGATGCTACTCAGATGATGCATATTTCACGCACGAGTGATTAAAAGCAATTTGAAGGAAGGAAACCAAAAAGACATTTGGCGGGCGGTATCTGAATTTCGAAGAAAAATTCACATTTCTAGAAAGTTGAGTTTCTGCCCTTTCATATGACACCTCAATCAGGAAAAATGAGCAAGGAATGACAAAGTTATGTTTGTTTAAAGTAGCCCTTACATTTTCATAATTTTATTAAACGAATTCGTTTTCCCTAGCTGCCTGCCGTATCAATAAACGAAATTAACAAAAGACTTAACTCCGTTTCGTTGACAATCAGCCGTAGACGAGAGTCTTCATGCATGGCTGATTGTCAACGAAACGGAGTTAAGTCTTTTGTCAAATCTGCTTTTTGCTACGGCAGGCACCCAGTGAAAACGAATTCGTTTGTTAAAATTATGAAAATGTAAGGGCTACTTTAAGCAAACAGAACTTTGTTATTCCTCGCTCATTTTTCCTGATTGAGGTGCATTATGAAAGAGCAGAAACTCAACTTTCTAGAAATGTGAATTTTTCTTCGAAATTCAGATACCGCCCGCCAAATGTCTTTTTGGTTTCCTTCCTTCAAATTGCTTTTAATCACTCATGCGTGAAATTTGCATCATCTGAGAAGCATCAACTGAAAGAGGAGTCTCTAAGCTTTCCAAATATGTATCATTCATTAATTATGGTTGTGATTAAGTTATGATAAAACATCGATACTTCTCGGTTTCGTTTTTTCTGGGACGCACTGTATAATGATGGTTCGAGGGCTTTTCTTGAAACTTCTTTTTGGATTTTGTATATTCTGTTTCCAGCAATGCACATGTACTCCATTTCGAAATAGTGCTAAGTAAATGAAACAAGAAGAGAGGGAGAGAGATAGATAGAGAGAGAGAGAGAGAGAGAGAGAGAGAGAGAGGGAGAGAGATAGATAGAGAGAGAGAGAGAGAGAGAGAGAGAGAGAGAGAGAGAGAGAGAGAGAAAGGAAAACATGAAGGTTTGAAGATAACTGTTAAGCGTAATAAATAAATGATTAAATTACAACGTTATAATTATAGCCTTCAGTGAGATGGGTCTATTTAAAGGGGCATCGTGTCTGGCTCATTAATATAGGACATTTACGAACATTTTTAAAACGTTAGATTGAAATATTTTGACATGTTTTATGCAATTTTTTTTGTTTTGTTTTGTTATTGCAGTGGATCTAGCAAGAGAGTAAGAGAGAAACATTAATTTGACAACTGACCAGTGTCACTTCTCAGTCTTTTTGAATAGTTATGTAACACTTTTTTTGTATAATATTGGAGGATTCGCATCGTTATTTCAACCTGATCGTCCGTCTATCTATCTAAGGAAGATTTGAAGTTATTCACGGATATGTACTCAGCTAGATCCAAAGGCATGGGCGTAGATCTGTAATGGATACTATATTGTTCAGGGGGATGATCTATTCATTCACCCCGCCCCCCTGAACAATAGGTATTACGTAAGGATTGACGCCCATGTCTAAAGGTTTCGTATTATGAATCAGCCTTCAAAAATCCGTATAGAGCATCACATCTTCTTACAATTAGGATGATGTAATGCAGGTTACACAAACCTTTTATAACCGTTATACAATATAATGGATGTGCACGCTGGTTGAGCGTTGTGTGCTTTTCAAATCACTTAATCGCACTGCTTTATTCATCCAACCAACACCAACATCAACATCAAGTCATTCCAGAGATGCTTTCTTATCGCTGCCCAACAAGCTGGAGATACCATCATCATAATAAGCGTTTAATTAACATCTCATCCCAGTGTACCTCGAGATATGCCTGCATAGGTGTGTCAATATAAATCCAGTCGGACGCTATACTTTCCGGCTCGTTACGTAACGTTCATCATTATATTCTTCCGTATGCTCTAGAAAGTATAAACTCTATACTCTCTTAGAGATAAAAATAAGTACCGGCCTTGCACTTACACTTTGAAAGGAAATGTCTGTAGGCAATTGAGAGAGGTTGACTATGGAGGACATAAGAAATTGATGTTTACTGTTAGGTTTTGAATTGAGTCAAATGAAAATAAATTGACTCACTCCTGCCGAAAATCGCATGCACTGTACTTAGAAAGGTATATATAGGACTACATGAGAGTTTGTTCCAAACATTAATTTCTTAACATTTTCGAATATAAGGGCATTTGAAGAGTAATTTTACTTACGGGACCTTTCTGATATTCTTCCGAACTTATTTACAGAGAATTAGAAAACATGAATTAGTTTACATTTTCCATAACTCAACCTTTTCTTAAAGGGATTGGGTATCTTTGTTTCAGATTCTGAAACAAAATCCTGGATTTACATGTAACTCATGCTCCAATGATAATTATAAACCTTAGGTCAGTCAGCAACCCATGAATTTTACAAGCCGATCTCCTGACTGATTATTAAGGTATTTATGATTGGAAATTGAAATTTCAAAATTCGTTTTCCTAACGTTTTTTTTATAAAACTATAGTCCAATGGGGGGATGAGTATGGTAAAGCCGGTCACTCATTTTTCAAAACTTTTTTGAGGCATTTCACGGTCATTTTGAAGCGCAACTTTTTTAGGGCTTCAATATTACACCATAATTACCACAGACACTGATAACACCTAGGGCCATGCATCTCAGATTTAACATTGTAACTTAAACGATGCCTTGGCGGAGGAGTGTAAATCCACCCTTTTAGGAGTTGTGATAGGAATCACTTTATTCTTGAATTTAATTCATTTTATTTGTTGGTCAAATATACTCCACAGTTTTATTTATGAGAGAGATAGAGAGAGAGATGAGAAAGAGAAAGTGGAATCGGGTTGGATTAACGTTCTTCCAACGCTAACGTTTCTTTCTGTTATTCGGTAACCTAATACTAGATCAATCGTAAACATGCATTCTTGCGATCATAACAATATACCCATCGCTTATCCGTTCCCCAGTGTTTGCGCAAATATCATGTTTTGAAATATCCACTAGTAACCTCTGCAAAATTAATGTTTAACGATATTGTCTCGTATATCATGAGGAGGATCGAAATCTGATACACAGAGAGACGCCATTTTAAAATGGCAATCAACAGACACTTTTTTATCCGGGGCACGTACCCCAAGGCTATTTTGTGTTGTATATATACGTGTACATCTTAAGCGTCTCGTTTTTATAGGATATTTCGAAGAGGAAAAAAAAATAAGCGCGCTACTCTTCTGTTTTTTCCGTTCAATAGTTGGTAGTCAGTCAGAGAGGAATATTTACATTATTGAAATCTAGGAAACAGCATTCGTCTCAGAAGAGAGTGCAATTTTCACAAAACTGAATTTTATGTTCACGATAGCGCATCATTAACGTTTACAGAACCAATCTTGTTCTCTCTACCTTCTCTTTCTCTTACGTTCCATTTCTATGTATTCATTTCCACCCAAAATTTCTCTATTTCACTCTATATATCCCGCCCACCCCCTTCTCTCATTCCTTCTACCTCTTATCTTAGCTAAAAAATAAAGAGTTCTGAGAATACCAAATTGGTAGTAATTTACATTATGACACGTTTTGTTAATTTTAGGTTTTCACTTTCAAACGATTGAAGAAGATCAACCTCCGCCCTCCCTCCCCCCCCCCCCCCCCCCAAAAAAGAAAAAAGTTTGGGTTAGATGACAATCTTCTTCACCATGTTCACATGACTATAACGCAAAGTCCTTAAGTTTGAAGCATATTGTGCCAAAGGAGAATTATTTTCCCCTACGTCAGCACAAATGGAATATTAGTCTTTTTTTAAAGAGACAAAAAAATATTTCATGTCTGATTCACGGCGCCAGGGTATTTCCCATGACAAAGGCATCGGTTAGTAACGAATGAATGACGAGTAAAAGACTACCCATTATGCGAAATTCGTTTACTTTATTTAATATACTCACTTTGTTTCATTTCAACTGAAATCAAGGAATCATATCCTACTCATCAAAGTAAAACACTTATCAGTTAATAATTGGATTGGTGGGAATCAGATGAATAAAGTAACGTAGGCATACAACAATAATTGATGCAGGGGAGGATACAGTATTTTGTAAAGGAGGTGCATGGAGGTTCTTGTATCTGGGGAAAAAACCCAGATAACATTAACAACAACAATATCAATAATAATAATGATGTCATGATGATGATTATAATAATAATAATAATGATAACAAATATAATTACAATTATTATAAAGATAATAATGATAATAAAGATAATGAAAAAATAATGTTGATGATGATGATGATGATGATGATAATATCAATAATTATGATAATATTTATAATAAAAAGTAGAAGAAGAAGGAGAATAGGAAAAAGAAGACAAAAAAAGAAGATGATTATAATGAAGAAAGGAGAAGAAATAGAAAGAAGAAGAAGAAAAAGAGGAAGAAGAAAGACAAAAAAAGAAAAGAAGAAGACGACAAAGATAAAGAAATAGAATTTTATTAAAATTTTCAGATACCCTTCGGCCGAAAGTTTGAAAGGGTTAACGTTTTTCCTGTGTTCTTTGAATACGACACTTGGGTTTCAGAGGTGGGGGCACTATCCTGTTGTGCCCCCTCCCCATCCGCTGGTATGTGTAAATAAGGGTAAACTCTTGTTGACAGGATGGATTATTAGAAAAAGTGGGTGCAGCCAGAGAGGAAATAGCCTTATGAGCATGATGAGCCCGACCCAAAACTATAAAGTAGTAACTGTCGATATCGCTACGTCACTAGCCTGCACTGCAATCATGCATTAGAACAAAAAAGAATATCCACAAATTCGTTAATTAAATCATTTTATTATTAAAAGCCCTAACATGACCATTGCGGTATTATCTGTATTTTCTTTACTTTTTTTTTCCTTCTGTTACATAATTGTCGTTCTTTTAGTACTGAGCATTATGTCATTTTCTCATGACTTTTATACAAAATCTGTTTTCTATTTTATTATGATTTTTTTTTTAATCATTATGTAACGTAATAAAGAAGAATTCCAGAAGTGAAAATGCTCTTTTGAAACAAAAGGAAAACGATTGTTTTTTAAATCTAATTTCCATGGAAAAAATACAATTTCACATAATTTGACACATAATAGTTGCCATTGAAATTCCTTCTGAGTTGAAATGAATAAAAGATAAAGGTTATTTTGTTCCAGTTCTTAATTTTAATCTTCAATCCTGGGGGCTTTGAAAATACGATTTAGCTGCAAGGATGTGGTTTCAGCTAC
This sequence comes from Strongylocentrotus droebachiensis, assembly GCA_035222895.1. Lineage (NCBI taxonomy): Eukaryota > Metazoa > Echinodermata > Echinoidea > Camarodonta > Strongylocentrotidae > Strongylocentrotus > Strongylocentrotus droebachiensis. The sequence goes on from JAVYIG010000986.1 coordinate 133,658, forward strand.
AGCTCTGTGCAATTCTCTGCCCTTGACGATCAGGAATACATCTTCCCGTTATGATTTTAAGAGAGCCTTAAAGACATACCTTTTCTTACAGTAGTTCTTGTTTGGATGTGTCAGTATGCAGGTAGTCGTGTTATTTTGTCCTCTATGTTGATGTAGATTGTAAAGCGTACTGTTTTAATGTACAAGTTAATGGCTCGGTTAGGAAAAAAGGACGTCCCCCGGACAGTGCCCCCACCTCTGAAACCCAAGTAACGTATTCAAGGTCCAAAACAAAAATTATAACTCTATCAAGTGTTCGACCAAATGGTATCTTAATGTGATACACCTCTTCTTTTTCTTCTTCTTCTTCCTACATAGAAATTTAAAAAATATCCAATATGTCTTACACTATTTAGAGAATCAACATCTTTAAAGGGACGTGTTAACGTTCAGATGAGAGAAAATGGTGCGAAGGTGGTTACTTCTTCAATGCTCCATTTACTTTTAAAGATAATCTGAAAGTTTGAGTGAAAATAGACCATTATTGATGAAAAGAAATTGAAAAAAAAATGGTCTGATCGATTCCTGAATTTTACCAAACTATATTATTATAATTTAGTTCAATTTTATGTAGTTAAATGTAAATCGTCTCAAAGCAATGAATTGGCTTGATATACCATTCCAAACATTTAGTGTTGAAATATTTTTTTAAAACCTGTTTTTATGTCCTATTTTCATGGAGAAATGGTAGGGGAAATTCAAAAATTGGTTGGGAGAATCCACTGTTATAGGGTGTCGCACAGTGACGCCTTCAAAAATAAAATCATAAATATCTTTGTGGTTTGAATTTTTTTCAGGGTTTTCGCATGAAAGAGGTTTAGTACTGTAGAAAGAATATTATAAGTAACATTTCATACAAAATTACGCAGTTTTTTCATCAACCTTCAACAATGTTACCAAGTCCCATTAGGACTGTCGTCTGGCTTTGGTTATGCACATTTTGTGTTCATTTACAAACCCGTGTGTAACATAAACAATAAACTGCATTCATCGTAGCTAACACAAAGAGCACGTGCATGACGTATCTAGGGGGTTTAATATACAGTTTGTCAGAATATTTTGACAAGTTGTTGTTCTTTTTTCCAATTTTCATGGGAAAAAAGTATAATTTCACATAATGACACATATTAAGTTGCCATTAAATATCTTTCTGAGTTGATGTGAATAAAAGATAAACGCTATTTTATTTCACTTCTGAATTTTAATCTTAAAGCCTGGGGGCTTTAAAAACACAATTTAGACACAAACTTAATTTAAATCGGACTTATCGAATCAATTTTACACAGATACCAATGGTCTCAATTCTTCATGACATAATAAACAAAGTATTACTTTGACGGCCTAAAAATCCTCTCAGGATAAAACAAAAAATGGCTGTGTCAATAATATTAAATAAGAGAGATATTATTTCAATATCCCCTCAAATGTCAAAAATAATCATAGAGATTTTTCCTTTCAAGACGCACTAGTTTCTTTACACGTGTCTAAGCTACCACGTGGGCCCTAAATCTTCACTTCTTTAAAGAATATACGGTGCATATATATATATATACATATAGTTTGCATTGATACTTTTCTATTCAAATAATACAAATTAATGCGAATAAGTCGGCAATTATTGTTTTCGGACTGAAATAACAATGCGTAATTGCCTTTAATTAAGGTTTACAATGTACATCGTAAAGAAATAACGTGGGATCATCAGCCTTCATCGAAATGTCATCCAAAATCCACAGAGCCGTCATTCTCTGTACTGGGTTTACCCTTTTCAAAATTATGTCAGTGAATCTAGTCATTTTCTTCCTCTTCAGCTTTACGAAAACAACAGATTGTTGACACTTGCTACATCGACAATAATTGCTCCGCGCCAGTTTCCTAAACTAGCCAAACTTTTAACATAACCCTGGACCCAACTCTGTAACTAACCATAACCCTAACCTAAAACCCAGTTGCAAGCCGAGCCCTAACACTATACCTGTGAAGCCATGAGCGATTGTCGCGGGAGCAAAATAATGTCGAATCACTAAACATCAGCATCAATAGAGTTATTGTACGTTTGAATTTTGTCTAAGGTCTGCCAAATTATAGAATTAAAAAATAGACAAATCAAAATATTTATAAATCTATTTCAATTATCGCGACGAGCTTGTTAATGATAATCGAGATTATCCTTTGTGATGCATACCGGGGATGCATACGTAAAAGATGATCTTGCTCGTAAAGTGATGACGTCGAAGTTTCAATTTGTTTTATAAAATAATGATAATCCTCTTCTTGTTTATAGACTATACATGAGTTCACTTTAAAAAAAATCTAGAAATAACTTTAATCGAATATACTAAAATGCCATTTCTTTTCTAATAATGCTTCTGAAAAAAACATGCAGTTATAGGTACCGACCCAAAATTCTCCGACTACTATAATAATTATTATCGTGATTATGCGCAATTTTGTTGTCTAATGTCGACATATTTCTGTGTCACAAAAACTTTACTAAAAGTAGGGCACACAAGACTTAAAGTCATGCCTGATCACCTTATACAACCGCGAGTAATCAATATGAGATGGTCTAAAATTAACCTCATAATAATAAGCAAACATTGGATGGCCATCTTTCTAAAGATCTGGAGCAGCTATAACTGTGATTTTCCCTGTTTAGTGACATTGTCTTTCAATATATTCGATTTCAAGTTTTTAAAAAATTGTTCGTGCTAACCATGTGATTTGACTTAATAGGCAGGGAAAACCAAACTCTCATTTTCGACTGACTCAAACATTTAAGAACTTATGACTGTGTGCGAGTGGTGTGTGCGTTTGTGTGTGCGTTTGTGTAAGCATGATACGGTTAAAAAGACGAAGGATAATTCAAAATAGTGAGAGAGTGGAAGGGGAATCGTTCCCAGGGTTCAAATTTGATAATTTTCTATTAATCTGAACGTTTCCTCCACCATCCTTTCTTTTATAGTTAGGTAAGCGAGCCCCAATTACGGCCAGACTCCTGTTCACTGATCAATAAAGATCGGGATATTATTAAGAATCGAGGCTTTTGTCTTGGAGCTGATCCGCAGTCAGTGAACTCGATACGTGTTTAGCCGTTGGTCACAATCCTCTGAAGATGGTAGCAGACTAGAGAGGAGCGCCATAACGAACTGCATCCCCGTGTAATTACTCCTAAACGACCAGGAGATGGGGTCTAGAATGTAGGGAATTGAAGTGGGATGGGATGGGATTGGATGGGCCAATTATCCTTATGATGATTCTGAAAACCTGGATAAAGGTGAGAAAGAGATATGAAAAGAGACTTCTGAAGAATTACCGGAAATGAAGTGGAAGGGATTACGGGATGGGTAGAAAACGTAGAAGAAAATGATGTGGACTGTAAAATAAATGAGAGAGTGTAAACACGGAGATAAATATAGAAAGGGGGAGATAGAGAGAGGGTGAGAGAGGGGAGAGAGAGAGAGAGAGAGAGAGAGAGAGAGAGAGAGAGAGGGGTGGTGGCAGAGCAAAGAAAGATATTGCGTTTCGTTAAAAGGGGATTTAATACCCATCATCCATCTCTTGTCCACACTCACATGACCCCAATCTCCTATTTCTATTTCTCAACTTCAACTTCAGTTGTTGTGGATCATTATGGAGCTTAGCCAGCATCGCCATCAACCGGTACATCGCCATCTGCCACCGAGACCTCTACCGGCGCATCTACACCCGACGGACCATGCCCCTCCACCTCCTCCTCATCTGGACCGTGTGTTTCCTGGCCGACATCCCCAACCTCTTCGGCATGGGCGACCACGAGTTCGATCCCGTCCTCCTGGTCTGTACCTTCGACTACCGCGAGTCGTACAACTACAATATTTTCCTGTTTATCCTGGCTTTCTGTCTCCCCATGGTGTTTATCTCGTGGAGTTACGTGCGGATCTTCACCTACGCCAAGGGTATCTCAAGAGAGTTACGCAACCTCCAAATCGGTAAGGAGCTCTCTCTCTCTCCAATCTCAGACATCAAGCAGTAGCGTCGTTAGACCATTTTGAAGGAGAACTTTTGGTCCCCCATCAAACCCCCTTCATTTTAATTATTTGTATGGGGGCACTCGGTTTTCCGAAGGGTCGTAGGCATAAATCCGAAGTTTTATAGCTTCACAGGGAGGTTCATAACCCTTATTTAAAAAAAAATACTCTGAAGGTCCATTATTCCGGGGTGTTGTTTATTATAAGGTCCATCTTCATAATTCAGTAAACGAGGTAAGGTTCGTTATTTTGTTGAATCGTAATTCCCGAAATAAAACGAGGGTGTAATCTCCCCCACCCCTCAATTTCAATTATTTGTATGGGGGCACTCGGTTTTCCGAAGGATCGTAGGCATAATTCTAAAGTTTTATAACTCCGAACAAAAACTTTCCATATCTGGAAGGTTCATAACTCCGATTTTTTTTTTAAAGCTTTACTCTGAAGGTTCATTAGTTTCGTTTATTTCAAGGTTCATAATAATTCAGTAAACGATGTAAATGTCGTTATTTTTAAGAATCGTAATTCCGGAAATAAAACAAGGTTCATAATTCCGAAAATGAAAAAGGGTGGATAAAATTGTTCGAAAATTCTGAAAAAGTGATGTACAGTAAGTTTAAATAATGAACCTTCGGAATAATGAATCCTATCTTAATTTCGGAATTATGAACTTTCAAGATTAGGAACCTTAGGAATAAAATTACAAACTTCTGTGAAAGCAAAGCGGCTTGTAACCACTTATACCTTTCATTATTAAAGTTTCCTTTTTATTTATTACTTTCTCCAATCTGAACATGAATGGTGATTTTTTTGTTTAAATCTTCTCCTTTCCAGACAAGGACGACGAGAAAAATAACAAGAAGCAATACAAGATCCGCGTGACTGATCGTCGCCTGCTTCGAACCATCATGATGCTCGTCATCTTCTTCAGCCTCATGTGGGCCCCGTTCTCGCTCATCGTGGTCATTGACCGCGACACCTCTTTCCCAGCCCTGGTCTACATCCTGGCTGCCAGCCTCTCACACACCAACTCCAGCATCAACTGGCTTCTCTACTGCGCCACTAATAAGAATTTCCGCGAGGGATACAGGTGACTAGCTGTACTGCCCTTTTAACGAATATGATGACATTGCTATCTTTCATAATTTCAAAGCAGAATTTGTATAGAAATTCCATTTTAGCAAATGAAATCAATGAATTGTGACGAAATATTATCTTTCAAATTGTTATTCTTATTTGATAAATGTATTTCATGTTATTATATCTTATCTTTGTTTTATTGTAATTTTTTTTTTTTAGTGGGTGGTCTGAACAAAAGTTTTTCGTATCGTTACAATCATAGATACCATCATACCTAAAAGAGTCATTTCATATTATTGTCAATTCCATACAGTAAAAAGATCAATATTTTTTTTGTAAAATGATCTAACTGGTATGAATATGAATATGAGCACACTTCGGGTTTAAATATCTGTCCGATATCAAAACAGATTAGCAAAACACTAAATATGACACAGAATACGACACCATCAGTATTTGCTTTACCTAATTATTCCTCTGAAAGTTGGAATATTTTTAGTGTGTATTATTCCTAGCCATCTAAACCGCGATTTCTTTTTTCTTCTTCAATAAACAGGACCTTCATCTGTAAGATATGTCTGTGTGGATTGGTGAAGACCAAGAAGAACTTCAGTATAGACATGGGCAAGATCATGTTCAACCGGAGGACGGCCAACGAATCGATGTCCAGAGATACGTCTCGAACAGGAGGCCAACGAACCACCGAAGACCAACTCTAAACAAGGAAACAAAGAAAGAAAAAAATAGAGGAATAATCAAAGGAGACAAATAGAAAGAGAAAAAGAGGAAAAAAGAGAGAGAGAGGTAGATTATATAGAAAGAAAGATAAAAGAAAGAAAGAAAGAAAGGAAGGAAGGAAAGAAATCTGGAGACTCGCTTGAGATTCATGACATTCGGAAAGAGTTTGCATATCAAAGAGTGGTGTATTCTAGAGGTGGATTCAGGTTTTCGCAAGTGAGAGGGGCACGTATACCGGAAAAATTAATGTTGACAAATGAAAACGGTATTAGGTATTGGATGTTGCAGATGCCTTTTGGACGGATATTTGAAAGGGGGCAGGTTTTTTTTTCGTGCCCTCCCATGAATTTACCAGTTGTGTATCTAGCACCACACCCCTCCCCGTTTGAAGGCACATAAATCAAATAACGTGTGTATTCGTCAGGGGCTGCCCATCTGCATTCCGCCTTCCCTGTTAGAGGTGATTTCTCCCCCATTAATCTATTTCTGGATACGCCATTGTCATTTGTCATGTGTCTCGAATGACCCATCATGTAAAACCGCCTGGATTAGTACGTGCGCAGTGGTCGAAGCAATATTGCTATAGTCTTGAAATTAAGAGAAGCAAATTACCTTTTACCGTTGCACGTGGCGATGAACCGAGCAGTACAAGCCCCCCCCCCCCCCCCCCCCCCCATACATGGACCTACATGAGACCCGGGGGCGCTGCAGCAACCCCCAATATTGAATTCTAATTTGCGTTCGTGAAAAAGTCAAAGATCACTCAAAACCTGTACAAAATGTATACATGTGATGTGGCCAAGAAGCATGAGGTTGAGTCGTTCACAAAAACAAATTAGTATGCCTAGGATGCCCATACTTAAAGTTAGTCACAAAAATGCTGTTTGTAGACGGATTTATTTCAATGTTGTGTCAAAATAGTTTATTTCAAAAATTTGTTCCTTATAATGCGAGAGTGAGACACAGATTATTGTCAGTTTTTTGTAGCTGTTTTGTTATTTTACAACAACAGAAAACCCGAATATCTTATGTTCACTCTTCGTACACTCTTTGTCTAAAAAAAATTGGCAGATAATATCGCTTATTAATTGTTACAGTGAATATCATTTTCTTTGGATGCTGTGATAACCTCATCCGGCATACCACATTTAGTTGAGACTAACTTCAATTGAACTTTATGATGTTCTCGATCAGGGGCGTAGCAGTGACCCAGTCAGTTAACCTATAAGGGGGGAGGGGGTGTCGGTATTACTTAGTGGATGAAATATTAATGAACAAAGTCATTCATGGGGGGGGGGTGCGAGGGAAACGTTATACTTGTTAAGCCTCTTACTCTACCCCCCCCCCCCCCCCCCCTCTTTCTCCTTTCCTTTCTCTTTCTCATTATTATGGTTCTTTTTTTCCAGGGGGAAAGGGGTACCGGGGTAGTATGGTGTTTCACTCGTAATTCTTCCTTTCAATCCCGTTTTTTTCGACAGCACTCCATTATCAAATTAAAATTCAGATTTACAGCCTATCATATAGAGCCATTCAGCCATGATCTGGTTCAAAACATTCAGACAGGCTGTAAATTAATCCCACGAGATACGCATTTACTCTTCATTAACTTTGATGAAAGCGGTTTATTGTTTATGTTACACATGCATGGGCTTGTGTGTGAAGTGAAAAAACGTGCATAAACTAAAACCAGACTACAGTTGTAAATGTGTTAATTCTTTACGCAGTGGTGGACATATTGGATATGTTATTTAAATTAAAGATAACAAAAAATGATAATAACATTTTCCAAACTGAGATTTGTTTGGAAGTATTGAGAGATTGGGGTCGTGAAGAAATCAGGATTTGTTATTCCACAGTTTGGGAGTAGCAGAACTGTTATGAATGCTCTGTCACCAAGACTGTTGGAATTCATCTTGGCAGACGGATGGTTCAGCGTGACCCCGGCCCCCCACAACGGGGTCGGAGGGACCGCATGCGTGTTCCCAAAATGTCCGGTAAAGGGGTACTTTTCACGCACCAAAGTCCGGATCGTATAGTTAACAAAAATCCGGCCCGTACTGACTTTACACACCGGACTTAGGGGGGTATTTTCAAAAGGAGGGAACATGCACACGGAGTGGGGGGGGGGGGGGGGGCGGGACGGAAGCGTGACACCTTGAGAGGAGTGAAGGGAGTACAGGATTGTTGCCTGATAGTTATGAGTTCAGAAAGGTAGGGAGGAGCCAGACCGGGATGCATTTGAAGGTGAGGAGAAATATTTTGTAATGAATCCGGGACCTAATGGTTAGCCAGTTCAATTGACGAAGAATAGGTGACAAGTCTGGCGGCAACATTATGAATTCGCTGATAGTTTCTCAATGTGGGTTGCACGGTCGGAAAATAAAATAGACCATAGTTACAAAATGATTCTGTACAGGTTTTGAGATATTTTATGATACTATTTTTCTTTTGACGCGAAAGCTACGATTCCACCTTGCATTCATAATTATGAGTGATGAAAAACGAACATAAAATAGCACCCCATAATCCCCCCGCCCTCTCTCTAAACAAAAAATGAATTCGCACCTTATTTTCCTCTTCATTATGGGTACATTATGTTGTGTGTCAGTGTATTTACTTTTACATTTTGCAGTATTTTTTTTATATGGTGTGTTTTTAAAAGTTTCTTATCCTGTAAATTCACGATGTATCCCGAAATATATATATATTTCATGTAACATTATTTTATAATGATTTACTTCTAAAAGAGTGCTCTATCTGATAAAATAAAATGTCATACAGGACAATTTTGTTGCCATTTCGTTTCTTTCCTTTTCTCTAGACATGTTTTACTTATAGGCCCTTAACCATCTATTTTGCTTCAAAATGAAAGGCTCAATCAAAAATCATTTTATTATACAAATCTAATTTGTCTAGGCCTATATGCAACAGTTTTGAAAATTGTATAAGAAATATTGTGATTGGAAAGGCAATCCATACTATATAGGCCTATATCACCATGTCTATGCGATTTTAAAATTACATATCGTGGTGGTTTGAGGTGGAACTGATATTTATAAAGGAAAGGGAAATTTGGCCTTTGCTGGTCCTAACTTAAAGCGTCTTCTACATTTCCCTGTAACCTTATTAAAGTGTATGCATTTAATTTCTTTCTATTACAGTTACAATATTATTGGTATAGTTCTGGTCACTGCATGGGTATAGATTATAATGATAAAAACAGTAGCGATTGACATAATTTTCTTAAATGTTAGAAGCAAAAATGCTCAATAAAAAAAAGTCATGAACAATTATTCCGCAAAAGATCTCAGACTCATAAAACATATTGAGTACGTGTACATTTTCTATCCATTCCATATACTGTTGCACATTACGTTATGTCGAGAATACATACATCATTGTCTGGCATGAAAGCACTATAATGATACTCACATTAGGGGGCGCTATACCACCGACCATTACTGAAGGTTTTGATTCTCGAGAGAAATACATATACGTACCTCTACTATTTCTACTTCTTCTACGCAACGACGACGACGAATAATACTACGACGACGAATAATACTACGACGACTACTACTACTACTGCTGCTACTGCTACTACTACGTCTATCCCTACTCCTCCTACTACTACTACTATACTACTACTGCTGCTGCTACTGCTACTGACTACTACTACTACTACTACTACTACTACTACTACTACTACTGCTGCTGCTATTGCTGCTACTTCCAGGCGCGGATCCAGGATTTCTTAGGGGGGGGGGCCCAAATTTGAAATTATGCGAGCCAAATATTGGTACGTAATGGTGACCAACAGTGACGTAATGCAGGGGGGGGTCGGTGCAGGGGGGCGATTTCCCCCTCCCAAGCTTTGACGTTTCATTATATTATTAGAGAAAGAAGACGATTCGTTGTACCGTTCTCGAAAATAATTCTCGTCTGAATTTAGTTTTTCCCCATCCGCGCAAAGCGCGGAAAATTTTACGATTTATTAAATTATTAGAGAAAGAAGACGATTCGTTGTAAAGTGCTCTACTCTTAATCCTCGTCTGAATTCAGGTTCCCCCCTCCCGCGCAAAGCGCGGAAGCTTTTACGATTCATTAAATTATTAGATAAAGAAGACAATTAGTTGTACAGTTCTCGACTCTTAATCCTTGTCTAAATTCAGTTTCTCCCCCTCCCCCTCCTGCGCAAAGCGCGGAAGCTTCTAAGTTTCATTAAATCATTAGAGAAAGAAGACGATTCGTTATACAGTTCTCGACTCTTAATCCTCGTCTGAATTCAGGTTCCCCCCTCCCGCGCGAAACGCGGAAGCTTTTAATCTTCATTTAATCATTCGAGAAGAAGAAGATTCGCTGCACAGTTCTCGAAAATAATCCTTGTCTAAAATCAGTCCCCCCCCCCCTTCCCCTCCTGCGCGAAGCGCAGAAGCTTTGACCTTTTATTAAACTATTAAAGAAAGAAGACGATTCGTTGTACCGTTCTCGACTCTTAATCCTTGTCTTAATTGAGCCCCCCCCCCCCTCCCCCCACGGCGCGAAGCGCGGAAGCTTTGACGTTTTATTAAACTATTAAAGAAAGAAGACGATTCGTTGTTCCGTTCTCGACTCTTAATCCTCGTCTGAATTCAGTTCCCCCTCCCCCTTCCGCGCAAAGCGCGGAAGCTTTTACGCTTCATTATATCATTAGAGAAAGAAAACGATTCGTTGACAGTTCTCGACTCTTAATCCTTGTCTAAATTCAGTCTCCCCCCTCCCCTCCTGCGCGAAGCGCGGCAGCTTTGATGTTTTATTAAACTATTAAAGAAAGAAGACGATTCGTTGTACCGTTCTCGATTCTTATTCCTCGTCTGAATTCAGTTCCCCCCCCCCCCTCCTGCGCGAAGCGCGGAAGCTTTCATCTAAGTTTAATCATTAGAGAAGAAGAAGATTCGCTGCACCGTCACCCCCAGTCACCCCCCCCCCCCTCCCCCTCCCCCCTCCCCTCCCCCTCCTGCGCGAAGCGCGGAAAATTTTACGATTTATTAAATAATTAGATAAAGAAGACAATTCGTTGTACAGTTCTCGACTCTTAATCCTTGTCTTAATTCAGTCCCTCCCCCCCCTCCCCCTCCGGCGCGTAGCGCGGAAGCTTTGACGTTTTATTAAACTATTAAAGAAAGAAGACGATTCGTTGTACCGTTCTCGACTCTTAATCCTCGTCTGAATTCAGTTCCCCCTCCCCCTCCCGCGCGAAGCGCGGAAGCTTTTACGTTTCATTAAATTATTAGAGAAAGAAGACGATTCGTTGTAAAGTTCTCTACTCTTAATCCTCGTCTGAATTGATGTTCCCCCCCCCCCCTCCCGCTCGAAGCGCGGAAGCTTTTACGATTTATTCAATAATTAGATAAAGAAGACAATTCGTTGTACAGTTCTCGACTCTTAATCCTTGTCTAAATTCATTCCCCCCCCCCCCATTCAGGCGCGAAGCGCGGAAGCTTTGACGTTTTATTATACTATTAGAGAAAGAAGACGATTTGTTGTAAAGTTCTCGACTCTTAATCCTTGTCTAAAATCAGTCACCCCCCTCTCCCTCTCCTGCGCGAAGCGCGGAAGCTTCTACGTTTCATTAAATCATTAGAGAAAGAAGACGATTCGTTGTAGAGTTCTCGACTCTGAATCCTCGTCTGAATTCAGTCCCCCTCCCCTCATGCGTGAGGCTTTGACGTTTTATTATTAGAAAAAGAAAACGATGCGTTGTACAGTTCTCTATACTCTTAATCCTTGTCTAAATTTCAAAGATGTTCTTTGTCTGCTCCTTTTTCTTCCTAAACTGTACGTCCTCTTCCGATTGGGCCCCCCCCCCCCCCTGGCTACGCGCCTGCGGTCAGATAAACACATCTTGATACCTTGTCCGACCGAAAAGTGGGGGGGGGGGGGGGGTTCGAGGCTCTCGATCCCCGCCGTACATCGGGCCCTGACATGTAGGAATCTCAAGAATCATATTTTTTGCTTGGGTGTAAATTTAGGAATTTGTCATTTTCCAGCAAACACATACAAACGTATAATTTACTAAAAAGTGAGGAAAAATTTCGGAAATTATGTCATTTCAGCATTATTTGTTATCAACCGTTGTGGAATTAGAAATAAACCACGTTTGAATTTAATTTCCCCCAAGCCCCCCCTCTATCAGTACGCCAGAATCTCCTCTTTTCCTTTTTTCTTTATCTTTCCTTCCTTCTCTCTTATTTTTTTGATTGGGGGGGGGGGGGGTTAACAGCCTGGCCCCCCGATCTCCTTCTTACCCCTTTTCTTTTCTTCTTCCTCTTCTTTCTTTCCCTTTTTCTCCTTTTTCCCTTTCCCTTCTTTTCCTTTCTGCTCTTTTTTTTTTTTTTTTTTTTGCGGGGGGGGGGGCCAAGGCCCGCTCGGCCCCCCCCCCCTGGATCCGCGCCTGGCTACTTCTACTAATGATACTACTGCTACTTCAACTACCACCACTACAACTGTTTCCCTCAAAACCAATACTTCTACCATGTTTGTTAATGCGTCTAATATCTTTAAATAATGTATGTACATGTATTTGATGTGCATGACTAACTTTCATAGTTTAGGTCTGCAAAGACCAATTTATTTTGGTTGTTTTTGTGGGTTATGAGGTCAATTTAGTAAATGTGTACATGTTTCTACATGTATCTCTACACAGCAAATTGTACAGGCTGTATATATCTATTTTGATACGCTTGTGTGCTTGAATTGAATCAATTATGTAGACGATTTTTACTGCCTTTTGTATAAAAGCATCGCTGTATAATTGAATGTCCCTAACACGCCTACGTACATGTATGTGTGGGATGTCCACCCATTTATCAAGTTGATTACAATAAGATCAGAAAACGGCGAAAACAGGCCGGTGACTTTTTGAGGGGGAAAAAAATCGAATAAGTATAATTAAGTCTCAATACACCAGTTCTCCGATTTTGTTGATAGCTACCTTATTTGTTTGATCAGGCAAAATATTTCATGAATTGTTAATCTTTCCTATCTCAAAAGTACATATTCATAAAGGTGTGCTAAAAAAAAACACTAGAAGCATGTTTCTACAGGTCATCATGTATGAACAAAAAAGATACTAAAGAAGATACTAGTAGGCCTACTCGCAAAGAATATTACAATTGCTATTTTGGGTAGGGATCTTCAAAACGTAATATATATATATGTATATATATATAATATTTCATATCTCACATTTTCATGAATCTATTCCCACATGTTTTCTCTGAAGTATTCTTTATTTAAACAATAACATGTATTCAACAGATATCAGGGTGGACTTCTCCTATAGTTTTGTATCTACTTAAATGGGTGTATTGTTCATTGCTTTATTTTATCACCTAAAAAGTGTTTGTCAAGTTCAATTTGTCAATAAAAGAATATATATTTGTCCCTAGACAATTTCTAGAATGCAGTTTCTTACACTGTCTCCTCATTGCCCCCTCTCTCTTTCCCCTCTCTATATTTCTCCCCCCCCCCCCTCCTCCTCTCTCTCTCTAACTCTCATTTAATTTCCCTTATCTCTTACACACACAAAAACATAAACACACTTTCTCTCTCTCGATCTCTCTCTCTAAAATATATTTAAGAAAAGATAACATAGATTATACATTCATTTATCATTTATCATTGTTTTAATATAACTATAGCTGTTCATATACAGAGTTTATGGTGTGGTAAGTGGCAATGTACAAGACATAGACGCATTAACCTAAATTTAGAATGTTCACCCCAAAAATAAAAAATAAAAATAAACTAGATGGAACTTCAACTGCGCGCAGTCGAAATGATGCCTCCGTCATAGAGCAATTTTACAAACCAAAACAGAAGAAATTTTTCAAATTCAAGTTCAATTGTAATCCATTAATGGGTTCTCAGAATATCGTGATTACAAGCAATTTCTCATGTACATATATGACCCTTTGATCTTTGACCTCATGACCCTAAAATCTACTCAGTTCATTGGCTCTGCAAGATGTCCAGAGTTAAATAGTAATCAATCTGTCAGTTCTAATGAGAATGCGTTCACAAGCTATTTTTGCATACATAATGAGCCCATGACCTTTGACCTATGACCTCATGACCCAAGAATCGACTCAGTTCATTGGCTCTGCAAGATACATACATGATCTAAGTTTGGCAGGAATCCATCAATCTGTTCTAATGATAATGCGATCACAAGCTGTTTTTGCATACATAATGAGCCGCATGAACTTTGACCTTGACCTCATGACCCCAAAATCTAATCAGTTCATCGGCTCTGCAAGTAACATACATGACCTAAGTTTGGCAGGAATCCATCAATCGGTTCTTTAGATAACGCGATCACAAGCTATTTTTGCATACATAATGAGCCCTGTGACCTTTGACCTTTGACCTCGTGACCCCAAAATCTAATCAGTTCATCGGCTCTGTAAGATACATACATGACCAAAGTTTGGCAGGAATCCATCAATCGGTTCTTCAGATAACGCGATCACGAGCTGTTTTTGCATACATAATGAGCCCTGGGACCTTTGACCTTTGACCTCGTGACCCCAAAATCTAATCAGTTCACCGGCTCTGTAAGATACATACATGACCAAAGTTTGGCAGGAATCCATCAATCGGTTCTTCAGATAACGCGATCACGAGAACGGGACGTACGGACGTACGTACGTACGTACGGACGTACGTACGTACGTACGGACGGACGGACAACCCGAAAACATAATGCCTCCGGCTACTTCGTAACGGAGGCATAAAAAGTGAATGGATTATAATGTATAGCAAAACGAAATTGAAAAAAAAAAAAAAAATTTTTGCATACATCATTGAACTGTTTTTTAGTGTAATTTAGAACATAATCACAAATTGAAGATGTTGCTCAAAGTCCTCCTGTTCTACTATTGTCAAATCGCAGCACAAAGACATACAAATATCCATGTATTAAACTCTTCTCTTATCTAACCCTATAAATGTTATCATTAATCACGAGAAAAAGGACATGATTTTACCTTTGTTCTGTTCATCAAGCATCATAAGTACATACTATGCACGATTTAAAGTGAATTTGAATAAAAGGGGGGAAATCCAATTAATCAGCATTCATATGTATTTCAAATTCTAACTTTCTTGAAAACAAATTAGCTGACGTGTTATATCTAAATATAATTGAAGACTGAATTTTAAGGGGGTCAGATTGAAGCAGAGATCAGACTTCCTAAGAAATACACATAATTCTGCTGGTGTGCAGTGAACAATTAATCAAAAAAAATATCTTTAAAAGTAAGTTCTCGTTACTGCAGTATTATATCATATTATGTAAGCATCCTTAATATTTTGATGTTCATTTTCACTCTCAAAATTAATAGTGTGCTTTCAATATTATTTGTGAATAATATTCGTCAAACCAACTTCGTCTAAAAAGTGAATGAATTAAGTAGAGTAAACATGGAATGACTAACAATATCAAACTGACAACTCCATTAAAAAAAATATACACATTTTAAATACAAGGGCAAGTGAGGTCATTAACTGCTTTTCCATATTTCCCCTCTTTAATAAATCCACATGTGCTGTTTAAACAAAAATTGAAGGTTGAAGGTACTACCTTGTGCAATGACTCTAGCCTATGCGACTTTATAATGCCTCTTTCCATACATTGATAAAATACTGCTCTTTGTTAATAGATCGGGTAATTGGTCAAGAATATCACAACTTGAGACTCCACTCGGTCTAACGGTCTATCAAGTCGATCATGCATTCTTAAATGAATACCATGCATGTTGTACTTGCCACATTTAAATTAGAACAAGAAGATTTCAGGTAGAAACTTTGTAGTTCTTCTAGATTTCTGTCAATTGAAAGTGGAGCATAGATATATGACCCGCAATCCTGCATCCCACCTTTAATAGAAGTGTCAATAAAAAAATATATTACTTTTAAAAACTTGCGAATAAGCAGTTGAAACTCCAATTTAACAAACAATTTGGAAGTAACAATATATCAGTGTTCTTTTTCACAAAAATTCAAAACTATAAGCATCATAAAATAAACAACAATAACAATACAAAGATATTAGGCATTTAGATCAGATGCACACACTAATCATAAATTTTGCAAAGTCTTTTTGTCTGGAAAGAATGGAAAGAAAGAAACATGAGAGATGAAAAGGGAAGAGAGAAAGAGAAATAAATAAGCAAATGCTAAAATTGGTAACCAAAATAACATAGCTGCTTACTGAAAAATCAATTAAATTTTAGCCCAAAATATTGGCAGAAAGAGAAAGAAAGATCTCTACCTTAATAGCAACATATCCTTACAGTCAACTGCATGTAAGTAGCCTATAAATTCAAATGAAAGTTCTATTTAACACTTTCACCCTGTATTCCAATAAGAAGAATGAATCTGAAAACAAACTAAGAAATTTTCAAATGATACTTCACACACAACAGCATAACAAAACAACATATATCAATAAATCTTTGTACGTCGCAAGCTGGAAAATTGACATAGATCTAATAATTACAGGCAACAGTTCACAAAATCACCGCATAGCCCCGAAACTTGGCACATTGGAAACCACTACAAGAGCATTCATTTCTAAACCATTGATTTGATTTAATGATCAACGCAAATGTGTTCTTTGTGTACTACAGATGGGTTCACAACAAGTTTCGATTTAATTGGCAACCTATGACCTTCTTGCTTGTCACCACATGACATGGCATCTTAACAACATATTATAATCACAGATGCCAACAAAAAGAATTTCTTGTTTTCCCACAATAACAAAGGGAATTTTGAGATCGTTGTCAAATAAATACATAAGTACTTCAAAAAGGTTCCTGACCGATATCTGGAATATGAACACTTCTGGACTCTCAGATGAGCTCAAATTGGTTTGTGATAAGAATGTTGTTTTTCCTTCTTTGTTATTCTTCTTGGAAACAGGCAAGGCATTTTTGGATGTGAACATTTAGTACCTAGGTCTACAATGTAAAATGACACATTTCATGACAAGAATATTGACTGCTCCCTCCCAGAAGAATGTTGAACTCTTGGTCTAGCTTTGTGTAGCATCTTCTCACCAGCAATGCATAGTATGTATCGCAAAGAGGAGCGGCCTCCCTGTTAATATGCGTTGAAGAGCATGAAATCCAAGACAATAGACTCTCTCTTGGAAGAGTAGTGGCACCAGTAATTTCTCCCACTCAAATTGCATAGTCTTCCTTTTTTCTAAGTCCTTGCAACACCATTAGTGTAGCCATTGGTGTGGCCATTGGTGTGACCATTGGCAAGTCCGTTGCAAGCAGCTTTCGAGGACCCATTGGTCAGCTGGCTCTTGTGAACTGATTTCTGGGTGATTGTAGCACTCACTTTGACATTCCCCTCATGCCTATCCTGGAACTCCTTCATGAAGCTGGCCAGTTTTCTTGTTTCCTCAACGGTTGTAGCGTTGTACAATGAGGCACGCAGACCACCAACTGTCCTGTAGAGTTGGAAAAGGAAAAAGGTTTCCTGGTTTAATAATTTAATCAGAATGAAAGAGAATTAAATATCCAAGGTGTGGAATTACATGCATACCAATGATATTACAATAACACAGGGAAGGAAAATGAGAGCCATACGAGTACATCATGCAAGCCTAGACATTCCTTATTGTTAAAACTGAGTTTTCTTCCGGGTTGTTCAAGGGATAATAAAAATAGAAAAAACATAATTTCATAACTCATTTACAGGCATGAACACAAAAAAAAACAGCAACCAATATAACCTGCAATTTTGTGTATTTTAAAATATATGGCTATGAAAACTGAGAATAGGCAGACATCATACAGTAGTTTGTTCTTTTTTAATATGGGCAGAGATTAACTGATAAACTATTGGTCTGAATCTAAACAATATCAAAAAGCAGTGGTCAAGAATAAATTGGACATATCTCTTTGGTTATTACCACTTAATAATGTCTTTTCAAAGCCAGACATATGTTTGTGGTGACGGGTACAAGTTAATGCCCCTAGGGGTTTAAAAATATCAATTTCTGACTAGGCTGGTTTACTAACCTGTGTCCTTTGAGGGCAGCCATTCCACGTGACAATGCCTCGGCGACAAACTCTTTCTCAAGCTCCTCATTGCCTGCAGCTCCCCCTATCCTGAAGGGGATGTTCATCCTGCTACGTGCATCCTTGTCGATGGGGCAGCTACATTAGAACAAGATACAACGGAATGGAGTTTAGACAATAGATATACACAAGGTTGATAATTGACGGGCAACTCTGCATATTAAAGTCAATGCCATCTTTTGAATAGTCTGCCTAGAGACACAAGGTTATGAATTGTATGTAGAATTACATGATTTTCCACCCTTTGATTCTAAGCATTGAGGAAGCCTCAAATTTTTTAAAATTATTATTATGGGCATTATTCAGGGTTTTTTTTCTCTCTGCAACCCCCCCCCCCCTTTTTTTTATCTTTCCCAATGAAAATGTGATGAGTCGAGTCTGGAATAAAGAAAATTGGCTCCTATCATCTCTAGTATCAAAACACACATCAATTTCATAACAATAATTTAAAAGAGATGTATCAAGAACTTAGACCTAACATGGTTTTGAGAAACAGACTATCCACTTGATGATGGTTTCTTACCTGAAGAAGTTATTGGAGTTGTCAATCATGTCAAAGATAAGATTGGACTTAGCTATACTCCATTCTTCCATCTGATCCACACCACCGTTCTCCTTGATCCAATCAAATACCAGACCCATGATGTATATACTACAGAAAAAACACACATTTATTATGATTTGATATGTTAAAATAGAAGCTAAAACAGTGTTAGATGGGTAGCACGACTCACAAATTATACCTATAAAATGTCTTTGTCATTTTACTTTGCATTCATTTCAACAAATCTACCTTTTTGGTTAAGTAAGTTTTCATTGCTGGAAGAGAAAACAAAGATTGTATTGCCTTTTTTAAGGACTAACAATCATGCTCACTGTTCAGCCTTCTTTGTTCATTAAATATCAAGATCCCTCCAAAGTATAATAGTAAATGAATCCCTATTAGATTATATACTAATACAAGGGAATAATGTAGGTGACTGTACATAAATTTGACCCATGACCCCTTAATATAATTATATAAACTCCCTGTATAAGGTCAAATGTCACATTGGCTGTGATCAAGTTTAAAGTTCATCATTAAAATAGTTTTCAGGATACCACAATGACAAATTATGACCTAGTATGAAAGACAGATGAATGAATTACATAATCAGAAGGGGAAGAGATAAGAGAGAGAGAGAGAGAGAGAAGAAATAACTCAGGGGGGGGGGGGGAATTCTCAATATGTCTTTCTTTGATTTTACCTGTAACATGGTGGTGTGTTGTAGACAGAGTTGCTTGCAGCCTGCTGCTTGTATTCAAAGATGATGGGACACTCTGTTAAAGCATGACCGATCAGATCATCCCGAACAATCACAACCGTTACTCCAGCACACCCAATGTTCTTCTGAGCACCAGCAAAGATCAGGCCAAACTGTAACAGAATTTAACAAAATTGAAAATGATCAGATTCTGCATGAAAATTTATGACATATCCAAAAGCACAAATGTACATGGAGATCATTTAGGAGAAGGCAGGTGCTCTTTAAGTACAGGTTCTGTTATACATGTTTCAATGAGAAACTAATTTCAAGGGAAACAAATAAAGTGATCTTTATAGACAGGTGGCATTTCTAAACAGATGTTCGCTATTAAAAGAAGGCTTGACTGTATACTTTCCAAGGATTGTATACGTGCAGACAGGCCCGCATGAAAAATATTGAAAATGGAACTACACTGGAAGAATATTTTCAACATTTACCTTGGAAACATCAACTGGCCTGGATAGGAAATTTGAAGACATGTCACAAACCAGTGGGATGCCATTCGTCTCTGGTATGTACTGAAATTCAACACCTGTGAATTGAGATAAGAAAAATAATGTTATGACACATACATAGGTTCAGATGTTCTAATTGGCTCAGATGGCTCAGATAGGTTCAGATAGGTTCAGATGTTCTAATGAAACTGCTGCTTTTTAAAATGAAACCTGAAGGCCAATAGAAAGACTACTCAACAGAGACAAGAAAAGAGGTCTCTTTCCACAGGTGCATGGTCATTTAAGTGCCTTGACACACAAGCCATGTTCACACATTTTAACTTAAGCTTATGATTAACTCAGACTAGGGAGCCCTGTCTGAACATGGGTAATGGTGTTTGCAAAAAATCTGTATAGATTCAATTCTAAAAATGCCAAAAAGCAAAGAAAAGGCTGCCTTGAACTCCAGGCAGGTCCAGGCTAATTTGTTTGTTCGGTCTATTGTCAGTCTGGCCTTGGACTTGTTTGTGTGCCCAGAGAATTAAAAGGCTAATTTGAAATATCCCTAGTAAAAATAAAATAGTCTTAAAAACCAGCACAGAAAATAAAATAGTCAAGTTTTATAGGAAATAGACACCATAAAAATATAGATATAAATAGCCCCCAAATACATTTTTTTCATGTGAAAACGAGCCTAGGTTCACTTCTAACTCACCATTGATTGTCTCGTTAGCACAGTAGTAGACATATTCAGCCTCTGGGTCCATGGTCCATGTATCAGGATGGGGGATTGCTGTAAGAACAAGTGGAGAAATAAAACTTGAGAAATAAAAAGCAAGTATTCTCATATTGCCTCAGATTCAGAGGATTGTATTTGACTAGGTACATGCAGGTTGAAAAAAAGCATGTACAGTAACTAAAAAAAAAAAAAAAGTAATAGTAATTGAAAAACTAAAAATACAATATTGATCATCCAGATATTACATTGAACATTTGACATTGGTTTAGTATAATGTCTGTGGGTAAATATCTAAACAAAATCTTAAAATCTAGCTTTTTGTATTAAAGGTTTTTTTTAACGGGTTTTAGAAAAAAAAATTAATGAGTCAAAAATATGGATTCGCATTAAAAACTAAAAAAATATTTTCCCGAAGAGGGGAAAAAAAGCAACCCCCCCCCCCCCTCCCGATTGATCGACTGACCTAGGTGCTGGCACCTAAAGGGCAATGCATCTTTTTTTGGAGGCCTTACTGAAAGTAGTGCCACCCATACACTGTACAACATAAAGGCCCTATTTACAAAGCGTCTGAACTCAAAGTCTATCCTTTTCTAAAGGTTACATCATAACTCAAACTAAGCTGTTACATCACACAGAGAACAGGAATTACTCAGTGAATAAAGAACATGTGGACCGTTCATGGTCTCCCTATCCCTAATATGGAACAGCGCACCTACGAACAATAGCCCCGCCCACAACACACCCATGTGCCACGTGACATATACATGTACATGTATTACCAGTACAGCTTTAATCAATAGCACCATGCCTGCTGATCACATGTGTACTGTAAGGTTCCGCTCTTGTAGGCTTACATGTTTCATTGTGCAAATAAAACAAGATATGTGTATTGTATGCATATTGGCAATTCCTAAGCTTTCCTTCTTTTTTCTTCCAATGACTTCCTTGTGTTTCAAAATATGTATTCATACCGATGGTTTTCTTACTAATTTTCTAATCTGGTTTGAATTTTGTTTGAGGTAGTTAAAATCTCAAGTACAAGGTATATCATTCTATTACCCCCACCCCCCTGAATTTGTAATCCTTCGCCGTAAGCATGCATTTTCATGGATCTACCTCAGAGGTAAATAGCTTTCCACTAGCTTTGCTTCTACAACACACCCCCCCCCCCCCCACCCCCAATCATATGAAGGTCATATCATAATTGACATATTGTTCACAAAAATATTAATACTCTATTTTGTAAAATATACAGGTACATCAAGCAAGTAGGGCAGGGTGTATTCACCTTGAATTCATGCTACTATTTTGTTTTTCTCTTCCCATTACAAAGTTTTGAAGGCTTCCTCTTTTAGTAATAGCCCAGCAGTTGTAATAAATCCAAGGTAACAATAGGATTGTAGGGCCTTGAGAAAGTACAGTATTACACGCACTACTGAAAAGAAGACTATACCAAATGGAAATATGACCATTTTATAGTTTTGTTCAGGATTGCTAGTATTTCATGAAAAATTCATTTTTGCATGGTATATCCCTGATGGAGTTTCACAATTGCAGGATCACTGAATATTTTCCCTGATTTAATTGATTTTTTTTTTAAATACACAAAAAAAAAAAAAAAAAAAAAAAACTCATTCTCCAGGCCTACCTGAAATTTTAGAAAACTGGGAAAACTATTGGTTTCAAATAAATATAAAGTGGCATAAAGTTGTATGTAAAGCAGTGCATATCAGGCCCCTGTTTCATGAAACTCTTTTAGAAATAAGTTACAATACCTCTTCTAATCTACTGAAATCATTGCATTTGATTGGCCCAGGGAAATTTGACATAGAATTTTAGCATTTGTTAATCAGACCAGTTTTACAGGATTAACAGTTCATATAAAAGGCATGACTTAATAGGACAAGGAGGATTATAAATTACCTAACCTTCTCTAAATACAACAACTGGCCTTTCATAATACCCAAGCTGACCTTTTACCTCATTATCTAAACTTAACCCTACTTAAAACCATCCCTTTGTCAAAAGTTTGCCAAATAGCTGGAACATGACAGCTCGAAGAGCCGAATTTGACAGCCAGACCAAGATAGCTTTAAAACCTGAAAGCTAGAATGTGACATCTTTGAGACCCAATGGCTATGGAGACATAGCTTTACCTTCTTATTTCTTTAAATGTAAAATATTTTAGCTTTCACCAACATTTTAAAAGGAGGTTTACTGCGCCACATGTAGACAAACTTTTAAAGTGCTTCTTCTCAGCAACGTGACAGACACACACAAAAATGATCACACCATAAAGATGTTCAGGTAATGTGCAAACATCTTTATCATTAATTATCCTTACACAACCCAGGTTGTATAAGTAAATTTGTTTGCCTGCCATAGATAACAAGACAACGACTGATAATAACTTACAGGTATATTTGCTTCCCTTGGTGAACACCTCCCTCGTTGTTCCGTATTTGAGCCCTTCCTTGGCCGCCTTGACAGACCACATTCCTGTTGGGATGTAATCGGCCTTCTTCCTCTTCAGAAGGTTCAGCGGTACGGCGCTAAATTGGCCAGTGCCGCCACCCTGCAGGAAAAGGATCTTGTAGTTGTCAGGAACTTTCCTGTTGGAAAGGATAACAAATAATTTTCAATTTTGGTTGTAAACAAGGAAAAGCGATACAAAACATGCATTTAAGCCAAAGAAATACATCTTTCAGAGAAAAATTATTCATGAGTGAAATGTGATGGCGTTGCAAAAAAGATATACAAAACTAAGAAAAAAATTCACCATTATTCTTGATTCTGAGAAAAGTTAAATCACAAAACATTAAATACAAGAGAGGGAGAAATTTTATCACAGACTTGCAGACATACATGTAAGACTTTACTTTCATTCAGTTATAACAAAACATAGCTAAAGACTAGATGTTTTCGAAACATTCTTTTGGGTAGTATGAAAAATGTCTTGTAATAAATACATCCAGAATGTTGTGAATAAGGAAACCTTTCCCTCATCAATTCATTAATTTAAAACAAATAGACTGAAAGTGTGACCAACTTACATGAGTTCCCTGAGATTTTGCTGTGCATTGGTCAAGATTGCTGTAAATTCAGGTGACCTGTGACTCATTTCTGGAAGGTCAAAGAAAACAAAACAGACGTTTAACACATTTAGCTAAAAAAAGAGACCAGGACAATGAATATTAAGGAATTAATACATGAGCTTTTAAAAATGTCTTTTGCTGGAGTGTGAAGAGCGAATTAAAAAATATATACATGTATATACTGATTTCATCAGCTTGATAATCAGTTTCTTGAAAAGGATTACGGGTATAAGGTTGAATTAATTTTAAAAAAATCACTTCATAAGATTACATGAATTTGTGCAATAATTAAAAAAAAAAAAAAGGAATTAGTTGTACATGAATGTGTCCATAAGTTACAAACTCTCTCCTTATTAGGCGATGTCACACAGAAAAATCCCTTGAAAAATTGTTTCAAGGGAGAATTTTCTTGCTTCGTTAAGAGGATTTTTAATGGGATAATTGGTGACAGACAAGAGGATAACTAAAATCCGGATTTTTGGCCTCTGTGTGACACCCCCTATAGTGTTATGACGTTGTCTGTGCCTTTTTATAAATATAATCTCAAAGTACTTTTGATTTGGTTAAAAAGGTTCTGAAGCTATAATTTTTAAAAAATACCAGTACTTTCATATTTATATATTTATAGAATTATTTTCATTTCATAAGGCTGCTCTTTTGGTTCAACATTTTCATACCATCAATGGGAATTTAAAATGATACAGCTAGGGTAATCCATCAAACTCACCCATGACTCCATATCCAAGACCTTTGTAGTTCATGAACTCCTTTTGTGCTTTCATTAGGATCTGTGATCATAAGACAAAATAAGGTGATATTCTTGTCATATATACTTGCATCACTGAATGTCTTTAATCATGTATCATTATGTCCATCGATACCTGTAAATTGTTGGTACTTGTAAGCAGTCATTAGGCACCAACAATTTTAATTTGAAGAAACAAAATATACATAGAAAGAAAAAGAAAAACTTGAAATACTGAAAAGGGGACTCATACAGGTATGCATCTAAATGATCTTATAATCATGATAATATCACAATCAAGAATGATTGAGTTTACTTTAAATACATTAACTTGGGCAACAATGACTTGTCATTTTAGACAACTAGCATCTAAGGTGAATGTCTGGGCATACGATGTTTGCCCTGATACAATAAAACATACTTACCAGTATCTTATCTTTTGTTTGATGATTCCATTACAACAAAGATTGTTGGGGTTATGAACTCTTAAATATTGTAAAATTAGATTGGGTTTATGAACTCTAAAATATACATTGTATATTAGATTGAGTTTATGAACTCTAAAATATACCTCACAAATTAGGTTGGGTTTATGAACTTTTAAGCATACATGTGCATTGTAGTAATTTTAAAATTCAAACAAGTCATTCGATTGTGAATGAATTACCTTTACCCGAGATTCTGGAAGAATGCTGTGTTCTCAGCAGTCAGGCTTCCAGTTCAATTAAATTAACATAGCATAAGAGAAGGTCGAGTCATGGGAAGGCCAAAAAGATGACTGATCATTCTTCTTATAAATAGTTTCATATGATAAGTTTACATGAGAAGAGTTTTTACCTTCATAAGATATTATTCCCATATATGAATATTATTTTTGAAATCTCACCAACCCCCAACAGTCTCACTCAGGCTTGTCCAGTGAAAATGGGGTAGCAACAAACATATTTTCACTAAGGAATATGATTTGATATTGAAGTACGAATTTGGATACACCGATCTGAATTCCATGTTAGTTTTCTTTGAAATAATATTTTTTTTTTTAAATATACTTCACTAATCATTTTTAAAAAACTAGACCCTATAATTCATTCTAAAAAGTCTAAACTGCTGATTTTTTTACAAATCAATCCAGCCAAATAATAAATAGATCAGGGTGGATTAATAAAAAAAAATAAAAAAAAGTAACAGCTGATAGCAGGGGAGGGCAAGGAGAGCAAGGCCCCTAGGAGAGCTAGCTGGTCTCGGCCCTGGTAAATTGCAAAGTAATATAACAGCCCTGAGTACATTTCCACCTCCATTTGACTTTGAGAATGACAAGGGCAGTATGCGTATATGCGTCAACAACCCACATGTGGTCAGATGTCTACTCATACTCATACTAGTAGAGTAGTGTAGTCTAAATGTACATGTCTACCGAGGCTTTTAAATGGATATCCCAATTAAAATTCTCTTCATTTCACTGGAAAGAAGTCATCTTTGGCTATTCTAAAATAAATTATATCAATAGATGATTAACTGAAAAATGTATTTCAGAATTCCATTCAGTCATGACCAAAGACAAACCTCAAGAAGGGTTGGGAAGAAATACTGTCTGAAAGCTAGACTAAATTACAAAGTGTCTGGCCATCCCTTGGGCATGCGCTCTTCTTAAAGTTAGGCCACACCCCTTCATAAGTAGTCTACATGCCCAGACTCTATTGTTAAACATCGTTAGCAGGGAACAGCATGTAGATGTACATTTTATGTAATGCACTATTTAAATGCTGACTTGCATGATAAAAGGTATAAAAGCAGTAATCCTACTAGAACATGTTGGCCTAATTGTCAAAGATTCATATGAATTAATTTAATTACATTCATATTAATGTGCAATCCACCATGTACAAGTATGGGCAACACAAATTTGTACAACTGTTTTTTTTTCTTTAAGTTGTTGGTGAAAAAGATTGGACCCCTGTAAAAAGTTTCATAGTTTAGTGGATTAACTAAATGCGAACACCAAGCTAAATATAGATCTTATAAATACATTGTGCAGTTCAATGATTTCAGACAAAGAATGGATTGTGATTATGAAAGAAAAGGATCCACATGGAATTTTCCATTGCTCTGAAATTAAAACCTGCATTGATTCAATGAAAAACACGATACAAGGCATTGATTAATTTTTGCAGTAAAGCTTCAATGTCATTTTCTCCAAGGTAGTTTGTTTCTATCATTCCAATTGAGAATTCTTTACAATCCAACTCAAAGAGATAATTATGTTTGTGTAATCGATAAACCACCTTTCACCTTCATAGAGTCTGTGTTTCAGACTACTAGCACTAAACAGCTGATTGGAGCAAATGCTCATGACAAAAGCTGGATGCATGCATGAGGGAAAAACCCATTCTGACGTCAATGATTACTGACTGCTGATTCTTACATCATACATGTGGAAAAAGGGGAGAGAGTTTTGGAAAAAGGAGAAACTGGTACAACCATGCATCTATCAAATTGTAGAACAAAATTCAAGAAATAATATGTTAGGACGTTATCTCTCTCTTCTAAAAAATTGTTTCAACATCCCTGAACACCTAGCCCTTGCCCAAACTTTATAAAAGCTGTAACTCTTTGTAACATAAGGTCATGCTATGGAAAAATTGAATGATACCACAATATTCTTCAAATTAAAATATGGAAGTTTGTGCATTTAGAAAAAGTTCATTTAGAATCTACTGTAGATATCTAACCTATAGAATAATATAGACTCTACATTTTTGCTTGTACTGACCGATTCATTACCCGTTAACATATGTATAAAAACAATTTAAACCCTTTCACCTTCGTGTCTTCATACTAGAGTCTGTGTTTCAGACTACTATTAGAACTAAACAGCTGATTGGAGCAAGTGCTCTTGACAAAAGCTGGATGCATGCATTTTTCACGAGGAAAAAACCCATTCCCACGTCAATAATGCAATTACTGACTGCCAAATCTTTTGCAAGCATCATACATGGTGGAAAAAAGGGAGCGAGTTTTGTAGAAAGAAGGAGAAACTGGTAGGTGCATCTATCAAATAATATCAAATTGTACAACAAAATTCAAGAAATATGTTCAGGATTCATGATTTATGTTACTTGTCAGGACTTTTTCTCTCCTCTAAAAAATTGTTTCAACATCCCTGAACACTTGGCTCTACTACCCCTAGGCCTAACTTTACAAAAGCTGTAAATCTTTGTTACATAAGGATTAAGGTCATATTATGGAAAAATTGAATCAGAATATCATGAAAGCTTGTGCATTTAGAAAGTACATTACTGACTAGACCCTCTAGTGTAGACATATACTCTAAGCTAGTAATAGTACAAACATTTTTTTATTGGACAGACAAGATTCATTTCTGGTGAGCAATTATGTATAAAAACATATTAAACCCTAGTACGGTAGTGGTAAAAATGGAACTGATAATCATCAGAAATGAAAGAAGGACTCTTTAATTGAATTGTCTACTATATTAGCGTTTCACAGGGCAGCCAGATTATTCCCTTGGAGACCTAGGAAGTAGGATGGATCTGAGAAGTAGTATATTTTACTTTTAGTTTCACCAACTTTTAGCTTTAAATTAATAGTAAGAGACATACATTTTTCCTAGGCCTAGGGCTAGGCCTCCTCTTCTTCCCTTACTTTCTTCCTTCCTTCCTTCCTTCCTTCCTTTCTTTCTTTCTTCCTTTCTTCTAGATCTACTTCTTCTCCCCTTCTGCTTCTTCCTTTTCAGGTTTTCTTCTTCTTTGGGTTAGAGTCTACTATCTGCCTCCTTCAAGTTTGAATATTCTTGCAGATGGTGATTGCAGATGGATTGAAGGCAACTTTTAAGTTTAATATAAATGTAAAAATGATAATGATCTGAACAACTGTTGTGTGGATGTAAATGTATGAAGTTATGTACGTATATATTCATTCGCCTACAATTTAAACCTTTTTTAGTAGACCAATGTTAAATATTTAAAAAGTCACAGTTTGTGAGTAGATCTACCCATCTTATTCAATGTATGAACTATGAATCTTGTTCAATTTGTACAAATGTGAACATGGTGAATGGAATTGGAATCACCATGATCACATTTAAAAACTAGACTATGCGTATGGTCTAGATCTAGTTGTTAGATGCAATCTAATCGTTGTTGACATAAAAATACAAGCATAGATCTATACCACATATAATTACAGAGGCTTGGCCAAGCCCAAGGTAAAGGCATTCTCAATCAACTGATGAACGACCAACAACATGAACATGATTATGATCAACGTCCTTCATCCTTGGACTCAGTACTCATTCAGCTTTGTCAAACACAACGCGAGGCCGGTATGATAAAGACAACATATTTCTCACCTGATCGGGTAGTTTTGCTGGTCCAGCAGCGAAATTACAAACTCTGCTCATGATTGATGATTGATGATTAACTTGATCACAAAGAATTAATTGTAAAGTGTTGGAATTGTGATGATCACACAGGCTAGTCGTTGACTAAATCTCCTTGCAGATGACTACTCGCCAAAAACACTGAATGCTAAATCAGCTGATGTCCGTTCATATATACCCGCGCTGACTGAATAAAGGCGCGCCAGCTGCCGTTGCAAGATTCGATTCTTCCCCGCTCGCTCCCCAGTACTTTTCCTAGCAAATCGAGAGATTGTTCCATGCCTCCGTGGCCCTTCATTGGCCGAGCAACCGGCTGGTTTCAATACTCATCCATGCAAATCAGCCATGTGCCTTCTGTACACGCACAAATCTCATGATAGTGGTAACATCGCAGACGTTGAAAAATATCTTTAGTCTTTAAATCCAGACCCAGAGTATTTCACGTTAAAATCTCGTGGATTCATCTCATTTATAAATACAGAAAAATGTATAGCCATAATATCCAGCGGTGATATTTTCGGGGTGCTTATTCATTGGTACCGGTATATAACGATTCTGAAGAAAAATTACGAGATTTACATTTTTCTCTTTCTTTCTTCCAAATTTTCAGGGATTGCATTTTCAACCTTCGCTTCGGACGCCCCTCTGATGGAGCCGCCCCTATAAATTCACTTTATATAGAAAGTGTGATTGCGGCCCATGGAGGTAATCGCATCTCATATCAGGTCTATTTTATTACTTTGCTATCATTGTTATCATTATCTTCATCGCCATACTCATATTAGGCCTGTTATCATGACTGTTATCCCAAACTTTTATTATCATAATTTATGATACATTTTTCATTAATGTATAGGCAGTGGCGGATCCAGGCCCCCCCTGTGTATTTTTACTTTTTTTAACGTTAATTTTACTTTTTTTTTTTTAGATGGGCCCTTCCCCCTGGCGCTCAAGGGGGGGGGGGGTGCAATTTTTCAAATTTTCGAGGACAAACAAAAATTAGTGGGGAGTCAGAGAATCTGATTATAATGTTCTTTCATTGATTTGAGATGTCCTTGGGGCTGTCATACCACTGATCTCTAATTGGGTAGAGATCAGTGTGTCATACTAGTAATATTGGTCAAATCCAAAATGGCCGCCATCTGAGTAACAGGTCAAGTGTAGTTACAACAGGAAATTGGCTAGTATGATAACAGTTTATACATTTATGGGAGCAGGGGCGTACGCAGGATTTTTTCAAGGGGGGGGGGGGTTTAAAATATTTTGCTCCCGAAAATTTGAAAATCGCGCCGGCCGAAAAGTCGCTCAGTGGGGGGGGGGGGGGGGGGGGGGGGGGGGGGGGGTAAGCGGACACTTTTTTTTTTTTTTTCGTCTCGAAATTTCAAAATTTGACATTTTTCTTCGTGGGGGGGGGGGGGGTAAGGTCACCTTATTTAGGTTAGCCGTGAGTATAATTTTTTTTAAAAAAAAAAAAAAAAAAAAAAAAAAAAAACAAAGGGGGGGGGGGGGTTTTAGGTTTTTTTAAGGGGGGTTTACATACATAAAAATACCAAAGGGGGGGTTTGAACCCCCAAGACCACCCCCCAGCGTACGCCCCTGTATGGGAGGTTTTTCGGGGTCAGAGAATTTGATTTTTTTTTTAAAGCATTTGTTATTGTATTCATTCAGTACAAAATATATAAAAAAAACATACAGCTTCATTGATTTACATAACTTACACACATAATATATAAAGAAAATAAATTGTACATCCCTCAAAAAATACATGAGATAGTTTAATACACAGTACATAATGTTTTCAAATTAATTATACTGAATGAATATTATAAATCAAAGCCTTACGCACAGACGGACACACCACACACGCTCACATATACTCGGACACACATAATGTACAAACTTACATTATCCCCCCCCCCCCCCCCGCTCTTCATTCTAAAGTTCAACAAATCCCCCTCCCTTCCCGAGCATTCACATTTACACATTATTTTGTTGGAAATCCCTTGGTCTCTCCCTTTTCCTTATATGACCAAATTATATAAAAAATGTTTGAGTCTGAGAAAGAAGTATTTGCCTCGCCGTTCTTAACTATGGAAGTTGTCTCATTTTCTGAAGTGAAGTGCTAAAGTGCCCCTCTCCCCCGTTAATTCCTTTTCTTCTTGCCTATTTTCTATAATTCTTTTTTTTAATTTCTTGAGGAATTGGGGGTCTATTTTTAGTTGAGCTATATAGTATATTTAAAAATCATATGTTTTGTTAAAAGAATAATGTGATTTAACAATTGTTCTTCTCCCGCATTGGATTTTTTTTTATCCCGATATGAATTTCTTGCCAGTGTAGATTTTTTAACGCTGATAAAGCAAAAAGGTCACCGCACTGACCGCAGTCCTTCCAAATATTTGCTACCTTTTCACAGGTAAAAAAAAGTGTCTTCGTGTTTATTGCAAAAGGAGCAAAGATTGCTCACTGCATGTTTGAAAGTATATAGATGCTTATTTGTATAAATTAAATTATATAACAATATTCAATATTGAAATTCCCTCAGCTTTCTGAGTGGCATCCGAGTGGATTTTCGGGGTCTTAAGAAAATTGTTCTCGTGTCATTGTCGACCATAATTTGTATGTACGTTCTAAGTTGCATGTAGCATAAAGAAATAAAAAGCTTTGGCGATTTGTTTTGGACCATTATCTTCGAAAACCCGGACAGCTTAAACTGCATTATCCTTAAAAAATAACGTCTATAATCACTCTGAAATGGAATATAATACCAACACGAATTGCATTATGCAACTTCTAGACATAAAGGTCGAATCTCAACTTTATTTTTCTTATTCTTCTTTTACATTTCGAAGCCTTGCATGGGATCTTAATCCTGTTTTTTCTACATACATCAATTCCCCCATTTAAGCATACTTTGAATCTGGTCACGCTTCGAAAAGTGCGTGGCCTAGCATTTTGTTTCTGTCGATGATAAAGAAAGCACCCTTTATAGATCAGGGAGAATGTGAAAAAAGCACACTAGGAGCAGCGCAATTTAAATACATGTATCAAGGGATGGATTAGAGTTTATTTCAAAAAAATGAAATGAAACTTATGAAAGGGCTAGTTTACTTTCAAGAGTCCTTTCATTTCATTTTAGAGATAACCTCTCTTTCTCTCTTACATTGTTATGTAACAAGTCAAGTTTGGCCCCATTTAAAACTCAATGATATATAACATTAAATTAACCATTAAGAATCATTAAAAATAATCGTTGAATAACAAAGAAGTATTTTGATATTTACACTAACCTAGACAGTTTTGATTGAATTTTTAAACTTTGAAACGCTACTATTACGACTGCTCATATTATCGCTTATTTAGGAGCGCTAAAAACAAAAGCTTAGTAGCTCTTACAAAATCGTAGAATTCGAAGAGAAACTTTAATGTCTACGTTATCAATTAACATACCATTACAATAAATTTCGGCGATTGCACTCTCTTTTTAAGATATTGGCACACAAAATGCTTGAATTAGCTCATGCTGCAATCATAATTATAAACCTTTAGTTCAGTCAGTAATCACATGACGTGTACAAGAGCAGGCGCGGATCCACGGGGAGGGGGGGGGGGGGCGACGGGCCCGCCCCCACCCCCCCTCCACTGGCAATAATAATAATAACAATAATAAATAGTTAATTTAAAAAAATTGCTTATTCCCCGGCTGGCTGAGTCGCCGTTAAATATTTTCTCACGAATTAGCCCCTCCCCCCCCCCTCTTGCCGCCGGCTGGATCCGCATTGTAGTCCCCTCCTATGGGAAATTTGATGATCTAAACACGCAAGGGGGACTCGCACCACGAAGAATATATAGACAGTTTTATAGTGTTTCTCTTAATAGGCCTACTAGATAAATTGGCTTGACTAAATAAATCAGTAATATCATTTAAAACAAAATTTAATGAAAGTTATATTTTGTCTTCAATAATCGTTCAAGGCAATGTGAAATATAATATTCATTAATTCAGCCTAACTCAATGCTTGACTAAATAAATTCAAATTATAGTTTGCTTTATTTTAGATAGTGAAGGACTTTAATAGGCCTATACTAGATAAATTGGCTTGACTAAATAAAGTAATAATCCATCAATATTATTGGTGATAACAATTTTGGAAGTTAGGAAATGTTTTTTCAGAGTAAAAAGTGTCCGTGGATCCGAGTCCCTGGGGACTAGGATCACGATAATGCCGATAATACTTTACCGATGACCAGATTCCAAGTAAAGTTTACTATAAAGAACCAAATCCGACATTCAGAAATGTGTCAGATGTGATCATTCACAAAGGAAAGGCCAGCACACAAACAAGTTCCTCTCTCGGCTCTCTTTATGTTCATGTGACCTTTGGAAAAGTTCGTTCCCGATTTTGGCGCACGAGCAGTGTGCCATATTGAAAACTTACGCGCATCTGCTCTGCGCCTCGTCGCTTATCCTGTTAAGCACGGGGAACGTACACCAAAAAAGCCATGTTTTGATATAATTGCTGGTATTATGGGAAAATGGAAATTTGTTAAAAAAATCTTCGGACGGTTTCTTATAATTTAAAATGTCGTCTTAAAAATGATACTAAATTTGGGATTATTCTTTCAGGGGAAACGGTAGCCATTTTCACCTAAAAGTTTTGACTTTTTCAGCCTGTCTATGGAGATTGCACTGTTTTTCCCCTTTTTTGTCGGGTTTCGCTCAGTCAACCAGTCGGCAAATCTTACACGAGTGACGTATAAAAAATCTTCGGACGGATTCAGAAACCTTGATATCCCACCTTTACGTTGGTATAACGATTGTTTTCATTCGTGGAGAGGAAACGGTAGCCATTTTCCAACCAATAAAAAGTAACTTTTCATACTAAACCAAGGTGACTGGGGTAGCGCTATAGCTATTCACAACGAGTGCGCCCGTACCGTACAAACAATGCACAGTTATAGCTTCCGTGCAATCGCTGTAGAGGTCAGTGTGTGTGAGACCGCATCATGTCTATACATGCGCACCCGAATGGGTCATTGCACTCCAAATAGAGGGAAGTCAGTATAATCATTGGAAGAGGGAATGAGTTGATTTTTTTTATTCGACAAGCTTCCAACATACAACAATACAGGCGTAGGGCCACGGTGCAATTAAAACCCCGAAAAGTCGTAAAAGCTTTTGAATTCGTAACGGCTATCAAGGCCCTGTTCGAACAGAGGAGCAAAATTCGTCCAAAATTCACATTCGCGTAACTCCCTTATTTTAGCTTTAAAGTTCATAAAAATTTCACAGCACATACAAAATCATGATATTATTCTTCAAATGAATTTTCATTCCAAACTGTAATGTATTTTTAAAGATATGGGTATTTTCCTGTTTCAGAGGTCTGTGAAAAGAGGCTTCGTTTGATTCCCGTGATAAGTCTGCGACGGTATAAAAATCTAATCGATTAACATTTTACTAGACTTTAAACTCCAGTCTCACTCTCTGCGAAGTTTCGAGATGGCGTCATTAGTAGTTTCGTGTAAAACTGCTTTCAAAACTGGGGAAAGATTCATGAAAAGACTGGGAGCTAAAACTATAGACGACAGAATCGACGCTGTTTGCGCATGCGCTGTTCGCATCACGGGCCGCGCCGTGCCAGCGCTCAGCCAGCTGTACACTAGCACTGAACGGTGATTGTTTTCACGCTGCAGAACGTTTTAGCACGTAAGTTTAGACCTAATTTTCACCCTTTTTTCTTCCTGAATTATGCTTTTGATTATTTTATTACAAACATAATTGATAATAGCCCTTACCTTCGTCATTATAAATGCTTACATGCTCATTTAGGGTTCTCCGAGCACAGTTGCTTCGCATCAACACGGCCGGTTGTGCACACGCATATCTGCAGTACGGTACTATCCTGGCTGTGTATTAAAAACTGTTCTATTGATTCTCAATATTTCAAACACCACTGTGCAAAACTCAACTAATTTCACTAAAAATCGGTAATTTTGTGACAATTGATGACACTTAAATAGCAGTAAAATACAATTTTTTCAACTTACCGATATTAAAAAGAATAATTTGAAAATTAAAATCGTGAGTGTACTGTCAAACTTCCCGATCAGCCGCATCGTATTCGTTGTGTACATTAGTGTGCAATAAGTATATTGACTATTCATGTTTGCAATTGCTGCCTCTTTACACGTAGTGCAGCGTAAAAGGTCAATACGCATTGACTCTCTTGCTGGAGTGGTTGTGCAATGCTATGCAGTGCAATGCAGTGGGTTGTTGTGCATTGAATTGAGACGTTTGATGCCTGATCAATATATAATAATAAAGTTTCCAAAGGTTTTGGCAGCTAGCTCTAAGTTGGCAGGGCCATTATATTGCACAAAACTCTTCTCCAGCGACATTGTTTTTATTTGTGGTCGTAAGGCCCATGGGTCATTGATTAAATTAGAGACCTTAATTATTTCGGGCAATCCATCTTGTTTTCTCTCACAAGCCAATGCAAACTGAGAAGAAAAATTCGCTTTTAATTTATACTGGTGGTTGTGGCGTTGTGCATGTTTTTATTGTGACTTGTGTGTCTGGACATGGTAATAAATTAGGTCTAATTATATCGCCATATATAGCGCAATGATCTAGGAGTAGGACCTTTGTCCATATTAATTCCATAATCACTATCCTGAGTCCTGAATCTGATGTAGTTTGCTCTCTATTTTTCCCCAACAGACAAGTCACTGTGCATCCAAGAAGAGCCATCCCCAGGGCAAGCCTGTATCTAGGCTCTTTCCTTTTCCCTGCCTGGGACCTGGGGAAACTTACACACAAAGTTATGCATATTCGAGGACCAAAGTGCCAACAGAGATTTATCGCAGACCATGATGTCTACCTTCATGTACGCGGCTGATGAAACTTTCCCCTTCATTTTTCACGACTAAGCAATAGGGAATTCAAGTCGGGTAAGAATTCATTTGAGCGATACATAAAATCTTACATAATATTCTTGATATGACTAAAATAGTTTGCTGCTACAGAACTTTTGTAAAAATTATGAAAATAGTATTAGTTATAACAGTGAAACAATAACTACATGTATGTACGTTTAAACAAAAGAAAAATATTATCAACTACCCTGATATGGTAATGAACAGTGACATGAAAAGTTGGCAAACTGGTGACTTTATAAATTATATCTTTTATTATCCTGAATGCATAATGAGGGTCCCTTACTCCTCAGTCCTCACTGAATTTGTGTTTTGTAAACACATCCTTTTAGAGAGTTGGGAAATTTTTAATGTATGCCCATGATGGCCATGAATAGTGTTTGCAGTTCCTTTTTAAATAAACGTAATAGAAACCTTTTTAATAACTTTTTTTTTGGGGGGGGGGGAGGGAGGGTTGAAAGGAGAGAGAAAAATCCCACCGAGTTAAAATGTCTACAATGGTGGAATGGGCCTAACTGTAATACTCAAATGACGTCAGATTTATTATCAATATCATACATGTAACAAGGAATAACCAAGTTTTTAAATTTAAATTTCAAGTATGATAATAGTTGTTATTACAATACATATAATAGTTGAGTTGTATTTTCTTTTTTTTCTTTACAGGATTACTGGCACCGAAGAAGAGCCCTGTATGGCCTATTCGTCTCCTCTTCTGTTACATTTTGTACCTCTCCCAGGCTCTTCTCGTCCTCCCTGATGACAGTCCCTGACACATTCTGCCAGAAGCAAGGATGCAAGCAACAAAAAAGAGCCATTGAAGCTGGTGCTTCACAAAGACTGTATTATAGTCAGGTCGCTTAGCGTAAAATGTATCGATTATCGTTACTTGCCAGATAAAAGCACCATTTTTGGTACAGGGCTTCCTTAGGACTTACTTAACAATATAAGGCTAGGAGCCCCCGGCAAAAAATTAATGTAAGGGAGTGGGGGGTGGGGGCGTCTTTTTGGAGCCCCAAATAATTTTATAACATTGATTTGTTGTTGTACAAATGCCATTTTTGGTACAGAGCTTCTTTATCTTTTATGCATCAATAGACATATATTTTTGCAGTAAGCCTACTCCATGTTTTCCCCCCTTTTCAGACCGATGGTAGGGAATATGGTCGGTCATGTGATCTGTCACAACCACCTTCAAATTATTGATATGTTTAACTGTAAACATATCTTTAGCATATCATGGGATCATTGTGAAAATGTGTATAATAGCAAACCTGATTATGAAGAAGATCATTGATTAATGATTTGTTTATACGGCTATGTAGCACCTATTCAGTGTGTCATATTAATCAGTTATTTTATTTGTTTTGTCGGCTGAGTTTACGATGTTCATCACTTTCAAATGTATGCCTTTCAGCAGTTTATGCTAACAAAGGATTATTAAAGAGAATGCTTTACCTTTTAAAATAATTTTCCATAAACTTTTCTTTTAATGTGTAGCATGTTGATGGATGTGGTGGTGTTATATTAAAAACCTGATTTATTATTCATCATTTTAGTGCTTTAAAAAAATAAGGTCTGAGCTGAAACACACCCACAATCATGGGATATACATTTTAAACAAGTAGACTGAGTTATGGACACTAAATTGAATTTAATATGTATTTTATTGCAATAAATTTATATTCACAGCTCAGCTCAAGGGATGAATTACAGTGAAACTCACAAGACAAATGACATAAACATATCATAAACATAAAAACACGAGAAATTCATTAAATATGGAATACCCCCCCCCCCCCCCACCCCAAACAATAAAGTGGCGAGAGAGAAAAGAGTACAAGAGAAATATTTGCATGTATGTTGCAGAATGATTTCAACAAATTAACCCGAACCCCTCACTAATTTCTGACCCCCTCCTAATATATATATATATAATTATATAAATGTATACACATTACATCTTTTATTTAACATTACTTTTTATTCCATTAAATCGATGTTACGTCTAAACATTAACACGGGATATACATTTTAGACAAATATACAGAGTTATGGACACTAGCTTGAATTTAAAATGTATTTGATTTCAATAAATTTGTATTCACAGCTCAAGGGATGAATTATAGTGAAATACTCAAGGCAAAATGACATAGACAAGAAAATTATCAAATCGCGAGAAATTTATGAAATACGGAAGCCACCCCCCCCCCCCCAAAAAAAAAATAATAATAATAATAAATGGTGAGAGAGAAAAGTGTACAATTTTTGCCATGTATGTTGCAGAATGATGTCAAAAAATTAATCAGAACCCCTCACTCATTTTCGCCCCCCCTTATAAATATATATATATATATATATATAGATATATATACATATCAACTCATATCTTTCATCTATCACTACTTTGTATATTATATACACATCGGGGGTGAGGGCCGGGGAGCCTAATTCTTGAATGTGGCTGATGTGGCTGCTGCAGTCCACGTCCAGTGACCTCTAAGTTACAGTTGTATCTGTTTCTGTTTCGGTTGCGTCGGTATACTCAGGTTTAACTGTACTTCACCAACTCGATCGACCACATATCTTCACAGTACCCTAACAATGCATGTTTGGCTAAAACAAAAGTCGACATATTTTTATCAAAAGATGCAAGGAGTTGATCAAACCATACACACCGAGTCCAGCTCACTCAGCCCTGCACACACGCGCGCGTCCACGCACGTACGTATTACTCTACACAAAGGACTACCCGCGAGAGGTAACCATCATGCATGTAACCCTATAGATGGGACTGGACTTAAGCTTACGCGAACGTTTCGCCATTGGTCGTCGATGACATTGCCTTCGTTTGATTCCCGTGATATCCCTGGAAAAAATAGTTATGAACAGAAATTTCGAGGAGAGCTTTGATATATTTTTATTTATCATTTACGAAAGTATTGGCCTGGCGTCTAGACGGAAAATATGAAATATAATGCAATATTTTCAGCCAAAAAAAAAAAAAAAATGGCGCTTCGTTTTGCCCAGTTTTTGCATATTAAAACGAGATTTAACTACTAACTGCAATCATAATTAGTTAGAACAACTCTTCTTCTTCAATTTGACATTTCAATCATTTCATTTGGTGGTTTCTAAAGCGAGATCTCACAGTTTTGCTAAGTCTCTTTAGTAGCGGTTTGGAGTAAACAAGTTGTTTACTTTATGCAAATTAGGCTTCAAGGACGAAAGCTTTCGCACCGATAATTATACCCTAGCCCCGTGCCTGAATATACAATAATAACAGATCAAAAATAAGTCAGCTTGAACAGGATAACCCACGAAAGCTCGAGAGCTTATTTCCAGTGGGGTCCCTTACAGACATGTATACAATGATAAATTAAAATAGTAATATTTACAGACAGATAAGAAAATTAAAAGAACTACTTATTAAAGATAATAATAACAACATTAAACTGATGATAGAAATGATATTAAGTACAAGAAGAAAAAGAAGAAGGAGAAGAAGACAAAGAGGAGAAGGAAGAAGAGGAAAATAATGATGAATTTGTAGAATTTCTATAACGTACGAAAACATAAGTATATACAACATGAAAAAGTATGAACCGACAGAAGAATAACAATTTCAATCATATAACATGTCATTCACTTCTCTTCTCTGACTGTCAAGTATTAAGTATTCCTTTAATTTCCTCTTAAAATGATCATAGTTTCCTATTTCTTTTACACCATTGGGAAGGGAATTCCAATGTTTTATGGCATTGTAATAAAACGAATTTCCAATACTACCTACTCTTTCTGGTAAGTTAAAGTTGAATCGTCTATTTCTTGTATTATAATCATGTACGTCAGTAACAAGATCGAAGTTGGATCGAATATAATGATTCGACCTAGTATGATATATTTTATGCACGTGATGCAATGCGAGTTGTTTTGATCTTTGGTCGACTTCAAGAAAACCAGCTTTAGAAAGTTCGCTATAGCCAACATGAGTTCTTGGACCAGAACAGTTGATAAATCTCACCATTTTGTTCTGTATAATCTTCAACTTCTTTTGATCTGACTTGTTTATGTTACTGTACCATGCAGGGTTAGCATAGTCAAATAAACATTGAATAAGAGCAAAACAGAGTGTACGTCTTGCTTTTAAATCCATACAACTTTGATATCTGTACAAAAATTTCAGACGAGAATTTGCTTTTTTTACAACTGATTCTACTAAAGATGAAAATGAAATTGCGCTAGCCAACTCAATGCCTAAATACTTCACAGACTCTTTTCTCTTGATTGCTTGATTATTGTGTCTCACTTTGAATTCAAATGACTTTTTAGAACTACTTTTAGAACAAAATAAAATGCTTTCTGTTTTTCCCAAGTGTAAAGAAAGCTTATTATCAGTCATCCAATCGACACACGTAGACAGCTGTTCACTGAGCTTTTCCTCAATATATTTAGGATCAGGATTTGAATAGAGTAGTACGCTGTCATCTGCGTACAATAATAGTTTGAAGTCTTTTATACAAGTACACATATCATTTATATAACTTGAAAATAGAATTGGACCCCACTGGAAATAAGCTGTCGAGCTTTCGTGGGTTATCCTGTTCAAGCTGACTTATTTTTGATCTGTTATTATTGTATATTGTTGTATGTTGGAAGCTTGTCGAATAAAAATCAATCAATCAATCAATACTATAGCCTATTTCCTTTCGAAACTATGACCTGTAACAATCAGATGGCGGCCATTTTGGATTTGGCCAATATGACCAGTATGGCAGCACCAAGGAGACCTCAAAGCAATGAAAGAACATTATAATCAGATTCTCTGACCCCAAAACCCTATAAATATATAAACTATTATCATACAAGCGCTTTTCTTTTTGGAACTACGCTTGACCTTTAACTCAGATGGCGGCCGTTTTGGATTTGCCCAATATGGCAGTCCCAGAGGGCGCCCTTCTTGGCGTCCGGCAGAAATCGTATTACCTCTGGGCCAAATTTGGTGCTTTTAGAAGAATCTGCACCAAAATATCCCTAACAGCCCCCACTATAATGTAATGTAGTTAATTGCGATGTCACTCTGAAGATCGTCTTTCTTCAGATAATATAGCCTAAAATTGTCAAAAACACCTTTCCGATGAATTGCAATCCGATAATGAAAATGTCAACTTACGCTTTCCCCTCATGTTTGCGCTATATATTGTATGTATAATGCTATTATGGGCACAACAATTTCCTCTGTGAACCGTTTGCCCGAAAATCAAGATTTTCAGTTTTATTTTTTTTTGGAAGAGGGGGGGGGGGGGCCGAACGAAGCCAGCGAGCAAAATAATTGACATATTATTTTAGGCTACCGAAATTTTTTATTCTTCGTAATAAAAAACACAGACCAGCCATGCTCTTCGGCCGAATAATAAAAGTTGCTTACCAGTTTTGCTGGTAACATTGAAATCGTAATGATGTCGGTCATTGGCGTATAGTTACAAAGGGCACGTGCCCCGCCTTCCTCGTTACAGTGGTAAACCAAAACAAGCGAGAAAAGACAGAAATAGGCATGCAGGGAGAATGGGAAAATGAGCAAAAAAGAGGAAGATGGTCCACCCGGAAGTGCGTATAGACTCAAATTCGCTCAATCGTTCTATAGTGCCCGTCAAAGTTATACCTCAATGGGGGAACTCATCCTCCGCCTCAACTGTTGGTCTTTTTTTTTATATCAAACTAAGATGACTTAAATTATTGACGACAAGTGAGTTTTTAAAAATTGTATTTTTGCCGGACGATTAACTATCCTCGACACTTTATTTTCTGACAATTTCATTGCTATGATATTGAAGTTATGCCTTATATGCATAATTCATTCTTTGTATCCAAATTATCATCTGACAGATTTTAGAAAGATTAGGCCCGTTTATATACTAACTAGCAAGCGAAGAGTAAGATGAGAAAACTATGTGCATATATATCATGAAGAATTTCACTAGATATTTCAGTCAGTTACGTGTAATGAGACATGTTTCGTCATAATGTATTGCATTATGTTGGTTCGTTTCGAACCACATAATAATTATTCTCTCCAAATCTACAGAAAGACTACCAAATATTTTTTGGAGGTCACAATATACTTAATTTCATCGCAAATCATAAAACCCCAACAACAAGCAGCCAAACACCCCAAACAAACAAATTTAATATACAAACATTGCTGACTATATACAGGGATAAGAGGCTAGTATTTCCGAGAGATACAAGCTTAGTAATTAAAGGGGGGGGGGGGGGGTTGACAAGATTGTTTCCAGCTGAATAGGCCTACTATAATCTCACGAAGAACTCCTCTTGATAGTAATTGTTTGGTGGCCCTTGCAGGTCATGGCCTTTATTGGTTGACGAATAATCACTTCCCTGGTATTCCAGGGTATAGTCAACTTGAGCAACATGTACAGAATGATACCGCTTGACAGTTAGGCTGTGTCCAGGGACTAATGCTAACTAACTGAGGCTGACCGACATCCAGGAGCATAGAAAGGGCTTCGACAGTGGCGGATCCAGAGGGGGGGGGGAGGCGGGCCCCCCGGAAAAAACCCATTTAAAAACACGTGATTTTTAGCTTTTTGGGGGGATGCCCTCACAAATCTTCATTTTTTTCCTCGCTCGCTTCGCTCGCTCGCAAATGAATATTCAGACCATCACACCCAAAGTATGATGCTTAAGCAATATCTTGTAATTTGTATGATGTATAACTGACAGAAGAAAAAAAAATTGAAATCATCCCTGATAACATAATCACAATATATAGGGTATATACCAATGTCTAAAAAACGGTATATTTTCGCCTTGAGATATCCCTTTGTAGTGTCCGCCCCCCCCCCTCCCCCATTTTGGAACTATAGCTCCAACGCTCCTGTGTATATACTCTCTCTTTGTCTATTTCTCGGCCCTTTCCAACGTACCCTCTCTCTCTCTCTCTCTCTCTCTCTCTCCCCTCCCTCCGTAGGTGGTTTAATTAAGCCTAAACTTATGACTTTCATTGCCTAACATATTTTGAAATCATCTATTCAGCTACAGCTCGATTCATCCGTACATGTTTGTATTGTAAGCATGGTCCTTGCAGGCTAGATCTCCGTTATAGTGTTGTGAACACTTTTTTTTTAAAGTGGAGGAAAGGGCAGCCGGCAGCGCCATAAGGGAACTTTTTGTAAATTTTAATTATTAGCACCTACAATTAACTTACTTGGTGAAAAAGGACAAACTTTCTTGGGCTAATGTACTGGTTAGTTATTATTTTGCTAGAGAGTGTGCGTCATTTTACCAACAAAAAATGGAAATCATAGGAATGAAACAAGGGAAACGCCCTTGGTGGTCTTGCCAGCATAACAAAATTCGATATGATGAAACATTGAGGTTGGGACATTGAGACAGGGTGACCCATTAGCAGGCCCCCCAAAATGAAATCTTGTGATTAAAATCAGCGTTTTGAAGTGAATATTGACTAAGAATCATCAGAAGAATTATTTACTATTATTTGTACCAAGATCGGTAACTTAAATGAAATATGAACGAATAACAACAATTTAATTTATTAATTCTCATAATAAATTGTGAAAACACAAGTCTACTGACCTAAAATCTATACTATACTTTGTGACTTGGAATTTGTGATACTTAGTAGTAGGCCGATCGAACCCTTGGGTATAGGCCTACAAGTTTCATGGAATTGAACAAAACACTTTTGTAATTATGCTAAAAATTCAAAATCGTGATGTTGATGTCACAACAAAGTCTAAGTTTGCAGACCTGAAATGAAATTTGACCTTGACTTTGTCACCTAAAAGACTAATCACATTATTGGTGATACTTGCTAACCCTTATGTTCAAGTTTCATGAACTCATACCTTCAAAATGATATGATACAAAATCAAAATCTTACCCTTTGATTAAATTTTGATGTTGATGCCAAAGTTTGTTGGCCTGAGAAGACCTTTAACCTTGACTTTGTGACCTAAAATTTTACTCACATGATTGAGGATACTTGATAACTGTTTAGTCAAAGTTTCATTGAATAAGAAGTTTTTGTGCTTTCAAAATTATATTACATATACTGAATTATGGTGATCAATAACAAACATGGATGCCGATGTACATTTACATTTTTGGACGCATAAGGGGTATTTTCTTGATTTTTGTAAAATTGGTTACCTTTAGACTACACCGAAATAAGTGAAAGTGAATGTATGAAAATAGACCTAAAGCTTGTAATTCGATCTTATATGCACTGATATAATATCTTGTCCACTTTCGACAGATCCATGCTCTTCCAGCGAGCGAAGAAGTATAGCCCCATCTTGTGACAATAAGCTCTATAGTTTTTAAATGGCCGGATGCGTAGTCAGCTGGCCTCGCCTGTCATCGGTACGCGGTGTACGTGCATGTTCTGTGCATGGCGTTACCGGTGCAGCTCCGGTGCAGTGCAGGTCGATGGTGCGAGTTTTGCATTCCCAGGGTCGCGCGCCCGGCTTATTATACACGCGTTGAATTCGTGCATGCAGAGAGAGCTAAAGACTGAGACAGTGAGACCATCTGAACATCAACCTTTGTCATTGACTTTATTTGCTGAAATTTAGCGGTAAGTATTATAATCACGAAATCATGAAGTGTAAGGTGAAAATACATTATACTGCTTTTATCCACAGTAAACTTTGTCTGCATTGGATTTGTAGTTAAATAAAGTTGGCCAGAAGCCGGTACGGTAGGCGGTACTGCCATAGGAGAAATCACCCACAATAGGCCTTGATCTAATGAACAAAATAAGGCCTTAGGAATGGAACTAACGACTTCCGGGGGAACCCCATAATCAGAGCGACCCAAAATCTTTATGTACGTGAAATTCAATTCACATCCCTTGTGTTATTACTGGTAATTGGAAGTTCCAATTGTACCAAACTCGTAAAACCTGCACAAGATAAACATGACGAACGTGCAAGGTTGATGAATGTACATGTAGACCCTAGATCTAATTGTTTGAAGATGTGCCATTCCAGTTGCATATGTATTTCACTATTTGTTCATTTTTTTCCTCCCTTCAGAAGAGAAAGAATAAGATTATCGTGAGGCTGTAACCAATTAAATTAAAATTTATTCGATCTAAGATTTCCAGCAAAATTTAATTTTGAAAACTTGCATTGAATCTACTGTTAAAAGCGATGTAATCCTTGAAAGAAAGTTCTTTTAAATAATGTCTTGGTTCGCAG
This sequence comes from Strongylocentrotus droebachiensis, assembly GCA_035222895.1. Taxonomy (NCBI): domain Eukaryota; kingdom Metazoa; phylum Echinodermata; class Echinoidea; order Camarodonta; family Strongylocentrotidae; genus Strongylocentrotus; species Strongylocentrotus droebachiensis. Next base: position 178,565 of record JAVYIG010000986.1, read on the forward strand.
CATTGTAACTTTTTACACGGCAAGATACATGTAGGAATAAACCCCATCAGACACAGATATTCAAGATCGTAGTACCAGGCCTCTCGCCAAGAAATTAAAAACGCGTGGCGCGGCCCGAGGGAAAATTTGACCCCCCCCCCCAAAAAAAAAAAAAAAAAAAAAAAAAAGTAAAAATTTGATTTTTTTTTTTTTAAATTTAAATTTAAATTTATTTTTTACATGTATTACAAGTAATTTGATGAATTTTTAATACCATACCTGCCAACCCTTACGAATAATTCAAAATATTCAGTTTTTTTGGATTTCTAGGACCAAGAAATCCGGAATATTCTGATTTTTCAAAATTTCGATTTTTTTTTTTTTTTTTTTTTTTTTTTTTTTTTTTTTTAAAGAACGCGTGGCGCTAGGTCGGGCCCATCAGGAACGCGTGGCGCACGCGCCACGCGTTATCTGTGTACGCGAGGGCCATGCGTAGTACACCAAATTGATGACCTGAAGAACTCTGATTCTCGGACAAGAGGATTAACACTCAAGTAAAATTTGAAACCTCTGCTCGAACACAAGAATAAGACAAAGAGAGTTCTCTCAATGTGTGATCAACTTATGAAAGTATTTTTTCACTAGATGAACTAATGAAACTATTTTTCCACTAGACGCATTGATAGCAGTAGCATAAATACTGTATGTATTTTTATATGATGTGTACACTGTTATAGCCATCTTTCCCTCCCATCTCGGCTATTTTTTCTAAGACAGCATAATTGTAAATCTATCCTGTATCCATGCTGTTATACCTCTGAAAAATAATTTACTCTTTCTTTTCCCTATACATGTATATGTACTTATTGTAGCCTTTAAAAATGACAGAAAAGGTGTGCCAGTCATGTGAGTGAAAGGAAGTTTGAAGGATATGATGGTCCTTGAAAAATGCAATTTGCCAGTTCAAAAGTTGGAGTCTAATCGAGTTACATTGTTGACTTATTCTAAAGGTCATGTTGGTTGTCAAGCTGTATTTCTGTAATTTAGAGGTACATACAAACATTGCAAGTTCAAACTGCATCATAAATGATGGGCCGTTGACCAGGCAGCCTACTGTACCAGTACCTCCCAGCAGAATGAAACAGATTTATGTAGATCATTGCATATTGCAGTGAAACGTACAGTTTGTACAGGAGTAGGTATCTATCTACCTTTGTGAAAACGAAAGAGCTTTGGAAAACAATAGCAACAACATCAACAAACTCTTTGGTAGAAAAACAAAATAAACAAACAACATTTGTCACAAGAATTTTTATTATTTATCTCTTACTCTGGCCTGTAGACAGAGGACATCTTCTATAAAGCTACATGTAAAACATAGTTTATTGCTCTTGTCCTCTGATCTTGAATTCTATTGTGTGGGTACTCTAATAGTCTAATTCTATTGTTCAGGTGTTTTTGCACAATGTTGATACCCACTGCTCTATGTTATCTGCAAATGGCTCAAACTACCTTGAAGTCAAATTAAAAATAAATGATTGGCCAAGGCAATTGTTTGCATACTGGTACATTAATGCTTAGCTGCCTGCCATAATTGAAATTAAGCTATCAGACATTCATGTGACAGGTCAAAGGTTCATTGGACACACCACTGTATGTCCTTCCAGATGAGCTATTTACACACTGGTTTGATATTTTAAGTAGTTTCTATGTTTGCTACAGCTGCCTCTCTCTCATTCTCAGGTTTTCTTCCACTGGAAAGGTAATGATTTGATTGAAATTTGAAAGACATTTCATAATCTTGCCTGGTTGTCTTTCTGAGGTACATGTATTTTAAGTGTAAAGATGTGCAGTAAGGAAATATGCTGTGATGAATTGAGGTTTCTATTTATGACTTTGTGTCTGAGTGTAAGAGTTTTAATGAAGTATTTCATGAGACATGTTTGTGCGTACAGTGTGGAAATTTCTCAGTTGCCTTACTTGACTGTTATCTTGTCAGGTACATACCTGTACATGCCAACTGTTCAGATTAAAGAGGAACATTCCTCTTTTTGGGAGAAGATAATTATCATTTTAATGCAGGTGTTCCTCTTCCTGTACAAATTTGTCTGTAGTATTGAATAGGGGAGTTAGGATTGTTCCTCTTTTTTTTGAAAATAGCATAATTTGTACAGATTTCTGATTTTCAAATGTTGGCATGTATGCAGGTATACTAGTACCTTCAGGGACTTATTATTATGTGTACAAAAACTTGCGATGTAGTAAGTTTGACAGGAAGATTTGCATGATATCCAAAGATCATTAAAGGCTGCTCTGTAGTCTTTCTTCCTTTTAGTGTCCTTAAGTTGAATTATTAGAGATCCTCAACCGAAACCATGCATTAAATGCACCCTTTGATTTTGTGTTTCTTGTTGCTTTTTTCCAGGTAGATATCATCTCCGATCATCATGGCTTCCAAGCGCCCCCACGTAGCGGAGGATGAGCATGACAGCGAGCATTACTTTCAATTGGCTCAGTACAAGGTCGCCACAGCCAACACATTCTTGGACCACTGCAGCAAGCTTCACATTGAATCTCGTCCAGGCAATGTGCGCAACTCTGGAATCGTCTGCACTATTGGTATGGTCCATGATGACAATTGTTGTTATTAATTGTTGTACAAATTTCTTTATCATGGACGTAGGCTTTGGTTTCAGATGTCTTTTTTGGCTGGAAGGTCATCCATTGTAATTCAAAGTTAAGTGTGTTTTTTTTAGATGCTTCCACATGGGGTAATTTTGTTAAAATTTACCAGTTTTTGTTATGTTTCATTTCTGTAACATTTTTATGTACATTTTGTAAAACATGATTTGCAAACATTTTGTTATTTTGTTGTTGATTCAGTCAATCAGTCAATCAATCATATTTTTGTGCAAATAAGTAGACTTTTCTTGCAACCCTTATCTGTGGAAGAGCAGTCTTTGTTATTCAAGAATTTTGATTTTTAAATCTCACATTTCATTATCCTTAAAACAATTTAATAATAAACTTACTTAATACATTAATTGGATTTTAAGTAAGGTTGCATTTCTTCTTTTCAGGACCTGTTTCTCGTAGCGTTGACACTCTGATGGATATGATCAAGAATGGCATGAACATCGCTCGTATGAACTTTTCACATGGGTCACATGAGGTAAGAAAGAGAAGGTTCAATTTTGTTTGTTTGTATATTTGATATATTGTATTTAAATGCAGGTAAAACCAATATTAGAATTGAGTTATATATGTAGCTGTGTAGGTATGATGTAGGCAGATCTCACCTACTTAGACATTTTTGCAGATACAAGTTGAGTGACTGGAAAATGATCATGTTACATCATTGGTATTGTATCAGTAAGGGTGATGTAATGCATTCCACAGCATATGCAGAAGTCACCATCTGTAAAGAATTGATATGCATGTACTTGAATAAATTTTTGAAAGTTTAATATAGATACATTTACATGTAGATTAGGGGAGACCAACAACACTCCCTGCATGCTCCACAGAAAACCAGGAGGGCGTTTCACAAAGCCTTTTTTCAATGACAAATGACAGAAATCAATGACAAATCTGCTGATAACCAATCAGAAGCAAGGATTTCAGTAGCTTATAACAAAAACTGTCATTTGTCACTGATGACAAGTTTTGTGAAACGCCCCCATGGTCTCATGTAGCTGTCAATAACCTTATCCTATTTTTTTTTGGTGTGATCCTGTAGTACCATGCAGAGACAATCAAGAATGTTCGTGAAGCTGAGAGGCGTCTCACCCAGGTGCGTACGTGCAGCATCGCTGTAGCTCTGGACACAAAGGGACCAGAGATCAGAACTGGACTTTTGGCAGGTGTAAGTATCATCTATCATTACCGTAATCCACTTTACGAGATAATGTCAGGTAACATCCCTTTTGCAAGACATTAATCTACATATTTGGTATCTACGTATCTGGTAGGAATTAATTCCTTGAAACTAGACTAGAGTGCCATAATGGCAGCCATGCTAAAGCTGGGGTAATAATTTTGGAGCGCCAGGAATGTCATGTTTGACAGAGACCAGCGCTTTACAAGAACTCACTATCATTATTATTATTATTATTATTATTAATTGCAAGCCCTCACTTGTCTGGAGGAATTTTCAGTGAAACATGTTGAAGCTGATGCATTACTCTGCAAATCTAATGCGAATTGGTACCAGTCCATGTTGTGTCCGTGTCATGTCATCTTGCAGGTATACTGTATACCGTAATGTGACTTAATCACTCAGGATAGTGATGACCGTAGGGCATACCGTACACAACATTTTCTAAAAATCTTTTTTTTTCTTGCTTTCCTCACTCATTTAGGATAATCCTTATTCCTTGCATGCTTTATATTAAATAAGTGTGATAGCGTGGAATAAATTTGGAGCAATTCTAAGATTTGAGTTTTATATGAGGGAATGTCTTCCAGAGATTAAAAGAAATTATTTTTCCATGTTCAGTTTTTTGTCTGGTTCACATAATAGTTGTGTACGTTTGCATCTTTTGTATTCATTTTTATTGTAAGACAGTGCCAATCAAGGTGAATGCCTTCATTTTGCACAATAAAATCAATATTTTTGTAGACTGAACACCGTTGGGTTTTGCTTCAATGTGTTCGTAAAGTGGAGGAAAACATTTAACTTGCACAATCCAATCTTGTAAAGCTGTAATATGTTAAAATTCCTAATGAACATAATTTGGAAGTGCAAACTTTCTGACTTTCAGTTTCATTGTCTAAAATTTGACTCGTGACAACCAAAGTTGAAAAGATGAATTGCTATTCTTGATTTGACCCAGGGAGGATCAGCAGAAGTCAAGCTAGAAACTGGAAAGATTCTCCGTCTCAGTCTTAACAAGGCTGATGCTGAGTCAGGCACTGCAGAGAAGATCTACGTTGACTACGCAAACATGAGGAAGGTCCTGGATGTCGGAGGCACCATCTTTGTCGATGACGGCTTGATTGCGCTTGCAGTAACTGCAATTGGTGAGTTCGAAAAAGTAGTAGTGCCATGCATTAAGACCCTGTCACACATGGGTTTGATTGATTTGTGAAACCTGGGTCACACAGAGGCTGACCTGGAAGCACCTGTAACAATGTCACCCTTGATACACAGTGATTCCAGACAGTAACCCAAAGCTGGTTGGCTCTCTACTATTGTGTGTACGTAATAATATCTTTTATAGCTGTAAATATTGTCACGCAGTTTGGTTCGGATATTGATGTAATATCAGGTATATATTTTATTCCATGCTTGAGTCTACTTTAAAAAAATCCATGATTATTGTACTAGTCTATGTAAAGGCTGTCTTGCTATCGCTATTTCAAATTACAAATTCGGCTAGCCAAATCTCAATTGCTTTGAATACAGCAGAGTTCTTTCTTCACTCCTCTTGCTTTGTCTTCCTGACTTTCATGAGGTTTCCCATACTCTCTCCATGGACCTGACCTCTCCTACTTCTCTTTCTATGACCTTCACATAACCCTTTCTACTCTATGCTCTCCTCACTTTGACCTCAAATTCACTTTCAGGACTTTCCCTCTGTCTCTTCTCACTTTGACTTTGCCTTGACTTTCAGAGCTCTCATTCTTTCCATTCGCTCTTGTTTGGCCTTAACTCTCATTTCAACCTTGCACTGTCATTCAGCCCCTTGTGCTTGCTTCTTCTCTTGACTTTCTCCTGTCCTTGTGTCCTCTCTCTCTCAATGTGACTTTAAGCTCTCTGTTTTATGTGATCAATGATGCCCTTCTCCCTATATACTCCGCAGCGTGACAAGTGTCTTACTTGTGACCTTCATGACTGGTCTCTCTCTATCTCCTCGAACAGAGAAGCTTGTGTTTGGAAGGGGTATATAAGACAGACTCCATTCATGTCTTAGGCAGTTAGGAGTGAGGAATCTGTCAGTTAAGAATGAAAACCTTAGCAGTTAAGAGTGAGACTTGTGAGCTGTCGAGAGTTAATTGTGTCAGTTATGTGACAGGCCTGTCATAGTAGTGTTTGAAGAGAGAGTAATCAACAAAATAGATAGAGAGAAAACCAGTTTAGAAATGGTCTCCATTTATGTTATTCTATCTTCTTAGTCAGTTATAATGCCTGCTCTACTATCTTGCCTCTCTGATTTGCAAGACATTCTCTCTTATCCATCCTTGTAAATGTGTTTGAGTTTGCAGTAATAAACTCCTCAACTGTAATTTCTGCCTCACATGTGTTTTTCGCCCTGACTCTCGGCCATCCCTGATAACTAAAACTTCATCATATGATGGGTTTTAGTTTGGGACTTTCACAGAATAAGGAAAATATTCTGCCTATTTTTGACAAATATAAGTCACCTCACAATATGGATAATTTTTCTACCCAATACAAGAGAAATGTGTAACTAAGCTGTTGATTGTCCCGTGTGTACACACATGGCCAGAGTCTATAATGTCAAACCAGGTGCCAGGAGTCCAATTTTACAGCTTCTGGAAGAAAACCTGATAGGAAAAGTAAATTATACATCTGCAGCGATATTGAAAATCTATTCTCAATTATCAGTGCATTTGAATGAAGAATGACGACTAATGCTAGTGAAGTAGAAAGCCATATCCTATAAACTGATAGATCCAATCTATCTTTTTTTTTAAAATAAAATAAAAATGTATTTGTGTGAACAGGTACTGACTACCTTGACTGCAAGATTATCAATGGAGGTATGCTAGGCAGCAGGAAGGGGGTGAACCTACCCAATGCTGAGGTAGATTTGCCTGCACTCTCAGAGAAAGACAAGGGTGATCTCAGATTCGGTCTAGAACATGGGGTAAGTGCATTGTACTCCAAAGTGAAAATGCAGGTGGAAGTTTCAAATTATTCATTGCTTATAAATGCACAACACTGCTCTGCAAGGCAAGCTCAGGATGTGGGAATGGGGGCTGTACATCAGATTTTAACACTTTGGTTGCTTTCTCTGCCTCTCTGCATTGTCGCTCCATTGCCACACATGCAATGTTGCACAAAACAATAGGTGCCAGTTGATGGAAGGATTGCTTTATGCAACACAACTGCTTTGCAACATTACACTTTCCAGTCTTGATCAGCATGACCACTTTAACACTGGTATAGATTAATCGTGCACTGTGAGCAGTTAAATAATCTTGAAATCATCAGTATATCTATCCCATGACACTGGGAGATTATTTGTGTGACATATAACAAGTTAAAGAGAAGGTTGAGTTCTGGGAAGAGGTGAACAAATTATTTGTGAGTGTTATTGTTATTATGCCTGTGTGGAAGAACATCAGATACAAAATGATTCCTGAAGAGCACGGCTCTTCAAATGCCTTAATATTTTAAATATGGCATGTAACGATGTTTGTGTAGTCCCATATACATCTTTCTGTGTACAGTGCTTGTAACTTTGCAAAGACTGTGCCAAATTTTTTATCATTTTGATGATTCCAGAACCTTGCAGTTCATACCAATACTTATATGCAAGATGATTAACCTTTTCTGATCGATTCCACACCGTTTCTTTCACAATGCAATCGCATGACCAGAACTCAACTTTATCTTTAATGACTGTACCGTTGTTCTCGTGTGTCAGGTTGAGATGGTGTTTGCATCCTTCATCCGTAAGGCTACCGATGTTCATCAGGTGAGAGAGGTGTTAGGTGAGCAAGGAGCTCACATCAAGATCATCAGTAAGATTGAGAACCAGGAAGGTGTAGCCAAGTAAGTAAATCTAAATGAAAACTCGAGGTGAAGCCATGGTACTATTTTGCCACTCATGAAATGGTGTGGTAAGAAAACCATTGCACACCTATTGACCTGAAACAACTAGATACCCCCCCCCCCCCTCTCCAACAACAACAAAACACACACAAAAACAACATTGATTTAGGATTAGAAATGGCATATTCAAATTTAATTCTTCCTGATTGAGTTTTGAGTTGTGAAATTATTGTATGAGTAGTTTTTATCAAAGTTGCAGGAAAAAATGCTTGTTGCCTAATATACAATCTAGGTTTTTGACGATGCAAGCTGAAATCAATTGTAATTTGAATTACTACAAGTATAAGGTGAGAGAGTGTGGAGGCACTGACTATGCATTTCTGCCAATAGGAAAACATACCACTTGTTTTATATGTAAAAGAGATATTAGATTAAGTTTTAGGGTCAAATCCCATGTGACAAAAGCTACAAAAATTCATTTTGTTCTGTTTTGTATTATAAATCTTTGTAGTGTCTTTTTACATATGCTTATGTTGGGAAATAATACGAATTTCAAAACTGATTTGGTACATAGAAGCCCCTAAAATCTAACTTGGTATCTTCACAGAGGGCCTTTAAGTATGCTGACCCCTAAAATCTCACTTCGGACTTGCTCTGAAAAAAAACTTAGTGTTGAGCCCTGCTTATAAATGCCTTTCTTTGCCTCCATTCCTCTAGATTTGACGAGATCTTGGAAGCGAGTGATGGTATCATGGTTGCCCGTGGTGACCTTGGTATTGAGATCCCACCTGAGAAGGTCTTCCTAGCTCAGAAGATGATGATCAGTAGATGCAACAAGATTGGCAAATCAGTCATCTGTGCTACTCAGGTGAGACAGGATATTCAATGTGACTTTTTTCTTGGTAATGATTTAAGAAACTAATAATCATGGTTGCCCTCAGTGAACTTGGTATCGAGATCCAACAGGAAAATGTTTTTCTGCTTCAGAAGATGATGATCAGTAGATGCAACAAGATTGGCAAATCAGTCATCTGTGCTACTCAGGTGAGACAGAATGTAATGTGACTTTTTTCTTAGTAATGATTTAAAGGCCGTCTGTACTAGTTTGGCCATGAGGGATTAGACCACACAGCGTGGTCACTGACAGGTGGCTACCTCATCAACTCAGCTCTCAATTTACATAAGAAAAAGAGGATCACGGGGGACCAACGGTCACCGATTAGGCATTGTTTTCTATATGGAGGGAGCAAGTAGTACAGTAGGCCTTTAAGAAACTAATAATCATGGTTGACCTTGGTGAACTTGGTATCGAGATTCCACTGGAAAACTTTTTTTGGGGTTCAGAAGATAATGGTCAGTAGATGCAACAAGGTGGGCAAACCAGTAAAACCAGTCATCTGTGCTGCTCAGGTGATCCAGGATACAGTGTAATATTTATCTAAGTCCCAACGGCATAGCAGAATTAAAAGTAGAAAAGGATTTACATTTTTATAATAAAATACTGCAACCAAAAGAGAAGAAAAAAATGTGCACCTTCTAATGAAGAAGTGTGTGTCAAGGCATACATGTGCACCGTACTTGAATAGATCCCTTCTGAACATCATAATGAACAAAAACCACAAATTTACCAGGATCATAAGAGAAAAAATAAAGGTGAGAGAAGATGTTCACCATATATTTACTGGTTGAGGAAATTACATATCAAATACCGGTACATGGATATTTTAAAGGATCTTTTACAGGGTTGAGTGGTAGGTGAAGTACCAGCACATTATAGATCACTACCGGTATGTAGGATTTATATAGCGCTTAATACAAAATACCATCTCTAAGCGCTGTACAGATATAGATGTTCTTACATGTAAATCCAATGTAGATGGATAGCCTTGATTGTTAATGTTTGTATATATACCCTTGATTGTTAATGTTTGTATATATACCCTTGATTGTTAATGTTTGTATATATACCGTGGTCCACAGTAAGCATGAAACTTCCAAGTAAATATTTCTAATCTTAGAAAATTCTTAATATTAACCCTATCATTACATTACTGTTTCATGGAGTTAATTTCTGGACCATGATTCATAAAACTTGTTTTCAATAACAACTGCTACAGTTGACAAATCTGCTCACAGCCAATCAATTGCAAGGATTTCAGTAGCTTATACAAATTATTTGCATTTTGCTATTGGTAACATTTTTTATGAAACAGGGCCTAGGTTTACAGGGTAACTATGTGGCAATACATTACAAAGTGCCTTCCTGTTTTTCATCTTTAAAGATATTGACTAGATGAAGGTTGACCAAATTAAGTCTGGTTTAACTTAGTCCATTTATGTATGGAGTGCCAAGTGTGACTGTCTTCGGTCTGGAATTCTGTAACAATAAGAATGAAGAAAGTGATTCCAGAAATTGAATTCCTGTTTTGCATTTTGTTTGTTCATGTTGAAGAGAATTATGGTAACTTTACAGGGTTAGGAGGTTGACTATTGGCATTCCTTATATCGATGGACTGAAATCTACCTATGAAAACCCAGAGTAAAGCTAGTACTTGTGTATAAATACTGCTAAATGTGCAACGTATTTGAATTATAGATTGCGATTTCATGATTTATTTTTGTGTACATATATGTAGATGTTGGAGAGCATGGTGAACAACCCCCGTCCAACTAGGGCAGAGACTAGCGATGTCGCCAATGCTGTGCTTGATGGAGCAGACTGTGTTATGTTGTCAGGAGAGACAGCAAAGGGTAAATACCCAGTGGAAGCTGTCAGCATGATGCACAAGGTAAGTGAATTATTTATGTTTGTACCCAATTTACATATTCATACAGTATATACACATATATGAAATAAATATATTGTCCTTTATGAACATTCATGGGAAGATACAATTTGGATCAAGCCATTTAACCCATACTCCATCACATAATTTAGGATCATGCACCCAGTATAAAAAGTAATCTATCATGGGTTTGCCATTTACACTCCGGGTCAGGTTGATATAGGATATAAATAGAGCGTGTACCATTATTAAGAAACAGCCTCACAGGCTGTACTATTGGGACAGTCCAGACACTTGAAGCGGCAGCCATGGGTGTTTGATCCTGTTTGAAGATAATGAAGGTGGATAATTAGACAAATGCCTGATCGTAAGCCATGTATTAGTTGTTCTATAAAACGGTGATGTCATTTGATTAATTATCCTCATCCCGAATTCATAGATCTAGAGTCAACAGAGGTGAGCTGGCATGTCACAAAAGTTGCTGATGACCAGTCATTAGTATACAAATAATACACAGCAGTGAGGGCATTAGTAAAAATTACCCACACAGGGTACCTTTGGAACAGTCTAACACTCCCGTGGTAGTAGCTGAGGGCTTTTGGACTTTTTTTAAGGTACCGAATGTGGGTCATTTTACTAATGCTCGAACAAAATGATGTGTATTAATGTATTTGCCGGCGTAAAGGCCGCAGTATTTTTGGAAGAGAAAATATCAAAAAGTCGAGCTGCGGCCTTTGCGGCGAAAGAGTAAAAAAAAAAAAAAATGAAGTCAAAACCAGCACGAATTTGCACATATGGGACTACGAACGGTAAAATAACTATACCACTCTGGTACAGGACATTTCCACACATCTTACCGACAATTTTATCTTGCATTGTTGACATGAAGACGAAAACTTCCTAAAACAACATTTGCCGATAGATCTTGATCTAAGTTCGTGCCAATGCATTGCAAAAGTAAAGGAAGGGACTGTTTAACGAAGCTGCCGCGAAGCATCCATCCGAAGTCGCCATTTTGTTTTCCATTTCATGCAATTTCGCATTACACCGTACATTGTGATAGGGGTATATCGGACACCAAATCTGCCTGCGATCACTTTTTTAGCTAAACTTCCGGTAAATTATAAGAATATTGATGAATTTGGTATCAGTTTGTAAAAAAAAAAATTGTGTTTTACGAGAAAATTACGATTATTTTGTTTTGTCAGTTTTTTTTTCCTTTTTTTTTTCCCTCTTTGAAATGTCAAAGTTGTGGTGCGGCGGTGCGGCCATATCGCCGGCAAATACGGTATTCGTTTTATAAGAATTGGATAACGACCGGTCATTATCCAAATTACGCGTTAGGCAAAATAAATGCCTGGTCACATGTATGCTTTCAACCAATCTTTTGATTAGGATCCATGTCATCATCTTATAAAAAGTTATAGGACCCAGGGCTCGAATTACCCGCCGGCAATCGGCAATTTGCCGCCATGCCCCTCTCACTGGCCGGAATGCCCTTTTCAAAATCAAACCGTTTACGGCCACAATACTTTAATCCACAAAAGTTTTGCCGACATTATAGTCATCATAAGTCAACCCCGACTTGTAATGTTCAAAAAGACTTCATTGCCCCTACTGAGATCTAAAAACAATAATACTCAGCAAGGTTTTGTTCCCTCTACAGAGCTCTAAAAACAATAATACTCGGCAAGGTTTTGTTGCCCCTACGGAGCTCTAAAAACAATAATACCCGGCAAGGTTTTGTTGCCCCTACGGAGCTCTAAAAACAATAAGTATAGGCAAGGTTTTGTTGCCCCTACGGAGCTCTAAAATCAATAATACTCGGCAAGGTTTTGTTCCCCCTACGGAGATCTAAAAACAATAATACTCGGCAAGGTTTTGTTGCCCCTACGGAGATCTTAAAACAATAATAATCGGCAAGGTTTTGTTGCCCCTACGGAGATCTAAAAACAATAATTGTCGGCAAGGTTTTGTTCCCCCTACGGAGCTCTAAAAACAATAATACTCGGCAAGGTTTTGTTGCCCCTACGGAGCTCTAAAAACAATAATACTCAGCAAGGTTTTGTTGCCCCTACGGAGCTCTAAAAACGATAATAATCGGCAAGACTTTGTAGCCCTTACGGAGATCTCAAAACAATAATTATCGGCAAGAATTGTTGCCCCTACGGAGATCTCAAAACAATAAGTATCAGCAAGACTTTGTTGCCCCTACGGAGATCTAAAAACAATAATTATCGGCGAGACTTCATTGCCTTGGCGGGACTTCACTGCCGATACGGAGATATGAAAGCATATCTTCATCGACATGACTGAAACGTTTGGCACAAAAACCGTAATGACTCGGGCTTAGTTTTTCAATCCATCTCCATCCTTTTTATTTGGACCAATCAATATCGGGAAGTTTTGTTTACCCATCGTTGGTTCAACATCTTCACTTCGCGTTGTGACCTTTTTTGATGCGTTTTCAGACTTTTTAATCAGTGAAAAACTTGGATTTTTCTCGGGAGGAGGGTCGGGAATTAAATCAGAAAAGGATTAAGAGTTGAGATAATGGTACATCGAATAGTCTTCCTTTCCCATACGTTTTAATTAAAACGTCATAGCTTCCGCGCTTCGCGCGGGAGGGGTGGGAAATGATTTCAGAAAAGGATTAATAGTCGAGAACGGTACAACGAATCATCTACTGTCTCTAATAATTTATTAAAAACGTCTAAGCTTCCGCGCTTCCCGTGGAATTCAGAAAAGGATAAAGAGTCGAGAACGGTACAACGAATCGTCTTCTTTCTCTAATAATTCAATGAAACTCCCTCCACCCACCCCACCCTCCACCCACCCCACGGGCGGATCCAGCCGGTGGCAGGGGAGGGGGCCCAATTCGTGGGAGAATATTTAGGGGCGAAACAGCCAGCCTGTTAATAAGGAGGGGGAGGGGGTTAGTGAGCACTACTTTTTTTGGCTCCCGAAAATTTGAAAATCGCGTCGGCCGATAATTCGCTCATTTGGGGGGGGGGGTAGGGGTAGTGAGCATTTTTTTTGGGGGGTGGGGAGCAAATCCCCCCCCCCCCCCCCCCCCCACCATGAAAACGGCGTGAGGTGATTTTACGCACACTTTCCACTTTGGCCTTAGTGCCCCCTTAGGATAGATTTGTGCCCCTTTCAGTGGATTTGTGCCCTCTCAAAAAAGTGGCCTTGACCCAAATTTGATGTAATTCGAGGCCTGAGGACCTATCATCCATTCATGTGTTGAATAACGAACCCTTTATTGTCTTCCTAGATCTCTCGAGAAGCAGAGGCTGCCGTGTTCCACAGGCAGCAGTTTGAAGAGTTGACCAGGGAAGTTGATATGCCAACCAGCGCTGGTCTCACTGTAGCCATCGCAGCTGTTGAAGCATCCTACAAATGCTTGGCTGGTGCTATTATTGTGCTCACCAAGACCGGAAGGTAAGGAACAATAGAAGAGATTGATGGTCATATCATCTGTTTAGAGCCAAAATGGTGTCAACTCATATACTTTAGTACAGAGATTCCGCCCCTCTGGTTCTTAACAAACAACATGACAACTCGTAACTAAATCAAAGAATCTTTGCAGTTTAACGGTAAAGTGCAGAAGACGTCATAAGACGTGAAAGTGTTGGGTTTCATATATATATGAACCATGGTGTTTAAATGGATGTAGTACTAATTTAGCATCTGAGGACTCATTAGAGAGTTTAAATTGAAACATATGAATAACATGTGTGATGACAAAAGGTAACTATTACTGTAAAACGAGAAAGTTTTTCATGAATCTCGACCACTGAATATTCAAAGAAAAAATGACCAGTTCCCACAGCACAATGCTTAGCAAATGATTGTACACGTACATTGATTGATTGCTCGATCAGTTGATTATATGTAGACTATTGGTCAATTGCAAAATAGCAATCAATCAGGACCCAGACCATATGATGAATTTCAGAGAGAATGAAACTGGAAGCATAATGAGTTAGTTGTATTCTTGTCAATTTGGGGAAAAATAAGTATTATAAAATGGGTTCAAGAATGTAGCCAATGAGAAGCTCCAAAATAGGTCATGTGTGCGTGCATTAATTTTTACCATATGCACAGGAGAATGCATTTTGGTGAATACAACCGTCAATTTCTTGACTTTATACTCATATTATTGACCCTTTCTTGACTTTATACTCATATTATTGACCCATCTTAAAACAGCTAATATGTTTTTAGCTCGTGCATTAGTGATATGCACTGCACTTGGTTAAATCACTACGAGACGGACAATGATCTGTACAAGGCTTGTTCATTATCCTACTGCTAATTTAACCTGCGTGCAGTGCATATTCACTAATATGTTTTATTTGTATAATAAAACATACTTGTTTTTAATTCTTTTAAAGATATCTCAACCTAATCAGACACTATCTTGTTTTCCTTCTTTTCATCCAGGTCTGCCCACATGATTTCTCGCTTCCGTCCTCTTGCCCCAATCCTGGCCGTGACCCGTGACCAGGTCATTGCTCGTCAGATCCATCTCCACCGTGGATGCTTCCCCCTCCTCTACCCCTACCCCGCAGAGGATGACCGCAACTGGTCAGAGGATATCGACAATCGTGTCAAGTTTGCCGTAGAGATCGGCAAAGGCAGAAAGTTTTTCCAAGACAACACCCCAGTTATCGTGGTGACTGGATGGCGATCTGGTGCGGGCTTCACCAACACCATGCGCATCATATACGCGTAAAGAGACACCAAAGATAGATGGGCAAATCCAAAGAATTTGTATGCAGATTTTATCCTCTTGCTCTACAGTCCTAATCTATCACAACAATAGTTGATTAATCAATTGTTTTAATGTGTTGCAGATTGAAATATTTTAGTATCTGTTATTAAAGTGGTGGTTGTCCAAAGGAATCTAAAGATATTTGTTGCACATGTATGTGTCCGAATGCAATTATTACTAGGTTTCATACAGGGTTACATATATTGTTCAACTGGTCTGCATTTACTGCTTGAGCAATCATCCAATACAGTATGAATCAGAAGAGTGTACTCAATATTGTAATGCTGTGTGTAGGATTTGATTTGATTTTCAATTCTTTGTGAAGAATGGAGAAAAAGGTACTTGTCTCATAGAGATGTTAACCTATTTGATGTATGGTACCTTATATAAGATTATACCAATGTCTTCATCACTTCAATATTTATCCCTTGTACAACTATTATGAACGATTTCATCCTATAAATGTTGTACCCCTATAATATGGAACAGTATTGGAAATACATATATCAGCACAAACGTACCATTCTAAATGTAGTTTATTGTTAAGCTATGTATATCACTGTTGAAACAGCACAGTTCTGTGAGCATTGGACAAGTATCATAGACGTCATTCTTTTTTTTTTTGCAGTGATCCTGAAGAGAAAATAGATAGACCATGGATTGGTCTGAGAAACGACTCTTGTTCTTTTTGTGTAGTGCCAAAGTTTTTATTTATTTTTATTTTTTTTGCCCGCCGTTTATTGTGTTATTTATAAGGATATGATCCACCATGTTTTGTTATTACTGTCATTAATTTTATCAAGTACTTGTCCATCCACCTACCTACCTTGGTTAACATGCTAGCTCTAAGCTCTTTTAATATTCGAAAAGAAGAATCTAGAATCATTCATCTCACCAGGAACGTAGACTGAAATATTTGTAACCTCTATGATCAGGAACTTTGAACTTGATTTAATGTAAAGCAAATTTGACATGGGATAATTTGCAGAATTCAAATTTCTTTTTATTGATATCTTAACTATCCGTTTTGCATTTTGTCCATGTTTTCTTTTGAGGGTAGATCATATTTCCTACATGTCCCATAAACATTGTAATGTGTGCTATTTTAAAGTAGTACTAAGTGGAATATGGAATATAATAGTAAGTCAATTGTTTCCCCCAAAAGTTTCTGCTTTGGCACATCCAAGAAATCAGTGTTCCATCAAGCAAGCAAGGTATTATAGGAAAGGAATGTGTATGTATATGTGTAGACAAAAAGCTCTATTTTAAAGCATGTGCATGTGTGGTTGAAAAATGTGTGGATATTTTGAAATGGTCATTGGTAGTTACATGTATTGATGTTGCATACCAGGCCCTATGTGCGATAGAGACTGCCAGATTTGAACATGTGGTTCGTTGAAGGCAATAAATACTATATCACAACTGAAGAAAACATGTTTCTTATGTCTTTTTGTGACTGATTGTGTATTATTAATAGATCAATATTATACATTTACAAGTGTCCACATTCCACAGGCATTTCCCGATTTGAATGCTATGTTTAGAAATTGTAAACTGCAAGAAAACTTTTAAAGCTCAATTCCTTTTAATCGCCGACATGTAGGTGTAAAAGAAACACCAAGAGACCATGAAGGCATAAACTATATACACTATATAATAGCAAAGCAAATGCTGTTTACACATTGTTTAGAAACGATTCTAATTTAAACAAACCTAAGACAGGAATTTTGTCTTTTAGCTCTTTTTGTGTTGGTCCACTTCTGAATTTAATGGAACACATACTGAAGAACCCCATCTCGTAATTTAAAATGAGCAAATATATTACACATGCTCTAGATTTTAGCTCTAGTAATACATGTATACTGATTAGCACATATGATAACATAATTTTTAACATGTCTTGTTAATTGATGGCTGCCATTTTTCTTTCAGTTTGTTAATTTTTTTCAGACAAACCCTTTCAGCATGATAAAGAGTGAGATTTTGTCAAACATGATATTAAAGATAAAGATCACTTCTGGTCATGCGATTGCATTGTGAAAGAAACGTTGTGGAATCAATCAGAAAAGGTTGATCATCTAGCATATAAGTATTGGTGTGTACTGCAATGTTTTGGAATCATCAAAATGATAAGAAATTTGGCCCAGTCTTGGTAAAGTTACAAGCACCGTACACAGAAAGATGTATAAGGGACTACGCACACATGCGTTATATCTATGTCTTCTGGTACTGTCCCAGAACTTTTCAAAACATCTCACGTTGTACCTCTATTGAAGAAGTCTGGCCTAAATCCAGATGACTTTAAAAGCTACAGGCCTATAGCAAACCTGCCATTCCTTGCTAAGATCCTTGAGAAAATCGTTGCTTCTCAGCTTCGGGTGTACCTTGATAAACAAAAGTTGTTTCCTGAGATGCAGTCGGCTTATCGACAGTTCCATTCAACTGAAACGGCATTGATCAGAGTCTTCAATGACGTTCTTCTTGCAGTTGATAAGGGTCATGAGGCTGTGCTGGTGCTCCTTGATTACACTGCTGCGTTTGACTCTATTGACCATACAACTATGATTGATCGTTTCCTGCGAAGCTATGGCATCAAGGGGTGTGCTCTGAAGTGGCTTGAGTCGTATTTGGATAATCGCAAACAGCACATCGTTGTAAATGACTCTATTTCCAGATCATTTCCCCTGCCCTGGGGTGTTCCTCAAGGGTCTGTCCTAGGACCACTGGAGTTCATCCTGTACACTGGTCCGTTGAGTGCGGTCATCTCTTCCCATCAGGACATTCATCATGTCATGTACGCCGACGACACCCAGTTGTATGTGACCATGACATCCAAAGATCACGTAGGCTCTATGCATAAATTGAGCGAGTGCGTCTCCGATGTCATGTCCTGGTCTTCTTCGAATAAACTCAAGTTAAATCAATCTAAGACTGAGGTACTACACATCACCTCGCAGTTTAGAAGTTCTTGCAGTCTGCCGTGCTTGGATGCTGCTGGCGTTGAAATCGTACCTTCAAAAGTAGTTCGTAACCTCGGCGTCACTGTTGATAATGTACTGAATATGAAACAACACATCAGAAATACTTGTCGGACGGCTGCCTTTGGTATCTCCAGGATTAGTAAACTTCGAAAATATTTGGACAGACAGTCTACAGAACGATTGATCCACGCTTTTGTGACTTCCCATTTAGATTATTGTAACGGATTGTACTTTGGCTTACCAGATTCCACAATTTCTCCACTCCAACGTATTCAGAACATGGCAGCCCGTCTCATTACCAAAACCAGAAAATATGAACACATAACTCCTATTCTTAGATCTCTCCATTGGCTACCTATTTTAACTCGCATTCAATTTAAGATTCTTTTGTTAGTATTCAAAATTAAACATGGTTATGCTCCATCATATTTAAACGACCTTCTCAAACCTATTGTTCCATCACGTTCATTACGGTCAACTACACATGCTAATTTACAATACGCCCCTGGTCCCCGAACCAATACCCGTTACGGAGATCGTACTTTTGCCATTGCAGCCCCTAAATTATGGAACAGTTTACCGATTATTATTCGTCAATCCCCATCTGTAGAGTCTTTTAAGGCAAGTTTGAAGTATTTTTTGTTTACCGGTAATAGTAATTTATAGGGCAGTTTTAATTATCTGTAATGTTATTATTAGAATTATGTATTATTATTGCTGTATGTTTATTTTATGTTGTACCTTACTTGTATGTTAAGCGCTTAGAAACATTGTATTAAGCGCTTTATAAATGTAATTTATTATTAATTTATTATCTATCAGGTCCAAATAGATACACAAATGTATCAATAAGTAGGGGGCTTCTCTGCAAAAATTTGTATCATCACGTATAAGTCAAAACATATTCTTTCACATGATTGGTAATAAGAGCTTCCATTTCATTTTTTGAGAGGGGGGCGTTTCCAAAACTGGTCTTTACATTTAAGCACAAGTTGTACATGATGTGCACAATCATCACAAATAATAACCAAATAATGTTTCCTAAACCCCACATCCATATAAAAAGGACAAAGGATTAGCCAAACCATTTTTGTTATAACATTTATTTGTTTACGATTTTGGGATTGTGAGAGGGTGAGTGGCCTAAAAATGTCATCAATACATATTGAAGATAAAAGTATGTTAATTCTGCAGCATTTATTTCCAAGGGAAGAATCGTATAGCTACATACATTGTTTTACAATGTATAGGAAAATAACTGGCACAATAATGATACTGGACTCCATGCTAAATCGAAACCACAATACTCTGACATCTTCCACATACACAATAATAATGTATCATGGAAACCTCTTACAGACAGAAAGCATCTAACCTTTGCACCAAACCTGTACATTGACAAAAGTAATGGACATGTCGTCGGCCGGCTGGCAGAAGGGCGTTAGCGCGCGGGCGACTCGAAAACTACTTTTGGAATTATTAGCATCTAAAAATTTGTTTTATATTTAAACTGCTTCCCGTCCGGAAAATTGGTTTAAAACTTCAAAGAGTAATAGAAATGTTATAGTAAAACACGGCCACAATTTTTTTTTTTGGTAATAAGTCAGTTTTATAAAAGTTTGTGGTGATTTAGTGCTAACGCCCTTCTGCTTAATGTTTCAGTTTTGACCTGAAATTCAAGCTAACGCCCTTCTGCCACCCAGGCGACGATGTATTAGAACATGGAGGTACCATACCTAAAACTAAACTAGAAGGGGCGCCAGATGAGACCGCACCTTCTCTAAAAGTCCAGAAAAAAAAGGCGGTCACAAACTATCTCAGGCTTGCCTAAATTTAAAAAATGGTTGCCCAGCAAATAAAATTGGACAGTCCTGTAACGCTGAAAAAACAAAGATAGTACACTGATGGAAATCATGATGACTACACGATGCATAAGTGCTTGTTCTTGGTAAGTATCCATGCTATGGAGTTGATCCAAGTAAATATATTACTTCTAATAAATGATGAACAGAATCAAGAAATATTGATATTTTGGTTTCATCTTTGGTGATGATAAGACTGACATTTTGTAATTCATTCATTAAGTACACCTGTGGTTAATTGTTGTGCCTCTTTTTTGTTGTTGTATAGTAAATTAACAAGTAAGCCAGTGTAGCTAATAGGTAAAGCAAAGTAAAAATATTTCCTTTTTTCATGAAAGCTCTCTTTGGATGGGATATAGTCAAATTGTATTTTACTTGCATTGCTGTCCAAATATTACTTTTATTTATCAAACAGAGCTCTTTTACTGTTTCCAGAGTACTTTCGGAGCTCTAATTTAAAGACTGTCTGTTCTCTCATCCATTTAGTAAGCTGTGGTACAGCATCTTGCATCAAGCTGATATCATTGCAGAGGTAGTAACTTCTGTATGCTGTCAGCCCACATGGTGGCTGCATCCTGATGGCTGTCTTTCAGTTGTTGAGTTAGGATCTTGATATCACTGATCATCTTCTTGTACTCTTTGCCATCTAAAGGGAAAACAATACAGAGACAAAAATAAAAATGGGTTGGTATTTATCAAACAACAAATATCTATCCGTATTAACATAAAGTTTGAAGTAGAGAGAGGGATTAGTGAGAATGATAGGAAGGACAAATAAATAAGGTGACACATAACGAACTATGTTCATTGTACATCAATGACAAAGGTAGCATTTATATTTAGAAAATACAAAGGTAGCATTTATATTTAGAACACTTCTATGTAGATCGATAAACTGTCCTACACATATACAACATCAACTTGTTTTCTGAGAATATAAAAAGAGTAGGTTCTGTAGACATTATGTTCCTATTCTTTTATTGAATTAAATCAAAATTTAGTAGACATTATTACTACAACTATTATCAAAATGAGAAGAAATTCCTAAATGAAAGTGTAAAACCTCTCACCTTTGACCATCATGAAACAGTTGGCAAACTTTCTACTGGTTATAAACTCCCAGAGGTCTGCAGGGAAGTAGCCTAGTGATGCTAGAGAGTGAGCTAAAGACAACACAGTCCTGCAGTCTGCAGATGGTAACCTAGAAGTGTCTGATACCAATGACCTTGTAGCCATAGTGACAAAATTCTCAAAGTCCCAGCTGGATGGGGGTCTGGAAAGAAGAAAAAAAAAGGAAAGAAAAATAATAAAGAATAAAGAAGGACACAAAAACAAAATTTGTTAAATATTTTGGGTGTATTGTGTTATTATGCCAACTGATACACCAGAATAACACATCTTTCAGGAAGATGGTGTAATTTTCCTTAGGTAGGAGGTACAAACAAAAAAAATCTCAATAACTATCTCTCAAAAGTTTTGTCACTGCACTGGTCTCCATTAAACTTCACATATTAGAAGCCCAGCATAACAGAATATATATATTTTATAACCTGTTTGATTTCAAATCAACCATCTTAATATGGTCTGAACTTTATTATTCCATCTTAGATATTATCCTTCCAAAGCCACTAGAATACTGTACCTATGGCCGAGAGCATTCAAGCTGCAGATGAGTTTGGTCATGTCCTTCAGACTAATCTCCTTCACTCCATTATCCATCACTCTCCTGATAATTCGGTCAAGAAGAAAAGGTGCTTCAATATTAACGACACTGAATGCTTCAGCAACATTGATCAACCAAGGAGAACTCCACTTGTTAATGTCTTCTAGGATTCTCTCTGATGATGCTTCAAAGAAGTCCTGATCAGCATGGCAGAGACCACTGAAAGCACACAGCAGGTTATGGAGATCAGAATCTGATAGATCTTTCATTTTCTGAGTCAGTACTGGGCACGCTAATTCCAGGAGGATATCTATTTTGTAGTCCATCTTATGAAGAGCTAGGACAGCCTGAGTAATGTTCTCCAGAGAACGCTCCTCATCTGCAGCTAGAATGGCAAGAAGCAAGTTGGCTAGTTTGCCTCGAGACACACCATCCAGTGAAGTGCCCACTACTTTGATCAGGATCAGGGTGTGGTGAAAGGTCCTTAAATCATTAATGTGTCGGGGTATCAAGATACCAACTGCATCCACCAGAGCTTGCACTCTTGGATTCTTATGATCATATAGGCTCAAGATACCTGCAAACTGGGCTAGTTCTGCCGCATTGAACGTATTGACACGCTGTTCAGCCTGCACTAAAAATGTATACATCATGCTGCTCTTCAGAGGAATCTTCAACCTCTGCAACGCTTTTAGAGTGTCTATGTATAAATCATTCTCCATGTGTCGTGACTGTCGGAGGACAACATGGCACAGGTGCCTGAATCTTGGATCATATAAAACAGGAGCCATGGTACTTCTTACAAGCCCTTCCTCTTGCTTTTCGTCACGGTAAATATCAGCGAGTCTTCCAAGAGCCCGACTATAATGCACCATGGAAAGGTCATTCCTACCCTCTTGCAGGACTGCCAACACTTCTGGAGGAGATTCTGCATCATGGAGCCTCTCAAGATATGACAATGCATGGCCATCCAGATCCAGAACAGACACAGCTGATGAAGAGGTGGGTTCTTTGAAATCTTTCTTCTTTGGTTGGTCAAGTTTGCCAAAGGGCATTACTTGCCATGGAGGTTGAGAAACTTGAGAAGCCTGTCTCTGTGACATTTGCAGACACCCACTTGCAGCTCCCGATCTTTGATGACAAACAGCAGAGTAACACTGCTCCATGCTTGATTTCACATCTAATGAAGATAGCTCCCATGGTCTTACTGAATCATTCCTTCTTCTGCCCAGAGGATTACCAAGGTGATGATGATAACACCTCAATAAGTATGTTGGGTTTGTTGTCCTCCCAAACATGTGCAGTCTACATCTTTTGAATACAGTTGATACTCGTGCCAGTGACTGTTGAGCTAAAGCCATAATTGCCTACCTGCAATAATGAAACAATAAATGAAAGGGAAAAAAACGTAAGTTTTTTTACCTTTGATATACTTGCAATTCTTACACTATTAAATTGTTTACCGGTAACCATGTATTTATATTTGTGAAGATAAGTAGAGTGAATGAGTGGGGGCTACTGGCTTATTTCACAAGACAGCAAAATAAAGTTCATCTGGCTTTAGAGTTTAGCCTTTACTAAACACATCATCAACTCAGTATAGCATACAAATTTTGCCTCTGTGTACATACCAGGTCCAGGAACACAAATTTTGATCAGAGTTGAGCTACAGAAAAATGCTCTTCTTCAGATTCTATACTAGATGATGTCATCATATGCAGCAACAGTTTAATTAAAATGCGGCTGCAAGAATTTCAACACGGAGTTTAATTTTGACAAAGAATATCCTGAAAAAGATGCCTAAAAAGCTTCAACACATCAGACAGTCAAGCTTGTTAGTGGAACCGATTCATATTATTAGCCAAGGACAAATTTTCAAGGATATGCTGAATGTATCAGATATGAAACCGCTAAAAATAGAAATTAGGTCTAACTTTTTAGAACCAAGTTAGATCTAGAATGAAATTTTAGTTTAATTTTTAATTCTAGTGCATTCTTTACTGGCACGATTTTCCCAGTAAACGTCACACAGGAAACCCTATGGCCGGTTTTTGTCTCTAAAGAGAGGAGCCGACCCTACCCAAATAAGAGGCTGACATGGCCTGGCTCTCTCCAGCTCCACCCGTGCATCCTCTCTCCGTGGGCGGCGAAGCCGAAGATGATAAGACTGAAGTCGTGTCGAGTTACACACGGTTGCGTCGCGATCGCGTCGTGCAGATCGTGCATGTTTTCAAACGATTTTGAGTAAATCTGAAAAATGTACCTAACATATAAACTGACCTGACTAAGTGACCTTTTGAATGATGTTATCGTATCATAAAAGTAGCCATAGCTTTCTTCATCTACTGGAAAGTGTCAGTTTTGTCACGTTTCTTGTCGAGGTTCATCCATTTGCATTTCTTGCGTAACACACGGTGCTCTTGTATAGTCTGTTTCAAGGCTCACAATGATAAAACGAGATATTAGCAAATGGGTTCATAATGTTATTCAAACTAGCCCGGGGGGGGGGGGGGTACTCACATATTTAGACATACGGGGGTATGCCACTATAATGGGTCACTTTTTCACACAAAAATATAAACATGGGCCCTATTTTTAACAAAAATATCCCTAAACATGGGTCCGCGCTTTTTCATTTGTTTTTTTTCTCGTGTGTTAATTATGCATGGCAAGCCAAAGAGATACCAGTTGGTATCGCTTTGGACAAATAACACCCGAAAAAAAATTGAAAAACGGGCTTTTCTTCTAAAAAAAATGACCCTTAAAAATAGGTAGGCCTAGGGGTTTTCGAGGCTTCAGCGGCACACCCCCATCCAAACCAAATCTTAGTATATACCGCCCCCCCTTCTCTTTTTTCCTCTTTCTCCTTCCCTTCCTCTTCCCTTTTTTTCAAAATGAAAGGGGGTGCGGCCGCACCCCTCCCCCCCTGTGGCGCCGCCCCTGGCCCTTAGTGAGAACACTTAACTAAACGCCACAAGTACAACATAAAAACAAATTAACAAAGAATGGATGAGAGGGGGAGGCTGTCAGCATGGCTTCTCTATTAGTTTCAGGCTTATAAGTGAGAGAGCCACGATAAGACTCAAGGAGTTTTATCCAAGGAAATATTTACCATCCCCACCCCTACGACATGTAGATCTAGATTGAATCTAGATTCTTGGGGATATGGGCCGGTGATGCATGTATGAATTAGGACAAGAAGAAGAAGAAGAAGATGGAAGAATAAGTCGAATAAAGAAGGAGAAATAATGAAAAAAGTAGACAACACTCAGTAAAAAAGAGAAAATAATAAGGGTAGAATCGAAGAAGATGAACAGAAGAAAGAAATTCAAAGGACAGGTACAGGATTATTTATTCTATCTTATGGAATAATTGCAACGTCTGAAAGGTAACCTAAGAAAAACTTTGTGTTATCTCCAGAAAAAATCTGATTGCCTCTGGATTTTCATGTTGTTTCTACAAATCCTGCTGTGAATGAAGACAGATTATAAATATTTTATATAATAATATTACTCTCCTAATTGTATTTGATATAACAGAAATGCCTCCTGATACAAAAGCGCGTCAAATAGCCTTGATGGGCTTCCGATCGGTCGGTAAGTGAATACAATTTCGTTGTTGGGAATTGTGTAGCGTCGCACCCAACCAACTTCCAAGTCTTAGTTTGTCCCATGTATTTATTTGCTTGTGTTGTTCTCTGTGTTTACGATTTCTGATTTGTTGTTGTGGAACTTATTTTGTTGTTGTGATTGATTAATACGCCGTCCTGCAATAATTCATTCTATTTCTTTCCAACAACTTCAAAATGTTTGAAAGCATAATTCGATGCATAACGAGATGGAAAATTGTAAAAATATTTAATTTATCCAAACACAGAATTCTGCAGTTTTCTGAATTTGGATGTTTTTGGCCTTTGCCATGGGCATGGGTTTGGGTTTTACTCACACATAGCAGCATGGGAGTCGGGCTAACTCGGACCAGGGGACAACTCGGCCCAGTTTAAAAAACGGTCATTTTTTGCATGTTTAGGTTTAGGGTTAGGGTTAGAGTTAGGGTAAAATGACAAAAAATGACATTTTTTGCAACTGGGCCGAGTTGTCCCCTGGTCCAAGTTAGCCCGGATCTAGACCGAGATCAGTCTCTCTAATCGTCGGTTGTTCCACTGAGACTACGTCTGGCTCCACTAGACCTCCGATTATTATTATTATTGTATTGGGGAATGACAACAAATGTCAGTTTTATTAAAGAAATGACCCAAATCAGATGGTTATTGCTGTCTAGCCCGGATCCAGCAGCATGTACAGCAGCACATTAACGCAAATTTGTGTAAAGCCTGCTGTATGATAATACTGAATCAATGATGATATTGTCTTTGATAACAAATAAGTAACGAATAGAACTCACAAGTTTTGTTACAAAAAATTTCTTCGGTATTGCAGATATTTGAGCCTACTTTTAGAGATTGAGTCAACCGCGGCCGTCGTCTTCAGCTAAGATCCGCTGTTTTCTAATTTTATGACGTTTAAAATTTTTTTTTAAAAAAATCACATTTTATAGTTGTGATCGGTTGTTACTTGTTAACACGTTATGTACTGTGTATTTAATTATATTGAACTATATTTATGTATTTCTGAGGGCTGTAGGCCTATAGTTTTCTTTACATTTTGATATGTAATGTACATATGTACATGTACATGATTATCAATGGAGATGTCCTAGTAGTTTGATTTCTATGTTTAATGCGGAAAAGTTATCGGCCAGTTGGATGCACCACAACTCCAGTATTGAAAAGTTTTGGTGAGTGATGACTAGAGTAGACTAGTTACTAGACTGAAAGCTTCAGTCTCTGATAATATCGATGGTTCGATCTTCCTTTGAGACTACGTAGTACGTATGGCTCCACTGACCGCCTCAGCTCAAGGTTGACAAAGTCAGTTTTATTATTAAAAGAATTACCCATACCAGACAGTTATTTCTAATCTAACTAGTCATTAGACTAGCCTTATGCTGGGTATACATGTACCTGTATACTGCTTGGACCTCGGTCAGTTGGTGATTTATGAAACATGATCTTGATATCAATATCATATTTCATAAATCACAGAGCCCATAAGGCTAGTAGGGATGAAGATTAGTCAAAACTTTTGGCACAGGCCCTGACAGAGAGTTAGCATTTTGTCATTTTGAGAAGGGTTTTTTTGTTCTGTTTTAAAAAAGCACTACAAAAAGAAGATACCCGATAATGACTGGTTTCTGATACTGAGGCTTAGAGTCTAGCAATTTTCCTGAGAAAAAAGGCTTCTTACATTAATGTTAAAAGGTAAACTATTTCTAAAATACTCTCTTTGCATTACATATAACAGGAAAATCTTCCCTGACGATCCAGTTTGTAGAAAACCAGTTTGTTGATTCCTACGACCCTACAATTGAAAATAGTAAGTACAAATTTCCTCTTGTTTTCTCTCGTTTTCTCTTGTTTTGCTAATCTTTATATATAGAAAAGTTGTGTAATGATAATAATAGTTTTTTTTAAAGGGTAATGGACTCAATGAAGTTCTTTTCAACTAGCATAGGGTGCATGCCGTTTGTTAACCTTTGTAACTAATTGTTCCACTTTATCCCTTAAACAAACATTTTAAACATTGTTTGTAAGTTCCAATCCAATAAGGTTTTAGAGTGAAGTACATACATGTAAGGAGAGAATGTGTGTACCTACAGTATATAAAATGTACCTGTCACGTAAAAAAATAATTTGTGTATAAGGGCCAAGAATATAAAATCTTATCTCAAGAAAACTTTACCTTGCGTCCTCATATGGGCTAAGGACTAGGAGTATGAAGAAAATAAGAAATAAAATAAAACTCTGTACCCAGAGTGGACCTTTTCTAGGCAAGTGTATTGCAGGTTCACCAAGTCGTCTACTCGCAATGGATGTTCTTGTGTAAAGAAACTTATTTGAACTTGCAATATCTATACTCAAAAGAAGAAAGTGAACATGATAATTAGGATTTTTAAATATTAATTTAAAATTAACTTGCATGTCAAAATATTCATAAATTAATCCTCTTTAAGATGATATGCAATTAAAATTGGAATCATACCATTTTGCATGAGTGAGCATTGCTGTTTAACAATAAATGAGTCTCTGAAGAAAATTGCAAAAATAGGGCATCTGCCATCTGGCCATTCAAATGTTGATGAGCATACTACATGTATAAACTTTAAAAAAAGAGCATCATGACGATGCTTTTCAAAGCCATGCAGTCCTGAGACTGCAGTTGACATCCAGACCACAATCCTCTTTGTTTCTCTTTTTTTTTTTTCATTGTTGAACAAGGCTACAATGTATCTTACAGATGCACATGTTCATTTGAATGGCTACATCTACTTAATTTTTTCAATTTTTAATCAGACGTTCCAACAGTTAAATGAATGTGCCCGTCCAAGCATGAAAGTTCAAAACTTGATCTTAATTGGTTTTGATAGAGTACATCACTTTTACTTTAATTTGATATAAATATCATATTTTATTGATGGTTTATACACAATTTTAACAATAAAGAGTGTTCACTTTCTTTTTTGGCTGACAATATTTATAAAAATAATATTTTAACTTAATTAAAATCATATTCTGTAGTAAACATACATGTACATTTATAGCAACAGGGAATCCCTAACGTACTAGAACTTCCATCGATACAGTGTGCAGTATACCTACACTTCTATTTACATGTACAGCTATACAAAGCATACCCTTTTTCAATTTCAAATTTTAATTTTATATTTTGTTTACATATTACAATGTCATTTCCATATGTCTGAGCTATAAACATTGTTTGTCAGTAATTGTATTGGAGCCTTGGAGGCCTACACACAAAAATACTAAGCCATTTTTGTGGCATCTCAAATATTGACATCCTTTACATGTACAGTGTATATGAAAATATAATGTAGAGTTTAGCTAAATTGGAGTTCTGTGTTGTGTGCTTGTCCAAAAGAAGAAAAAAAATCACCATAAATTGTGTCTAACTGCAACCAAATTGACCAAACAGTGGATGTTATCAAATTTTACAGTTGCTATGCTACATGTGTTGTAGATATATTGTACAATGTAGGCTTTAAATTACAATTTACTGTACTACATGTACATGTACATGTAAACCATTTTTGTAAGTACCGGTATAAATCTCTGTATAAGTTTTCATAAGAATTACTATATTCTTTGCTTATTTGTTTTTCTTCCTGTTACACAATATCAGTATATTAATCATTTCAATTTTGAAATTCTTAAAAGACATATCGTATGTGTATGTACCTTGTTTGAAGCAGGCCTTACATGTTCTATATAAAATATATATTTAGAATACTCTGCATGTCAATCTGTAGATTATTTTGATTTCGATATTTATCAAATGCTATGTTACATGTACAATGTATACTGTCGGTTGTCGTGAATATTTTATGTGCAGTACCGGTAAATGTTTTATTCCAAATATAATACTAGACTTTCCCTCCATAATAACACACTTGTGCCATTACCAACACCTTTGATGCTGTCACTGTTATACATAATTCAAAACAGTGGCTGGCAAGGTGATGATCTGAGGAAATATAGGACGTGGAGATGGGATGGGGGGGGGGGAGGGGGGCTAGTGGGACTTAATAATGTACTCATGCTGTGACTGTGGTGTAATACTGAGCATGAGATTGATAAAAATTGGATCTCGAGAGAGACATCCAAAATCTAATTACTGAAATGTCCGTGCCAGAGCTGCTGACGTTTTCGTCATGATTGAATCCATCCTATGAGGTCATCCTTGGCAGAACCTAAATGTGAAGGTTACAAAGATATAGATTCACGAAATTCATCCGTTTGGAAAACAAACATTGTGGTCCTAAATGTATGATTTACATATTTTGTAAATGTTATTCTATTTGAAAAGTTGTTATAATTGCTTTTAGAGGCATAGCATTTCTACAAATTACTTGGAGCTCATAAATAAGGCCCACACGTTTAACATGCATAAAGTACTGGTAATACATCTTTATGAAATAATAATGATAATAATGATGACAATAATGATGATAATAATAATAATGATCATCGTCATCATAACAATACTAATGATAATACTAATAATACTAATACTAATATTTAAAAACATACAAATATAATGATATTAATAATAATGACAAATTAAAAAAACGTACTTAATAGTAGGAGCTAGTAGTAATGTATGTTCAATCTTGCATAATGTACATGTAGCCTGTTTAAACATGCACACATACATTACAATGTACAGTACATGTACATGTATATTTACATGTAGATACCAGCCCCATCTACAATGTATTCCATTCTGCTTTAATTAAGTGAAAGTGTGAAGTGATCGTCCTGGTATGTCCTGGCAAGACGGGAGTACGGTAGTACAGTAGGAGACTAGCAGTTATCATACTAGTTTCTCATGCTCAATCTTTGCAATGCGTGATCATCAGAGTTTTTCTAATGTAAATGTAATCCACACACAAATCAGGACCTGGGGGGGGGGGGGGGGTACATGTATATAGTTAATATTTTGCTGTTGAAAAACATCTAGCCTGTAGTGTAGTGTAGTGATTATGAAAGGTGATACATTTATGCTTCAAATGCCATAATGTCCATGTACTGTACTGTATAACACTGTATACTGTTTTAAGGTTGATCAACTTGGGAAAAAATAGACAACTCAAGCTAAGAAGTGTCCTCTGACTACCTTCAAGTATTCTATATCTGTGTGATGGACCTGAAACGAGTCATTCATGTACAGTCAACTTATTGTATATACCGGTATACCAGTATTCCAGTAATGTACAGTACATTGTAATTCCTAGCCAGCTGAAAAAGGTTGGTTGAACCTTTGAGGAGCGTACGTAGGATGCCTAAATCTGGCTTGCATTTTGATTGGATTGTCAAGGATTGTTCGATTCAAAGATTTGATGTGAGGCTGTGAGCCTGTAACTAGATCAGGAAGGAGAGAGATGGATGGTTTCCTGGACGTAAAAACATGACAGCATGCTCTTGGCGCAGCTGGTTGCCATGAACAAGCAATTACGCCATAAATTTTAAATCAAAAGTAGTTAAAACATAAACTATTTGTAAGATTTCAGATTCAGTGGTTGCTATGAATATGAAAGCAATTGCTCCATAAATCTTAATAAAAAGAAGTTTAAAACATAAAATATTTGTAAGATTTCGATTTCAGTGTTTATTAAAAATACTCTACAATGTAAGCATTCTAGATTTATATTTCATTTCAAAGTATGAAATATCCCTTTAGAATATTCTATCTTCTATTCTGCAGATGTCAGAGTCAGCTTTCAGCAGTGCCAATTTGAAGTTTTAATGTTTTACCATTTATGTGCAGGAATAATTACTATTTTTGTCTATTCTGTGATAAATCATGATAATCTTCTAAAAGTTTTGTAAATATATTTTCCAACTTTCGCACATCAACTGTTCTACTTTGAAATAATTTTGCTTTGAAAATATTATATTTCATTTCTTTGACATGTGATTCTTTCTTTTACTTTGACAGTTTGTAATAAGCATGATTATGATTATTGATTCTTTGCATTGAAATGGTTTGAAAAAGATGATGAAATAGAAATGCATACAACTTACCATTGCTAAACATTTTTCTTTATTCCCCCCCCCCCTTATTTTACTCTTCTCCTTTACAGCATTTGACAAGCCTTTTAAGATAAATGGTCAGCAATACCAGTTAAAAATCATTGATACAGCAGGCCAGGATGAGTACTCCATCTTCCCACAATCCCTATCTGTCAACATCCATGGTTACGTCCTTGTCTATGCCGTCACATCTGCTAAAAGGTATACGTCCTATAAGTATTCATTACATTGAAAGACAGCGAGCAATAGAGAGAGAAAGAGAGATAAAGATGGAGGAGGAAGGGAGCGAGGGACAGAGGGAGGAGGTAGGGAGGGAGGGAGAGCAAGGTAGGGAGGTGGAGAGAAGGCGGGAGGGGATGGTGAGATGGAAAGGAGTGACTTACACCCGTGCATACATGTGTACAGACATGCATGACAAATGAGTTGATTCAATGATTGATGAAGATGCAGGTGTATATGTATACTGAAGAATGGATGGACATACATGTAGTAATGGATTTGTGTTGAAATTTGTTTTCATGTAATCAACAAAGCACTTTACATGTAAATGTATGTGTGAAAATATAGTGCACACATATAGAAAAACGGGGATGTTTAATACTGCAATGTAATTGAATCGTAGCTATAGATTTTTGTAAATCAAGTATCTTGCCATTAAAGATTCAGATATTTTATATTGCAATTTTTCAGCTTTTATAATATAAATCTTTTTTGATTATTGCTGATGTCATGTTATTTTCTTCTTTCTTTCTCTTCAGCTTTGAAGTAGTCCAGATTATTTATGAAAAGCTTCTCGACATGACAGGAAAAGTAGAGTAAGTTTTATTTTCATATTAGCTATTAAGACTTTTAAAACGTTTGTGAAACCTTGAAGTTTTAAACAATGACCCACTAACAGCGATGCAGGTTTTGTTGTAGTTCATGCTTTATTCATAGCTTTTTGTAGAACTTAGCTCTATTTGATTAAAGTTTCAATTTAGCCTGACAGCAAGGATATCTGAATTACAATTAGAGTAAGTTTATCAGTCATGCCCTTGGCTTGCCCTTTTGGACCACCTTTGAATTTGTTTTAGATCCTGTTGAGATATAATTTATCATAATATTCCATATGGTCTTGTGTACCATCAATAACGAAAGTGAGATTCTCTTCATCTCAAGGCTAAATTTGTATATACTAGGTTTAAATTATATCTTTACCTGTAGCTTGTACTCTTTGAAAAGTAAATTGCAGTCATGGTAGGCAAAAAAAGAGAATATTGAAAAAATGGACAAGTTTGTTTGTATTCATGACATTTTGGTCATTCCCATAGAGCCTTGAGTGAGCTGCTACCTTTTGTATACTGTAGTACATAAAGTTTTGATTTAAAAAAATTCAGTGTCGTTGTCCCAGAGTATTTTCCTACAGCTTAACTGAAATATTTTTGTATTAACTGACTGAATAGGGAATGTATGGAATTCCAATATCAATAGTATGAATGTACATTATAAACATGTCACTTTACATCATCTTCTTTATCCCTTTTCCCTTGCAGTATTCCCCTTGTTCTTGTTGGAAATAAAACAGACCTTCATATGGAAAGGTAAAAATAATACAATTTCATAAATGTAAATTATTTTATTCATTGGTGTCTAAATTTTACATGTTGATTTTATTTATTGAGTACTTATTGATTATTGGGGTGGGTGGAGGGGAGGAGATAGTGGTTGGGAGGGGGAGGGGGTTGACTTATAGGTCATACCCTCCCCATGTATTATCATTTTGTAATTATAAACGTTTTCAATGATGATGCTGGTAGTCAGAGAGGTTCGGCAAGAGAAGTATCTAAATTATCAGAATTCAGAATTCATTAATATGATACATTCAAATTACATGTATACACTGTATGCAGTACATTTAAGTACCAGATTAAACATGGTTTTGGGAGGGCAAAATATATTTCTTGTTATCTTTTAGTACTCATTAAAGAAAATTGATTTCAGTCTCCAATATGGCTCCTGTATCATTTCCATTTGCACACAAGTCAAGACATGTTTACCAAACTTTGATTGATACATTTGACATGTTGCAGCTGCGCATGCCGGGAGGAATTCAAGACGAACCATGCACTCTCATTTTTCTAGTTAATGAGGCTCCTTGTTCAGGCACGTAGCCAGAGTTTGATGTTTGGGGGGGCACATACATGTAATCGATCGAGGTAAAAAAAAAGGGGTCTTAAAAAGTTTAACCGATCTTGGAAATTTTTGGGGGGCACGTAATCCCCCCCCCCCCCCCCCCCCCCTGGCTACGTGCCTGTCCTTGTTTGATATACAGCTTATTTTTTGACCAAAATGTATAAGATTCAGAAAATTATATACCTAACAGAGATTGTAGATATGTTGCAATTTCACCTTCAATTTCTTTCTTCAATTAGTTACAGTTTGAATTTTAATTTTTATCCAGGCTGCAAATATCAATGTACTTTAGTTTCTACATGTATGAGTTTTGACACATTGTACAGTACATGTAGATAGTTGTCTACTTGAGATTGAAAATGTGAAATGAAAGTGGTACAGCTGTATATGAACTAGATTATGCCCTCTTCTGATGATGTTCGAACATTTGTTTCTTCTCAAATACCTACTTATTTTTGAAAACTGATTCACTGTTCACTAAATAGCTGAATAGGGGCTATTTTGCTTGGTATCTTTGTGGCACATTATACAGGAAAGACAGGATGTGACCGGCAAAATAATATCCTGGATAACAAATCAGTATTTTCCCCTTTCGATATGTATCTAGGATGCAGTCAGGTCATCAGATGCGCATATATTAGTCTTTGATGTTTCAGTCTTCATTTTATAATAGGGACTTTTAGATTTGCACGTTGACATAA
This sequence comes from Strongylocentrotus droebachiensis, assembly GCA_035222895.1. Classification (NCBI taxonomy): domain Eukaryota; kingdom Metazoa; phylum Echinodermata; class Echinoidea; order Camarodonta; family Strongylocentrotidae; genus Strongylocentrotus; species Strongylocentrotus droebachiensis. Next base: position 212,903 of record JAVYIG010000986.1, read on the forward strand.
GGACGTCACAGTGTCTTAAAAGGAAGTCACACGTAGCAGTCCACTATGTGGATGTGCAAATCTAAAAGTCCCTAATACATGTATGAACTCTACATCTACATGTTGTAGATTTAATATTTTTATCACTCTCATGACAAGATTTCCCCTATTAGACATCTCTCATTGACCTGCTAAATGCTGGTCACTGTGATAATTTGCATGCAGGCTAATACTGAAAGAAGGCAGATATTATCTGCATTATTTCAATTTAAAAAATGTGGTCCATGAATCCCTCCCTCACAATCATGACATCTGACTCTGGTTAAAATGATGATAATTCAAATTCAAATTCAATTTCAAAGTTTATTCAACACTCTTCATAAAAACATTTAAAACATACAAATATAGAATGGAATAATAAAAAACAAAAAAGTGATAACAAATTACAACGGCAATGTATAAGAGCATTTGGGATAGGAAGAAATGAGGGATTCCTTATATGAAAGCCTAACCCTAAAAACACACATACAGGAAAACAAGAACAAAAGAACAGAACAAAAAACATACCGGTACTATTAAAAAACATACTATCATATACGATCAGAGTAAAAAAAAGTGTCAAACTTGCCCATGCTATTAATACTGATCATTATACTTATTTAACAAAAATTGTTTATATTTAATTTTAAAAAGATTGAGAGTTTTGCACTTTTTAATATCCTGAGGTATACTATTCCATATTAATGGTCCTTTAAAAAATAGTGAATTTTTCATACAAGTCATTCTAATCTTGGGGAGGTGATAATTTAGGCATTTCAAGTATTACAATTATGCACATCTCAATTCTAGTTAAACATGTTGATAAAAAAGGAGGCAAATTGCCATTAAAACATGAAAACTGCACTAGTTGTGAAAGACTTTTTGAAGATAAAACATTTTATTATTTGTCTATCCATAAATTTACAAAAGATTACCGGTACCTCACATATTTGTTTTCTTCATAGTCTTTATTTGACTCTACAAGGTGGAATTTGCTCATCAAAATTTAAATAGCCAGATGCCCCATTTTTGTAATGTTGTCTTCATAGTCTCATCTGTTGTTAAATGGCTATGCTCATCATGCGTGAATGGTACAATTCCAATTGCATATCATCTTAAAGAGGATTAATTAATGTTCATTTTGATATTTGAAAGATAAGTCTATATATTAAATATTCATTTGAAAATTGTAATTATCATATATATGTGTATTTTTGTTTGTTTAGCTGAATCACACATTTTCTTTTTATTCTCTATGATCTCTGTAGAAGTATAAGTACACAACAAGGCAAGCAGCTGGCTGATTCATGGGGTGCCACATTTATAGAATCATCAGCAAAGCAGAATGAGGTAATGAATCATTTGTTACCACTATTTATCCATCCATTAAACTTGACACTTGGCTTTCATTGGCATTCACCCTGTAATAGTTTATTAGTAGTTATATCAAACTTATCTGGATAGTAATAATTTCTTTTAAATATTGTATAGATGCTTGTCACGGATCATGGGCAACACAAAACCACAACAATCTGATTCACCACCAAAGACAAGCATTACACATCCCCAAACCGCCACAATAACTCCCAGAACATTTCAGTCAGGAGGCCAATGTCTATGTGTCAAGATGTCTACGATAACAAACACTTTATTAACTAGCCTTGGCTCCAAGCGCACGCAGGCACGTCACAATGCTTATTATTATTTTTAAAATAATTTTTACCAAAAAGCTAAGCACGTAATATGAACATCAACATGCACTAAATCTGTACACTGTAAGTGAGAATTTACGTGGTACATGCATATGTCTATGTGCATAATAGGTTACAAATATGTACAAACATCCAGAAAATACTGTAGTTCTAATAATCAATTGATATTTGAGTACTTAGTACTGGAAAATGTTGAAGTTTATCTCTTGTTTCTCTTTGTTTCTCTCCTTATCCAGAGTGTGGAGGATATATTCAAAACGGTGCTGCAACTCATCGATGGGAATCCTCAATTGAAAGATGAAAAATGTGTCATCATTTAAAGCCGAAATGACAGAAAACTTTACTCCTTTTGCTACATCTGACACCAACTTCCTCATCCTTCCCTCGACCCAGAAAAACACGAACACAAACACACCGTCGTCCTGATTATGTGCAGAACTATGTATTAAACTGAAGATGTAGAAAGGCAGTAGGCTACTTTTTTTCTTCTGGAAAGTCATTTTATACCGTTTGCAGGAGTTACTGTGGTGCAAGTCATCCCTTCTTCTCTGTCCTCCAAGGTTCAAGCTTGAGAATGGGGCCGAACATAGAAAAGAAGCAGCAGCAGCATCAAATTATCCCATCTTAAAAGAGTACTTTTCCAATTTAAAAAAAAATTACTCTTCATGACCACCACAACAAATGGCATTGTGAAACCATAGTCACACCAATGAGACCGATACCATACCAGCGACAGACCAAAGAAACTGTGACATCAGCCCTAATAGATTTGAAGTTGATTTGGAGACGGTATAGCAATGTGATTGAGGTATTATATACCAATAGATTTCAAGGTGATCACAGCAATTATGATAACTACTTGGTATTTTTGGTCGTTGGTTCCACCAGTGTTTTATGCTCTTGTACTGTTATGAACAGTAAAAGTAATGGAATGTTTTGATATATTAATACTTCTATACATGCATTTGAACGTGGACACAGAAAAATGAAGATTTGGTGACTTATCCCCAACATCTTGTGATCACAGTGTTGTTATTGTTCTGTGTAATTCATCCTTCAGAGAGGCATATGAATTAATCTTCCAGTGCAGTCTAAGCCCAAATCGGCCAGATAATGCTATATTTGTCACATCATAACTTTCTTAACCTTAAAAGGTTAGGTCACATTTTATGAAAGGAAGTGTCAAAGTGTGTTTATTTAAAGGAAATAGCTGAAATTCATCGATTTGTATTGGATGAATGTAAACATTGTAAAACCATGCCACAACATTATATACAGGTAGTTAGTGTGAGGAATAGACTCCTTCCAATATCAGCAGGTTTCTAAAATTCTAATGTTATGCATATATACTTCCCATGAAATAATCTCTTTAGAGTCAGGAGGGAGTTAACTACATGTTTAAGGATATGAGTTAATGTCCTTCTGGCTCTCAACAGATGATAAATGGCTTAATGGGCTGCTTGCTTGCTTTTTTCTGTAATTAATCCTAATCTTTGTTCGCTCATGGACTGCTGAATTCCCTCACTTCCTAAGGCTTATACAGGAATCACTCTGTTCCTGTAGGCTAATCCTGTGGGATAATTATACGGACCTATCTTTGTCAAAGCTAGCTTCATTTCACAAACATTGACAAATGTACAAGTTTTTAAATTGTCTGATCTGATCTCTAGACAAAACCATGATATAATTGTGCATTTATAGTATTTTATCCAAAAATATCTTTGATTGACTGAGGTTTTCTACTTTCTCATTGACCCAAGAGTCTATATAGAAGTCAGAGATGTGTAAATTACATAGACTTGGTCCTCATTGTTTACTTCAATGATTAAGGAAGATAAAGCATTTAATACATGTTGACAGCTGTTGAAATGACTTCATTGCCATTATACTAAGGGTATGAATCATTGATAAGTATGGAGCTTTTATGGATATGTATATAGTGAAAGTGAAAATCCTTTTGGAAAAGGGTAATTCCTGTTTGGAAAACTGGTTGTGAATCAAGTCTATAAACATTACTTGAATTACAAAGGTTTTTTTATGGCTTCCAATAAAGAAATCTTATATGACACAATTTTAAAGTAAGATAATGTCACTTTTGCTGGCTACTTTTAGGGAATTTCCATCACTAAAACTTTTTTTTGAGGCAAATGATGGAGAGTAATAGTAAATAATGTTCTATCAGAGATCGGTCTATATTTTATAATTAAATGAAATTTAAGCTGTTTGTGGTGTGGGCCTGTTTTTCAGTCAATGTACCAAGTCCAAATGTTTCCACTTGAATGATGTAATATATCTGGCTAGAGATGGACAAGGATGATTCATTACACTGTTACATAATAGCAGCAATAAATAACGCTGATGAGGCTTCATACCACCTCTTTATTGCATTGTTAATGCTAAACATTAATTCTGGTATGTTGAAATAGAAACAGTTTTAAACTCTGGATGCTCACACCATTCCATCAGAAATGTTTAACTCATCAAAATCGTTGATGCCTTTCATTGTTTTCTCTCTCTTTCTTTTTTTCTCTGTCTCTCTCAAATATTATTTCATTGAAGGAATATTCCTTGTAAAGATTGAGACATTTCGTCTTCTGTGCCTACTTTGCTGTGACATTAGTTAATCAAAGCTATGTTTGATCACAAATCATGAATGTTTATTTACAAATATAAACTTATTTCTCTCATTGTTGATTGAATTGATTTGAATGTCACTGCACACTGTATATACATGTAGATGTATATTTTTGAGTTAAGTGTTTAAAGTATGTGTACCTGTAGTTTTTGAGGCATTATGATTTTATACCTGTCAAACACAGGTTTTTTGCCATATGATTAAAGTCATCTTGATTTCACCTATAACCATACAATTTACAACTGAATTATTTATACTCGTACCAATTTTTGTAATTTTGTAATTACATGTATGTGAAAAATTGATTTGTCTCTATGTATGTTTCTTGAAAAAGTGGCATATTAAAGCTTACATCTAAAAGTATTTGACAAAGGCCCTTTAACCAGTCCATCTTTCATTAAGTTACGAAAACACAAAAACATCAAATTGACAAGGGGTATGAATAATTCAGTTGCTAACTGTACTATATGGTACCTGTGTTTAAGAGATATGTTTATACAAAAAACTTGAAACTTTAATTACCGGTAGACTTTGTACAACTGTATCTGTAGTAATAATAATAGTAATGACAAATGCCAGTACAAGGTTTTACTTGTTCTTTTTCTGCTGACTCAGACAAGGGAAATTCCCTTGCAAAAGAAGTCACATTGACAAATAAATAGCAACAGGGAAGTAATGTATGTAAATGCTTACAAAGGAGCAGTGTTTGTATGTGCATATATATTTAGTAAAAGATTAAAGGAGATCTATATATATTCAACACAGATCGTATGCATATTAAGTATGGGTTAGAGCTCTATGAAACAGGATGAACATAAATCTGACATAATGCGATAGCCGAGTATTTGCATAATGCAAATGATCTCCAAGCTACACATAAGATGCGACAGTGTGTTCAGTACGTCATGGTTATACAACTTCACAGTACATAGGAAATAATTCTAAGAATTGATAATTACTAAGATTACATGGTCGATTCATGATTGAACTATTAGTATTATTATTCCTGTGCTTGACGATGATAGGTTAATTAGCATTTTCTAGATTACACCAGTAATAGGACAAAGCAGTAATCAATGTGATGATTAGCTCAATGTGTGTACATGCACTGGAAGCAATACACATGACAATTAAGTGCAAGCCTGCCTGGCAAGCACTGCTTTGTAAAGTATAATAATCATGGTAATCTGTTCAGAGCTAAAAGGATGTAAGTCCTTGTAAACGAGTGGACACCCTTCATGCTCTCAGCAGATGAAAGATAAGGCATGGAATTGTTATTATTTATAGATGGATGTTTAAGACCACATGCATTGAAAGTTCCCCTGAAACTATCCGGTCGTAAAGCCGGATTGTCTCATTAATTTGTTTGAAATATGATAAAGTTTTCATACTGTACTGTAGCCCCTCAGATAATTTCCATTTATATAAAGTTGCTCTCACTAATAAGGGTTATTTATCTTAAAATTTGAGGTAATTATTACAGCGTTTACATTGTGGAAAAGTAAAACAAACTGAGTATATCTGAGAGCTCCATTTGGAGGTATATCAACATGTATTGAATATAGCCTTAACATGGCTTTAATGTAATACAAAATTATTACAGATAAACATGTACATGTACATTTATAAATGTGTAGTCTATTTTACAGTAGTTAGAATTTCAATAAAAAAGTGGTGACACCTTTTTATGTAAAATAGCTTTGAATTTTCTTTTCTTCATTTGTTCAGTTTGTACTCAAAATGTTAACTTTCCTGTAGTAGTGGTGAATTTCATTTGCCAAACTCTCCCAGTAAAATCAAGGAAGGATAACCTACAAAGATGGAAAGCAATACATGTAGCTGAATTATTTGGATCGGGCGGGGGCGTGTTGCATTGGAGAAAAGGACTAATAATAAGAGACATTTTGTAATGGATTGGTGGGTAATCACAAGCTCAAATTATGTTTCTTTGTATGTATACGTCTTTGTTTTCATTTGATCTTTCTTGCCCATGTTCTGCGTTTAACCCACGAAAAAAATCTTGACACAAGTTCTATCAAAATGTACTTTTTTGCTAATTATAGGAAGGCCTTCGTACTATAAATTTGGTTAATAAAAAGAAGGAAGATTTTCCAACTCCCTTTTCCGACTATAGTGAGATAGTCTTGGAGGACTGGTGTAATTCCAGAAGTAATTTTTGTGGGGGAAAAAATTATGCCCTGAAATTTTGTTTTGTGATTGCTCTCATCTCCCCCACATACCAGCATGGTGGTAGAGCAATGGTCCTGTAACCTGGTCCTGTATCCAGGTCCTGGACTTGAAGCCAAGTGGATGCATTATTGCCCCCGTGACAGGGCATTACTCCTTGTTACCAAGTCCCGTTATCAAACCCTTGCAATAAGTTCATTTGAAGGAGAACAGATAAATCAGAGAAATAGAGGAGCGAAAGTTTGAAATTAATTGGACCAATAATAAGAGAGTAATGAATGTTTGAAATGTGAGATCACTTCATCTACCGGTATGCGAATCTCCAATTGTCAATTTGGTCAGTGGATTGTGACGTAGACGCGGCGCGAATAACTCTCCCGTCTGTTAATTTGTGTAAACAAAAAATCACTAATTTCTGTTTTGCTCCATAAAATTGCCTTTACCCTTGGGGCGCTACTAAAAATATATGATAGATAGTTTATTATTACTGGTCCCTTAAAAAGAACAGACCATCCCAAGTCATACATATCGAAAAAAGTAACATTTTAGTCATTTTGTGTGATGGAACAATTGGGAAAGTTGTCTGGTACTAAACCAGGAAGACCTATTCAGCCAACTTGACAGTGGCGGATCCAGGATTTCTTACCGTGGGGGGAGGGTGGGGGGGGGGGGGGCACAAAATCGCATGGGATGAAATATATGAAAAACGATGGAGCGAAGAGACAGAGCAAGGCGTCAGCGGCGATGGAGCGGAGCGACCAAGCGGGGGTGGGTCTGGGAGGGAGTCAGAACCCCTAGCTACCTGAGTATAGGTAGCATTTGCAATTTTAGAACCATTAGGCGCATTTTCAGGCACTTCCTGAGGTAATATGACGTAAAATTGCTTCCTCCTACCCCTCCAAGAGTAGGGATCTTTTGCAATTTGAGAACAACATTTGGCGCGTTAATGTCCACCGGCACTTCCTGGAGAAAAAAAAAACGAGGCCTTCCGATTGGTTAGAAGTTAGAGAAAAGTAATCTGTCACGTCGCGAGACGTTGTATGCTTCGTTGCTGCATAAGTATCTCGAGTGTATAAACTATGTTGTTATCAGGGGCGACCTTTTTCAGTGGGGGGGGGGGGGGTGTAGAAGCCACCGATTACCGACAAAAATATTAATGCGGATGTCCCAATGTCTACAAATTTAACCCTATAAACCCTGGGCCAGCTAACAACCAAGTTATTTTTCAGTTTTTCCCCACCCGCGGGAAGCGAGGAAGTTTTGACATTTCATTAAATCATTAGAGAAAGAAGACGATTCGTTGTACCATTCCCGACTCTATATCATTGTCTGAATTTTCAAAAATGTTTCTTTAGCCGATAAAAAGTCACAGTTAAAAAATTGCCGGCCGGCCGACCGACATAATACATTTCACCGACTTCAAACTTCTGCATTGATATAGCACACGAGGATCGAGCAAGAATACCGACACAACGGACCCGACACAGCAACATAATTATCTATGCGTAGCTTTCTTGCCCCCTCTTCTCTCAGGCTCTTACCCGGTACTCCCTTTCTCTCTCTCCTCTCTTTCATCCCCCGTTTCGTTTGTTTCTTTTTTCTCTTCTTTTTTTCCTTTTATTTTTTCTTTCTATCCTCTCCTTCCTTTTTTTTTTTCTTCACTTCTCTTTCCTTTCTTTTCCTTTCCCTCTCATTTCCCCCCTCACCCTTTTTTCTCCTCTCCCCTTTTCTTCTTCTTTCTCTCTTCCCTTTTATTTCCCTTCCCCCTCCTTTTTTTTTTACCGGGGGGGGGGGGGGCACGTGCCCCCTGTGCCCCCTGAATCCGCCACTGCTTGAAGTTCCCATACGTAGAGTGATTACAAGTTTTACAAAATCATAACTTTATTATCTTTTGTCAGATTTTATTCAAACTTTCACTAGTCTGGTTCTCTGATTGTTCTGCTTTCTTTAAAGAGTTATACGATATTAAGATTCGATTTCACTTTAAAGTTTTCGGTCCCCTGGTTGCTTAGTTACAAGCGTACCAATGCATTTCTGGCGGTCAGGTAAAACAAACCCTCAAATCAATCAAACACAAAAAATAAGTAGGCCTTGGAGGGTATTGTGTGTTTGTATAGTTTAATTTTGTTTCGTTTACTAGCTGTTACATATACCAGATAATTGGGAAGTCTTATACCGGAATAAGGTGTGGGATCAAGGAGATGGTATAATTGCATGGGTGTTATTGCATATAATTTTGATTTACTTTAATCCAATTTTCAAAACAGTACTTTTCATATTCATTAAACATCGATTTAACATCTGAACACATATACATACATGATAATATGTAGCAAGAGGGTGATAGATGGAGAGAGGCAGGTAAAATAATGAACAGATTATAGAGCTCCTTTAACATGTTGAGAGAAAACAAAAATACATCTTTGCGCTGAATATATTATATTATACATTTGGAAGCAGTACTTTTTTTAACAATGATCTTTATCATACATGCGAGGCAGATTGAGCAACAACAGATGTAGGTGTCGAGAGCTGAGTAAATAAGAAGTGGCTTAACCACTCAATCTTGTCATCTGAGACTCTGTATATGGGCCTTTGGTTGCAGAATTATTATGTTTGGTAGGTATAACAATAAACTTATAATAAAGATAAATTTTTAGCTAGAATGTATTTAAATGTTTATGGAAAGTGTATCTAAACTTGCAATATCTCTTTATAACAGTGATACATCATGCTTACATAATGATAGTGATACATAATGACTTGAAACCCCTGGTATACATAGCAATATATTTCTGGTGATCAGTACACTTTCAAAAATCACGTAAATGTGAATAGATCTCTTTCTTCCAGGTTATAAACTTTTGTCCATCTATAGGGCTAAAAAGAAACTTTAAAATATTGTAAAATACATGTTTATTTTCTATTCAGAGATGTATAGTGTGACAGCGATCTCTTAATTGTGCATCAAACATTTTTGTCTTCCATTAAGTTTTTAAATGTATATGGACTGACTTTAATAGTAAAATTTGAATGAAGAAACTACATGTATATTTTGAATTGTACAAGCTGGTGTAAGACCTTATTGTTTTTTTAATCTTAATTTTTTTAAATCAATTTAATGTCAATACAAAGAGCAGACTTCTTAATCTCTCTCGCTCACTAACAATCACAAACCCCCCAAAATGAAACAATCTGATATTATATCACTATAACTACAACAAAGACTTACAAGCTTTTACCAATTTTAATCTATAAACTATAATAAACAGACAATCAAAATTATTTAAGAGTAAAATAGAAAGATATGGATATCAGATGTATGGAGGTTAAACTGAACTAAAACCCATGAGATATATATATAAGTGGACCTTTAAATTCACCTCCTAAAAGCTTTATATTAAATATAAATAAAGATGTTAAACTTAATTTTGTAACGATCATATTCCATTTTTAAAGATAAATGAATAATGTTTAAATATAGATATGTGTAGAGGACCTAGGGAGAAACGGTCGTTAAGGACTAAATATAGTTTAATAATACATAACATCTTCGTTATTCTGAGTAATAACAAATATACCTACAAGTTTGAGGTGAATCCAAAGTGCTGACTACTACATATATTTTTCCATGCAAGAACAAAAGTGTTTTGGGGCAATTCCGTGCAATGTGTCCCCTATACGACATATTTATGTTCTCCCTCATATTTAATGTAAAAATGAAGAATCTCTTCATATGACCATTAAATATAAGAGCTTTCTGGTATCACTACCATTAGTCATACTCACATCAAGTGATTTTTCAGTCAGGAAGGAAACACAAGATGTATATGGATAAATATGTCTTTATGGGACGCATTTCACAGAATGATCCTTTTGTTGTCTTTTGGTCTTTGTTATTTTCTGTACTTCCTATTTATTTAGTGAGTTATAATTTTCATGGACTATCTCAAAGCTACCTGGACCTTCATCAAAATGCAGATTGATATGGCTCTGAACAGCCTGCATTGGAACATAGTCTGGAAACTTCACTTTGCAAACAGGACATGTTCTCACTCCTTCGGGTGGTGCATTTGGAACATTGGTCAATGTGTCCAAACCATCCGTTTCAACATCCGCAGGATAGGTGTTTTGGAAACTATCTTGGGGTATGGCACTGAAGGAGTTCACATGCTGAGACCTTTGCTGGGCAGTGGTAGGCCGACTCCTCATGTCTCCTAGCGTTGGAGAAGCCATGCCGCCATCCTTGAGCTGTACGGTACTCCACTGGACAGAAGATGGTAATAGCATGTCTTGCATGGTACCACTGTTGTCGCCGGTACACTGCTGGACTTGACTCAAAGGAAAACTGCCATCATAGAGAGCACCAGCGTCTCCAGGCTGAGACGCACTCTGCATTGCATACTTTGAGAATGCACCCGATTTGTCTGTTCTACCAGATGATTCTGGAGAATATACATTGCTGTCTTTACTCATCCGCATAAGTTCGAAGGATCTGACTTCAGGGGGTGTATCCGGTGGTCCACGAACTTGAAAATCGTCATCATCTGATAGATGCTCTCCGGATTGATTCCTGTACATTCCAGGTGGTGATGAAGTACCGATATCAAGGGGCGAACTGTTTTGCTTAAAAACACTGTCAAGACTGCTAGGCTTGGAAACCAAGGACTGATCTTTGACTTTCCTTTGCTGAGGCGAAAGACTTGTATCTGACTTTGACCTGCTATGGGGGTTGCTATTCTGAATAACAGTAAGCTGTCTTGGAGGCAACGTACCACGAATCCCTTGAAATCTCCCTTGGCCTGGCCGAATTGCTACTGGCATCTTGGGCACTGTACCACCTGACACTGTTGTGAAACTGGGATTAAGAGGAAACCTGCTGCCTGGTATCTGGCCAGCTGACTCTCTGCTCTTTAGACCACTAAATGGTCCCGCAGAATTGAACCCAGTTGGTAATTGTCCTTGTGTCCTTTGATTGTGTATTGCAGGATCTGTGATTGTATGAGAAAAGTAAGCAAATATGACAGCTGGTATGAAATAAAACTGAAAATCGACAAGCACAGAAATGGTTTGAAATGTCTCACTTTCACCAATTGCTAAGAATCCCTGTCAAATATTATAAATAAAGGAAGAAAGACAATGTAACACTAACATTGATTTTATAGGTCTTAATAACCCAGATTCCATAAATTACCATGAAATCAACATAGGTCTTTCACAAATACAACATTCTGTCAATAATGATAGTGTTATGATAACATATTTTCTTTATGGACAAGAAATAAATAAAATAGACCATATTTGAATTTTACTTTAAAAATAACAAAACTGTGACAAGTCTGATTACTTCTCTGTGCTGGTCTTATTTTGCTTACCACTGATTCTGTCACCTTTTGCTTCACTGTTGATATCCTGCCCACTTCTTTGAAAATGGCCCCTCTCAGCATTTATTGATATCGCCTCCTGACTAAGAGTCTGAATCACATGGCTCATCAGCCTGAGCAAGTTTCCAAGATCATAGTTCTCAAGAGCCTCTCTCTGAGGAAGGTACATATCTCTCTCCATGTCATCCAAGCCATCAAGATCCCCAGACTTACCCAGCCTTTGGTAGACACTATCAATTTTCTCCACAAGGCTCTGAAGGAGGCTTTTGAATTTCCAAAGGTCTTCCGCTGGGATTGCAGAGGACAGTGACGAATCACTGCTAGATATACCCGAAGACACCTCATCAGGCTCCATTGAAATTGACATAGAGAGACCCTCAACAACTTGTTCCTCCACTACGCCAAAGTCCCTGGACATGTATTTTAGGAGATTAGCTACTGCCGATCCCATGTCATCAGGAACATTTAGCATATCCATCTGTTGGTCAAACCATTCATCAATCTTCACTTGTGACTTAGCTGAATGTTTTCTGCTATTGTTGAGAGAGTGATGAATGTTCCATTGCAGAAGTCTCCACATTTTGCACACTTGTTGCCTGATAGATCGGTTGCTCTCATTCTCAAGAGCCACACCTAGCCAAGCAGGAACTGTGGTTCCATCATCCGTTCCAGAATTTATGACAATTCCTTGAAGTAGAACAAAGAATTGCAATAAATGCCTGAAGGTGGCTTGACAGTTTCCGATTAGCAATTTAAGATCAGTTTCTCTGCTCTGTACTTCACCAAGCTGAGCAAGCTTCTCACCAATGGTAGATGCAAGATCTTGAAACATTTTGTTGACATCTGAGTCATGAGACAACTTGCCTTCAAATATCTCTGCACAGAATGGTCCATGCTCCCTGATCCTGCCAGGGACTGAACCTCCACCAGAATGTGCAGTCATATCTGGAGATGACGACGCTGGTGATAGCTCAGAGTTACCAAATTTCAGTTGTCCTCCTGGATATGCAGACATGGCTTTTGCGTTCAGTGCATAATCACCTTGATCACGCCTCTCCTTTCCATGAGTTATCTTCAGCTGCCCCATTTCTTTTACAAGCGAAGAGAATTTTTCTTTCCATGAATTTTTCTCCTTTCTTAAAGAGGCATTCTCATCTCTTAAAGAGGCATTCTCATCTTGCAGTGATGATATTACTTTTCTGTTAGAAGCCTCACTAGACTTTAATTTGCCTTGGACCTGACTTATCATAGAGTGCAGGGCTTCTTGAGAACCTGAAGAGGTACCTCGAGAGTGTGCAGCCATATTACTCCTGAGTCCCGTTTTCCTATACTACATGTAACTGCAGTACTGGCATACCCAGCAATATGCATGCCAGTATTTGAAGATTGGTCGTCTATCCCTACTCTGGACTCTGGTCTCTCACTGTGAAATGAAAGAAACAATATTTATGGTGGGCTATAATAAGTAACATTCTTCTTAAAATGGAACTCTGCTCTGACAATAAGCAGAAAAGAGAGTAACTCAAAAGAAAAATTACAGAGTTGCCAATTTGTGTTTCATCGATTACAACTTTTAGAATTCTGAACCTTCTCATTTGAATAGTATTTTGCTCAAAGCCTCAAACTTTCACAAATCGGATTCTCTCGTTTTCTGTTTTTAATTAATTAAAACCAAATAAATATCAGAATGGAATATCCCTTTAAAAGTAGAGCCAGCTACAGATGGATAGAAATACATGTACAAACTGAAAATGGGACGAATCTCTCATTTTAAGGAAAATTATATACTTAACATATACCTGAATACTCATTCTACCATTCTAAATTAATTTACTGCATTCATATCACTGAAAAACATGGGGGAAACTCTACCAACCTTGAAACCTTTGACCTTGAAAGTAATTACACAATTCGAACGAATCATTCAATTAAATGTTGCATTCTAAGTTTATCTTGATCTATACATGAGAAATTTGAATTACAAAGTAAAATTTGCCCTTCAGCGACATATCATTTAAAAAACAATTTTGTGTTTCAAACATGCATGCATGTTCTTATCTATCCAAGTATCTATAAATGTCTTTAAGTTTTATCCTAAATCTGCTTGTATTTCAAAATCTACCAATTCAATACTCTCATTAAATCAGTATGTGGCCATAGCTCGCAGGTTATCTAAGTTTGCTGTCTCCCAAAATTGGTAGGATTTAGAAAATCTGATTTCACCAATGGAAAGAGGAGCATAAAATTACCCATAGACGGAATTTTTCAGGAATTGGGTGTGAAATTATGCAAATATTGACAAAAGATCGGCACGTTTTGCAGTCATTTGCACCTGTTCCAAAAAATTATTTACTCACTTACAACATGTATAAAGGTATGGAAATCTTCATTTTGAGAGCAGATAAATTTTCTAGTTGAACCAATTTGTAGTAAAAAACTTTGCCGTCCCATTTGGTAATAATTGAAAAAAATAAATTTGTGTAGAATACCGGTATGAGAAATCATAGATCGAATATCACATTTTCTAATATTTTCAAAATCTCTGCGAACTTTGGTCACCCCTTCATGATAATATATACAAAGCATACTGCTCTTGATAAAGCTCTGCCAGAAGATATGAAATATAACTTTTCTTCAAATTGTAGATGATTTATAAGTACAAGTTTACAAATATTGGAGAAATGTGCAATTCTGTCCTCATTAAAAAAAAAAAATTAACAGTTAGTCTAGGTCATCTTGCTCCTTTACTTTAATAGTATTGTAGATTCTGACAAACACTGGAGAAAGAGAGACGATGCTACCAGAACCAGTTGCTACTCCAATCCTAATGTTAGACCAGGCGTGTCATGCAGTGGGACACTTTCTGGGGTGCAAAAACCCTGGATCATCACTGACTGTGCTTTCTCCCATTAACAACAGATTCAGAGGGAAGATGAACATACTCATTGTCTGCAATTTTTGTGAAATAAACACGTCTTAATCACCTCATTAGGCCTCACACACAGTAGCAGCTCATTGCATTTGCACTTGCAGGCATGGCATGCAATACTTGGTGACTTCTGAATTCTGTGTTCTGTCCACATCCATCTACTTTAATTTTGTCTTTGCAAATTCACATGATGATCACATGGATCTAGTCCATCTTTAAAAACAACTATTATGGCCAATGGCATAGATTAGTGTATACAACCATGTCGCTTCTTGCATCAGCAAAAATACACTCAGCAAAAATACACGCACACTGCATGTCGAGGTGCAATGAATACGCCACACAGCACAACACAGCAGCAATGTACACCAGGCACTGCCCAACAAAAGAAATTAGTCCAAATAACTGCCGTTTATTTACCTGAATGATTTGTTAAGGAAAAAATGGATAAATAATCATTCTTACCTATATTCCTATTGATCAGTACATGACTAGGGTGATTGTGAAACCCCTATATCCGTGTTATTTCGCAATGTACCGATCTTCTTGACACGAAACAGGGATCGTTAACGTCATTGGGAAATCCCCTTATTCAAACCAATTTATTCAAACCGTAGAGGGCAAGCAAATCGTACAGTTCGGCGCCCCGGGTCGGCGCCAAACAGAAAAAGATGTTGTATTGCCCTTTGCGACCTCAGGCGCGGATCTACGGGGGGGGGTTAGGGGGTTTAAACCCCCCCCTTGGGCGGCCCAAAAAAAAAAAAAAAAAAAAAAGGAAAAAAAAAGAAGAAAAAAGAAAAAAGAAAAAGAAAAAAGAACGCACGCTGGAGAGAAACCCTTTCAAGTGCAAATATTGTGAGAAGATATTCAACTCATCTGGTAACTTAACCAAACACATGATAACTCTGGATATAACTGTGTATTTAACTGTTACTTGATTTAAAAAGACGTTATCATGCACTGCTTTTTATGGTCTCCATTGTGTTAATAGATGCCAGGAAAACATCACTTACGGGGTTCAAATAAACACCCCAAAAAAAATCGGCTCGCCGCTTCGCGGCTCGTGGACGATGCTCCGCATCGTCATTATTTTGGTCAAACCCCCCCCTTAGCAAAAAGCTAGATCCGCCCCTGGACCTACCCCAAAATCTTAAAATTTACGGTCATCTCCATGCACACCGTAACATTGCAAATATTCATATAGGGTGTAGATCTACTAGTATTCAAATATTAGTATGCAGCACCGGTAGACTAGATAGACTGCTCAAAGTCTGAAAGGGCAAGTCCAGTCCAAAAATAACTTACTTTCAATTAGAAGCAAAAAAAATCAGACAAACCAATCAAAAAAAGTTTGAGCAAAATCGGATAACTAATGAGAAAGTTATCAATTTTTAATGACATGACAAACTTTGAAAAATCACAAGACAAATTGGCAACTCGCTCATGAGTCTGTGACGTCATTACCTTACTACCCACTACTAGTAGGCCTAATTGTTTTCTTTATATTGATTTACATTTCCCATTTGACCCCTAAGAATTTTATTTCCTCGCACCAGCATCCAAGTTAGGCTATATATTAATAGTAATATGTTTTTATGTGGATGCACTAGTATAGAGTAATTTTTTCAGTTAAATCATGACAAATGTGAATTTCGATTATTTATATAAAAAATCAGTGATTATTGAATATAATTTAATTTAACTGAATCTGTCACTTTTTTCAAGTTGACAATTGTTTATCATCCCTCTTCACCACATCTCTTGCCCACTTCTATATTTTCACTTTGTCAAGTTTGTTCTTTTACTCATTTAGCTCTTTTATCTTTATCTTCCCGGCCTTTTTTCTTCTTCTTCTTCTTCTTCTTCTTCTCCTTCTCCTTCTTCATCGTCTTCTTTTTTTTCCTTTCTCTTCCTTATAATTATGAATTTTTTTTTAAATCCGTTTTCGCTTTCTATTGATTTTTTCCTCTTTAAATCTCTCCCACTCTTAATTTCAATTTTGTATTTGCAAATTTGTCTCGACTACTTTCAGTTCTATTATCGATATTTCACACCACATACACTTGCTCCGTTTATCGTTTTACTGCTTACTTCAGTCCTTTTTCTTTCATGATTTCAGTAGAACTGTTATTTTATGCTAAATTCTGATTTTTTGTTTCTAATTCGTGCCTGTTGCAATACGCTATATATTCAATATATCATGTTATGTTACTGTTATGTTATATATTAATTACATTATGTGTTATTAATTTTGTTTGTAAACTTTTGTAATTTGGCTAAACGCCGCGGCGCCGTGATGAAAGTTTTATTTGAAATAAACCATTTTGAATCGAATTCAATTGAATAATTCAATATTCAGAAAAAAAATATCAATTCTTCAAAGTCAAAGGCATATATCTCCCCCTAGCAGTAGGCCTATCTAATCAATAAACATAATAGTAACCAATAAAATAACAGTATTAAAAATAAGTTGATTAATTCGGTCATAATCTTGACATTTTATTAGCCAATTTGATGCTACAACGACATACAACGAAGTACAGGCTTTTTGATGAAAAAAGGGGGTAGAGTAGACCAGTGTGCAGACTAGCGTTTATTCATGATATGAACTTTACCATAGTATGGTCTGAAAATGGTTTTCTGTACAAAAAAAAATCGTCATAAGTGCTTTTCGCCCACTCCACTCTGTACAATTTCGGCCTACGTCACCCCAGCACTTGTTCAATATTTAAAGACGCAATAAGCCTTTAGACTATTTTTCTTTGGACCTTTAAGAAACAACCCCTTCAAGCGATATAACCCCCCCCCCCCCCCCATAATAGATATTCCGAATAAAAATTAGATTCGATAAAAAAAATAACAATTTATACTGAATAAAGCAAAATCATAAAGATGGTATCAACACAAAGCTATACGATAATGACATTTAGTAGGACGATCAGGGACAGTCCATACAGCACATAGAACTTCTATGATAGAAGTATTGAAAATGATTACGTGATCGAATGTCCTATCGAACTGTTTTATCAGTTTGTTCTGTAGTTTTCAAGACAGTATATATTGATAAAAGCAATGTCAAGGTTAACTCATTATTATTGTTATAATTTTTTTGTTTTTACAAAAATTAATTCACTAGTTTCTGTATATTTCTGTTCAGATTCACTTCAGGGTTTTTGCCCCATAGCTCCCCTAATATGTTGGTTAACCTTTTTTACATGTATGCCCAAACCCCAAAATAACCATCCCCCGTACATGTTCATATTTTGTTCTCTTTTTTCTCACCGATATATTTTCTGAGTGGTTAGATCCCATTCTCATAATTACTTTGCCAACTTGTTTCATTGTTATGCTCGTCTGAAGATGATTTGCCACTATACTTAAAGCTCTAGCTTCCTGGGGGGCCAGGGGTTACTCACATTTTAGGACATACGGGTGTGTGCTGCTCTAATGGGTTACTTTTTTCACAAAAATCCCTGAACAAGAGTCCAACTTTTACTAAAAAATAGGTCCGTTTTTTCAAAACTTCCCAAATTTGAATTTTTTCCGGTGTAACACCCAAAAATTGTGAAAAATTATTCTTTTTTCGAGAAAAATGACCCCTAACAATGGGTAGGGTTTTTGAGGCTTGAGCGGCACACCCGTCCAATCAAATCTGAATACCCCCCCCCCCCCCCCCCCTGGGTCTATCTTAGGTTATGAGCCCTCTACCCAAGCTATTTTTCCAAAATATTCAAAAATACATTGATTATAACTTGTGGTAAACTATTTTGGAAAGCAGTAAGAGTGTACTTTCATTAACTTAACCAAGTAACATTAAAACTCATGACTTATTCTATCAAACAAAAGCAAGGACTATATTGCACAGCATTCTAATGTTGAGTGTGTCTTCCCTTTTATTGCATAAAATTACACAACTCTAAAATTCATTTTTATTTCAATGGAACACTAACATGCATTCAACAGTTTACTTTCTTTTGCAGTTAAATTGAACATACATGTAATTCTATTCTCAAATGAAGGTAAAAATACATCAAGTTTTTATGCAAAATACTTTTATGTTTCGAAAATAATATCGCTAGTGATATTCGTTTGTCTCGCAATGTGGTCAATAAGGAATCTAAAAGATCACGACGTTTCGTATGCTACTGCAATACTTCGTCAGGTGATAAAAACTGTTGTAAGCAAGGGTCTTTTATACTTTACGGGAGGACCGTAAAGCGGTCTAAAATTCGATCGATAATTGGAACAATAACGCCCAATGCCTATTGGTCGACGCACACGGTGATCGACCAATCACCAAGGCCGCTGGTTCGGCCGCTGGTTCGGCTGATGCACCAGGCCTATTGGCCGACGCATACGGTACTCGACCAATCAACGGGCCGCTGGCTCGGGCCGTCTGCTGAATGGAATCGACCGTTGTTGGCTGGCAGGACGGCGAGTGTCATGGCGGCGTATCGTCCGCATCCAAAATGTTTATGTTGGTCGTGTTAAGAAAAAATGCTAACAATGATGCTTTCTATCTGCTTTCAGATACACTGTATTGCAAAAACAGCTTGAAAGCTCCCATAACAATTTTATACAAAAATCACTTTGGTTTCTTGGTCTTCATACCTAGAAATGATTTTCTGTCATCATGTCAAATGTTAAGAAGTATCATCAAGCAATTGGTAAGAACCTGAAAAAGACCTACATGTACATTAGGATATGTTTACCATTATAGATTTCTCTTGAGAGTGAAGACTATATCTTCTGGATATACAAACATGGAATTGCTTTTTTATCTGTAAAACCCACTACTATCAATAATAACAACAACGTGAGCCAATAAGTCTGTCCTGCAGGAATGTTCTTGGCAATTCAAAATGATTATAAGTGAGCAGCCAAAAATCTGTTGCGCCTGGGCACATCTGGTAGGAATACACATTTCCATTGGGGCTAAGGGGAAAATATAGATTAGTGCCTTGCAAACTGTTATTTATTCAGGCCAGGATTTGAAACTCAATTGAAAGTCAAGTGAATAAACCACTATACTACAACAACTTTCCCGTCTCTGAAGGTACACACCAATACATAGTTACATGTACAATATACTTGAAGCCAATTTTCATTTCTTAGGTTTATATTTATATTTACTCACGCTTTTTAATAAGCCCCTAATTTTCACATGTCACATAGAAATAATCTTACCTTCAATAATGTTCAAACTGTCAAATCTACTCAATTGTCAATAATATAACCAAACTTCTGCTATTTATATAATATTTTTTCCAGATGTAAGATCCTCCATTTTATTGTACCTTTTGTTTTCTGTATACATTTGAGCATGTGAATTAAATATATTCAATTCAATTAACCTTTACAGTGCTAAAGGGGAGGAAAGCAGAATCTGCATGCCCCTTAACTGTGTCAAAACAATAATTCCAACCTGCACTTTAGTGACGTCATAGCTTTGAACAAAAGCATCTTTTGACACCAAATCTTGCGGAAGTGGGGGAAGGGTATGGCATCAGGGATACTAGTCGTTTTATACCATATTGGCCTGGAAAAAAATGTACATTTTTATTAGGGAAAAATCCAAGCTATTTTGTCCCATACCTCACCTTACCAACCACATCTATGATTTTGGTATATCTAATCATAATATAGGGTTGACAAGTGTACTAGACCTTAGATCAGACCAAATATGTAAACTGATCAAATATTTAAAGTCCAACTTACATGTAAGTCCTATACTTGGTGATGTATGATAAACCAAGTGACTTATTACCTTGGACTTGCCCATTATATTAATCGTCAAGTTTAAATTTTCTGACATTGTCTCTTTCATCCAAGTATTTCTTTGAGATTGTCTCCTTCATTCCAGTATTCCTATGAGCTTGTCCTTGAGGTAGTGGACTTGCTGAACTGGTGTGCGAAGAGGGTACCAATCCTGGTAAGGAATCTGCACAATCAACAAAAAAGAAGATCATTAATGTTTGTATGAAGTTCTAAATTCATGATTTTAACATCATTCCATAAGTAACTTTGAACATTAAATAGAATGTCTCAACGTTGTTTCAATTGGTTAGAGGTAACACATAACATTTTAACGAAATATGATCATGAAAGTATTTGATTAGACTAAGAAATGTGTTTTCATGTGTTACAAATACGAAACTACCTTGACAGTCTCAAGACAAAATATCAGCACTTGTTATATAAAATTCATGGGCCACATTCATTATAACTAGAAAAACATAGCAATTGCTTTTTTTCATCATCGAATTAATGGGCTTAATAAATAAAACTAGTACTTACACTAGGGGAAAAAGGTTATAAGTTACCTCGAGAGCTCTTGCTATGTCTGGCAAACTGGTGGCAGTTCGTATAATTTGTAAGTTTACAACATGATTCTACTCCCTGACAGCTAGTCAAGCTGCCATGCAGGAAACAAAACAAACACAGTTTGTGCCTGAGTTGTAAAAGACGATTACATGGTTTTATCCCTGCTCAGATGCTCACTTTCAAATTTGGCTGCAGAGACTGATTTAACCACCTAGTTTTTAAATGCACCCTACCTGCAATACTTGGTATCCAGTTAATTCAAGGTGGCCGAGCATCATTTCTAGACGTCCTACTAGCTGTGTTGTAGAGTAGAGGTATGAAGGAGGGCCAAAGGTCATGATGGCCAATCTATAAAATGTGAAAATATGAAATACAACATTTCAAGTTTTTCAAACCCAAGGAATGAAAGATATGTTTTTTTCATACAATGCTTTTTACTTACAAGCTGAAAGCCATTATCTGCCAATCTCTTCTTGCCTTTACACCATTAACCAATTATCTGCTGAGAGCCAGAAGGCTCCTAAAAATATGTTTTATATAATAGTGATATTAGTTAGTAGACAGTATCTGATTTTGTCCAAATTGCCAACAGCTATTGAATTTTAAAGCCATACCATGTTCACATCAGGTTGCAACAAATTCTCATAACACTAAATGGGGCCTGTCACCACGAAATGAGTCCAGTTGGTCAACATTTTTATTCCTGTTTTTAAGTATTATATGAATCTACATTAAGTAAGCTTTAAATTAAGGGGTCACACATTAAAATTGATAAATTATATCCAGAAATATGAACAAAAACCTAATTGGACTTTATAAACAAAATCGTGCTTTATTCTTTAAAAATGCATCATTTTCGTGATAATTTCAGATTACATAGCCTATATTATTTGCCAAAAAATGTTAGGAGATATTTTCGTGACCTAAGCTCTGGGGACATAAACTACAAGACATTAATAAGTCGATTTTTGGAAAAATCTTAAATGTGGTAGGTGGCTCAATTTTCAGTACATACACACTATACATCGCTATTACTACGATTGAGCCTAATGCGACACTGGACTCATTTCGTGGTGACTGGCCCCAAATGTTGTCATGCATTATTAAAATACTGCAGCCTGTGAACCCAAAAATACATTGCAAGAAATAAATCCATGACTTGAAAGGTGTACCAAATAATCAATACTTAGTCATAGAGAATTACCTACTCCTGCCTGCCACCTTTGGACCTACTGTTAGTACTAAAACCAGTAACGTTAGTGTTGTTTTATATTCATTGCTATATTGATTAGTCTTGGCCAAATAAAATAATAATACTGATAATGATAACCTCATAATTTTTTGGCAATAAATGTTTATTGGCAAACTCATTCAGGAATGTTTATGAGTGGTTGAGGTAAGCAAACAGTGACTAATCCTCTCTAAAATCTCAAAATGTTGCAAAATAAATGGATGAAAGGGTGGAGAGACATCAAACAAACAGAGAGTAGGGATCAGCACTAAAAGGGTTTTGGTAATTATGCACCCCCCCCCCCCCCCCCCAAAAAAAAAAAAAAAAAAAAAAAAAAAAAATACCAGACTCCCAGTAAAAAAAAAAAAAAAAAAATTATAATTTCTAACTCTGTCCGCTCATACTGTCTTCTTTCTTAGTCTTTCATAAAATAAAATGCCAAGAAGATACATCTTAGGAAAAACCTTTACTTACTTTTGACCATTTCCTTTCAATTTGCTGGAAATTTCTGCATCTGCAAAGAAAACATACAGAATGATACACAGGCCTTAAATTTCAACATTTTTAGGGCAAGGCCACTTTTCTGTAGGGCACATTCCTATATTACAGCACCAATGGGAAGAATTGGAAAGGGCACAAAAAATCTCCAAGGCCAATGAGAGGGGCATTGAGGCCAATCAAAGGGGCATCCAAGGCCTGGCCTTGGATGGCCTTGGATTAATTTAAGCCCTGGATACAATATAATTTAATTATCAGGTCTAGAATTTGCAGACTAATATAGACACTAATATCAACATGGTGGAGGTATGCAACATGTTTGTCTTTAAGGCTCAGTACCATTCTTTTGAAATTATCCATGCCTGTTACATGTATTGTAATCAAGTGCATTATGCACAGACATGAACTGATTGGGGGGGGGGGAGGGGTTAAACATTATGCACTTTGTTTTCAAAGACTAAAATAGCAAATCAATTATTAAAGTCATCGGACAGTTCTATTATCAATTTCTATAGGTTGAAGAGAATTCAGTAGTCAACTAGTAAAGTGCTTCTGGCAACATCTTTTTATCTGCTTATTTTAGTTTTCTGCATGGTTTGGTCAGCAAAATGACCTCTGCAGACACATCCACCCTAACTTCCATATGCTTTGTACTGTAGTTAAATTGTTGATGTCAAGGTCAATACGATTTTCTTCTGGATATCGATGCCTGTATCGCTCACTCAGAATAGAAATATAAATTGCTGGAATCCAAAACCTGCTTTTAATTCATTACTATAAATTAACAATGAATACATTTCAAAATAGCAATTCTAAGCAATTTTGTTTACAATTGACTATTAAGTGAATCTAGATTTTCAGACATTGTATGTGTTGCAAAAGTTAGGGATAAGTTGTATTACCATCCACATGCATGATGAAAGTCAGTATTTGGTAACACAAAACAACTATCTATAATGCCTATATTTACTGTAAAAATGAACTTTTCCAACATCAAACTTGGAGACTGTTGTAAAAAGACAGACCTTTTGCAGAAAAAGACGTTCTTCCATTGCACAAATTCAGTGTTGTGTCAGTTGTGAATCAAATGCGACAGTAAACTCTTCTGATCTGAACCAGTAATAAATTACATGTCAGTTTCTGATTTACAGTATACATATCATTACCTATGACATAACCAAGATCACTTTTGACATTCTCCTCCATGGTCAGGTCATCTCCAAGGGAAGCTTGTAAGACTTTGAACAAGGATCGGTGCAACGTTGTAGTGTAGATTTTGTGGTTTGCTGGGAAGGATTTGAGGTCAGAGGTCAGGTATGGGCCTTCATAGTCAGGGAAATCCAGCTGGGAGTATGCGTTGATCTGTAGCAGCTTCAGTTTCAGAGTGGCTGACAGAGGAGCTACATAGTCAAAGGAAAAATAAAAGAATCTAATGAGTAAATAACGTTGTGTTTTGTTAGATCTGGGGCCTGTCTTAGAAAGAGTTATGATTGATTTAATTGATAGCAAATCTGTAAATCTGATTGTTTGATTGGAGGACTTGCGATCGATTTACATGTATTGTAGATCAATTTTCATTAAACAGTGCACTGGTGTGGATGATGGATCCATCCACATAGAAAGGCACACATTTGTTTTAACAGGAGGTACTACAAACTGTAAAATAATTTAATTAAATCTTGTATCAAAAGTTGAATTTCTTCAGTGTAAATAATATTTACCTTCTTGGCTCTCCTCAATATTCTTTAGAATATTTGTTACAATCTTTTGAGGCACTTGCTTCAGCACTGTCAAAGAGTGGGCCACGTCTATCTGTTCTTTCACAGAATAATCACTGAAATTTGCATCTAATTTATTTCCAACTTCAACATAGAATGTGCTTGCATCTGGTGGTTGATAAGAAAACTGACTGTAGGCAAACAAGAGCCTCTTCAGGTCTAGAATGGTAAGTTCATCTAATGCCCCAGCTACAACAGTGTGGATGGAATCCAGGAGGTTGGACGCTTGGATACGCAGCACGGCATATGTCTTTGCAATGTCACATAAGAGGCTCAGCGAGCATTCATCAAGTTTCTGCTGGATGTGCACTGCAAATTCACTGAAGAGCGCTGCATTGTGGAAACCTAAATTACCCATTGCGCTCATTATGTCCATCATGGCAGGAATCTCCCATTGCGAACGCTGCTCTAGCAGC
The DNA here is from genome assembly GCA_035222895.1 of Strongylocentrotus droebachiensis. Lineage (NCBI taxonomy): Eukaryota > Metazoa > Echinodermata > Echinoidea > Camarodonta > Strongylocentrotidae > Strongylocentrotus > Strongylocentrotus droebachiensis. The sequence continues at coordinate 238,015 of JAVYIG010000986.1, forward strand.
TGGTAGGAGATTGCACGCAATATAGGTAGTGATCTTGTATTGGTAGCTACCAATGACTTCATCAAGGCTGTGATCTCCTGAAAACTAAACTGGCTGAGCATCTCCAAAGTCTTGTCTTCCACACGCTCTAGTAGTGGTCCCGACACTCGAGCTGCAGATGGCAACAAACGTCGTACAAGCTGCGGATTCTGCAATTCCCTCCAGCGTAGCTCAAGGACACGAGCTGCTTCATTCACAAGTGCTTTGGTTTCTGTTCTCTTTGAGAGTAACTGGTCATTGCAAACAATTGTCGCAATTGAACGAATGGGAAAAAGTCGTAACCTTCGCCTGCATTCTCCTTCTAGAGCAAGAATGAAATCATCATTATTACTGTTGACATGAAATGCATTTGCAAGAGTACTTGTAAGGCTTTCATTGCTTAAATTCTTGACTCCTTCTATGATAGATGCTGCCAAATGACTAAAGCGCTTGTCTGTTACAAAACCAGGAGAAGCAGAATCATTCTTCTGTATGTGACGTAGTGCTCTCACTGCTATCGATGCTTCATTTCCAGACATTTCCCTTTGGCTTATAGCTTCAAGTGCATTTTCAACTGATCCAAGAGAGCTAAGCTCCTGAAACAAACTCTGTCCTGCACCTACAGTTCTTTCCGATTGAGGTAGGCTTTCGGAACTAGCAGCATCCTCAGCAAGTGCCTTTCTGCTACAGGTAAAAGATCTTTCATGGTTCAAACTTTGACTCGAGGAGAGAAGGAGCTTTGTGGAGCACCTGAAGTTTCGATGAAGCCCTGGAGCTAAATGTCGCAGGATCGACAAGGCCATGTTTGACAAGTTCTGATGACCTTGCTTATGGTTACCTGTAAAATAATGAAGACAGGGTAAATTATAAATTAATGTGTAAATAGGTAGCTCAAAGTTCATCGCTAAAGGGTATGAGAAAATGTCCCTCAAAACTATTATCACTTGAACTCACTATGAACATGACAGACAAAGAAGAAGGACAAAATATACAGTTCCTCATTCCACCCTCAATGATTGCTGTGGTAGACAAAGGAACATCCCTTCACTGCTATTATGTAAAAATGTGTAAAAATGTGTAAAACAGGTGTCACAAGCATATTCACCTGTTCTACACATTTTGACATAATAGAAGTGAAGGGATGTTCCTTTGTCTACCACAGCAATTGTTGAGGGTAGAATGAGGAACTGTATATTTTGTCCTCTTTTTTTTTGTCCGTCATTTTCATAGTGACAACACCCCCACATTTTAATGATCCACAATCACACTATTCCAATTCGACATCCTTCCCCCCACGCTTTGCATATTGCGCTATGCAGCTGTTGAGCAAAAATTATAACATGTCGTGTACCACTTTTTTATCCATTCAGATAAATTTTGCCTAGATTTTGGAGTGTTGTATCTTTTGATAAAAACATTGGTGAGCCTTGAAATTTGAAATGTGTTCTTCTGAGAAGTCGATTTTTTTTAATTTTCCAACCATAAATGGTGAAAATAAATCCAAAAGGGAAAATTGAAAAATCAGAAGTTCAGACACCCTACTAGTACTAATACATCGGTTCCAGTCACTTACAAGATTGACTGTATGAAGCGTTTAAGGGTCTTTGTTCCAGATTTTCCTTTGTCAAAATTGAAATCTGTGTTGAAATTCTTGCAGCCATATTCTAAACTGTTACTGTCAATGGATGACGTCATCTTCCTTCGCAGTTACAGTTTAAAATACGGCTGCAAGAATTTCAACACGGAGTTCAATTTCGACAAAGAAAATCAGGAAAAAAGACCATTAGAGGGACTTGGTAACATTGTTCAGATGAGAGTAAATGGCGCTAAGGTAGTGACTTCAATGCTTGATGTACAATTAAAGATAATCTGAAAGTTTGAGTGAAAACAGACCATTATTCATGATAAAAAATTGGGAAACTGATCTGATTGATTTCAAAATTCTCCCTACTATGTTTTTTCTTTTTTATTTACAGTTTAGGTGAATATAAAATAAAATTGACACAAAGCAATGAATTGGCTCTATACATGTACATTCCAAACATTTAAGTGTTTAAAGATATTTAAATGCTTGTGTTATGTCTTATTTTCATGGAAAATTGGTTAGGAAAATTCAAAAATTGATTGGGAGAATTTAGTATTGGAGGGTGTCACACAGCACAGTGACGCCTTCAAAGGAAACCATAAATACTTTGTGGTTTGAGAATTTGTTCAGGATTTTTTGCATGTTAGAGGGTTTAGTACGGTTACAGATGGAATATATAAGTAACATTTCATACAAAATTACATTTTTTTCATCAACCTTCAACAATGTTACTGAGTCACTTTAAACGCATCATGATATACAGTCAATCTGGTAAGTTAAACCAATGTATAATAGACTAGGCCTAATTTTCGAGAATAAATGCATCGATTATGAATCCTGACCAGTAAAATGACATTTTAGTCCAAAGTAAAAGTTTGATAGCACGATCGTGCCACCAAAGTTGCAGAGCAGACCCTTCTGTTCTGTCAAATACATTTTTTAAAAGGATTTTTGTGCGTGCATCACGTGTTACCGTCGCGTTTGATTCTGACTAGGCTTGAGTCGGTACGGTCGATCACACCGGGACCCGACCGTTGCCGTCGGGTCCGGTTTCGTTTTTTGAGAACCGACGCTCCGAAAAAAATAATGAAATATGTAAGAAATTGCAGTTTTGCACACCACTAAAATCATTTCACCTTGAAACTTAAGTATTTAATTGTTACCAATCATATTCTAGCTCATCCTGAATCAATCCGAACTGCTGATATAAATATGGGTTGCAAAGCAGTTCGCCCCATGGGGTTGTTGTTGCCAGCTGCTAGCTAGCTACTGTACTGGCCGGGTCTCTCGCCAGGATTAATAAATCAGGTTGAAAAAAACATTAATGTTTGAATAATAAAACAGCTTTCTAAAAAGTACTTCTTTACAACATACCGATCGAATAATTTTTAAAAGACAAAATGGATATTATTTCTTTGATTTTGAACACTGCATGCTTCTTTTAAAAGCTGAAAATTACTTGGTAATCACAAGAAGTTCGATACGGATAGCTGTTGCAAGGCAAGTTCAGACTAGTCTCGGAAAAATGCGCAGTGCTCCTCGTAGTTAGCTGTAATCCGTGCCAGAACGAACACAAACAAAGACGTGATCGTAACGAGAAAAAATCATTAAAAACTACGAGAGCACAATTGGAAAGACAACTACTCAAAATTATCGTAAGCAGATACATAACTTGGAGGAATAATACAATAGTTGTCCAAGAAAAGCCACAGAAATAGTGATATTTAAGGAATTACTATAGGTACAATCATTATCGGAATGGGCCTGCTGATATGTCCGAATTACACGTTATTTGGTTTCTAGCCTCGTGTTCTAACACGAGGCTAGAAACCAAATAACGCCCTCTACGGTAAAAAGCAGTATAACAAAGGATTCGAGTATTTGCAGCAAGCCCCTTGCGATAAAAATGTACCCAGTTACTCCTCGATTATCACAATTTCTTTGGCATTTCTTGGGCGATTATTGAATTCTTTGTCCAAGTTATTTATCTGATTATCGTAATTTTGAGCAGTAGTTGTCTTTCCAATTGTGCTCTCGTAGTTTTTAATGATTTTTTTCTCGTTACGATCACGTCTTTGTTTGGGTTCGTTCTGGCACGCATTACAGCTAACAGGGAGCACTGCACATTTTTCCGAGACTAGTCGGAACTTGCCTTGCAACAGCTATCCGTATCGAAACTTCTTGTGATTACCAAGTAATTTTCAGCTTTTGAAAGAAGCATGCGGTGTTCAAAATCAAAGAAAAAATATCTATTTTGTTTTTAAAAATTATTCGATCGGTATGTTGTAAAGGAGTACTTTTTAGAAAGCCGTTTTATTATTCAAACATTAATGTTTTTTGACCCGATTTATTCAACCTGCATGAATAAAAATGGCGGCTCGATCGTTGTCTTTCTATTTTTGCTCCAGTTTTTTTAATTTTAGAGGCACGATAATGGCACTAAACATCGCCAATCATGGATTAAAATAATGTCAAATGGAAGAATATACCGATCTGTGCCGAGGTATGCATGTGTTGATTTATTTGACTGATAAAAAAGGTCACTTTTAAGGGACATACTGATGATATGCGCTTTTTATAGAGGCAAGTGACAAATCCTGCGAGCTGATTTCGGGACACCGGGTCCCGATCGGTGCAAGGCCGTCGGGACCCGGTTTATGAAAATCCCGACATGACTCGGGCCTAATTCTGACAGTCTGCGCAAAGAACTTTGCGCATTGAGCGCTGTGCAGTGAGTTTAAGCGCTCTCATTGGCCGATTCACTCGAGTGGCTTCAAATTTAAGTGAGAGAGGCAGAGGGCCTACTTAACTTAAGCGCGACTTAAGTTCAATGGCAATGTCAATACGTAATATTACGTCACACCACAGAGATTTTGACATGTCATGCTTTAAACAGCTACAGGTGACGCACTTCACACAATACACACGGCATTACACACACATAAAATATCTTAAATATGACGAAAATGAGAATTGTTCAAACTTTAAAAATAGTTACGTGAGACTCAAACTCAAGTGAAAAAATCATAAGATAGGGTTTGACTGAAATATCATAATTTTGGGATTGAAAAAAACAGAAAATCGCAAGCTTGCTCGTCGCACAAATATCTTATAGCATTGAGTGAATGTAATGCAGCGATAGCCAATAAGAAGAGCCAATTTATTTTAGTAAAAATAAAATGGGGCTGCGATTTGCCAAGATCGGATAAACGATTTGCGCATGCGCTAAATCATAAATGTAGCTATCTAGCTGTATAGCTGAAGTTCTATGTGGTCTAGATCTAGATCTATGTACTATGGGGGAAGGTTGAAAAAATGGAAATGTGGCCTTATCGTCATCATGGTCTCCTCTCATTCACAGTGTACACACACGTTTGCGGGAAGAACGTTAAATGGAGGCCCCGGGCCGTGTAGAGAAGAGTCACTACCTTTGCACGTTAAGAACCCACTATCAGACTTAAGAGTAGATCGGGGAAACCCCGGTGTAGTGATCCACCTGCACACACCCCAGTATGGTACGATAATACTCTGTAAAGAAGTAGACTATGTACTCAAAAAGGAAGAGTTATGATATGGAGGTGGTTCGAAGTCCCCTGCACGCAGACGCAATTAAAAGTTAACTGCTGTGGAGTGTGGTCTGGAGAAATGAGAGGGGACTTGGATGATTGGATCACAATATAGGACCTAGAGTCTAGGTCTAGACTATAGATCTAGGCTAATACTGGAAATGTCAGGTTTATTAAAGAATTCCCCATACTAAACGGTTATTTTTGTCGAACTCTTGTTATAAGTTATGAATGAGGGAGTTCCAACACCCAGCTGCAGTAACAACAGTAAATCAATGGTATGGACTGCAACCGCATACATTCCGCCGCGGCGGAGCTCTCTCTTGTGTTTCCGGTCACATCGTGTGCACAGTTTAAAAGGGCAATCCTAAGCTTCATATTCCGGTCACTTCCCGCGACCCCGTTAAATATTAAATAAACAGTTAAATAATTGATTCTTAGCTAGTACGCATTATGTAATTATAGCTTATCAAATTATAAATGTTTTTGACATAAACCTACTTGAAATAGAGACAAGACACGCTCGCAGAGGGGATGGAATTCATTCAGAATGTTCAGGTAGACAAGCCCAATTTTCTGCGGTGGTGACGATGGTATCTGCAAAGAGTTATTTCATTATTATTATTATCATAAATGACAATGATGATTATAGGATAGGCCTAATGATAATGATATTAATAATAATAATAATGATTAGATAATATCGATAATATAATAATATTATAAATTGTCTCGAAGGTATTCTGAAGGGTTGATTATAAATCAGAATATAGAAAAACGTGAAATTCGAGGTTTTGTAACCCTGCATAACAATCGTTGCAAATTTCATATTTTGCTGGAACTTGCTGAAACACCCCGTTAAATCTAACAGACAATGAATTATTTTTAGGATTCTCTCTTCAAAAAGGTATTTCTGCTCTATTGGCATTCAAGTGGAGGAGGGGGTACGAGTCCTCAAGTTCGTGATACGCCACTTAGTACCCTGAATAAGCGCGGATCCAGGGGGGGGGGGGCAGAGGGCCCTGCCCAATTGTAAACTTTCTTCATAGAAGTTCGTGTGTTTTGGCATAGCCATAGGGGAGTTAATGGGGAAGTCCACTCCAAAAATAACTCACTTAAAAAAACTTAGCAGAAAAATCAGACAATTAAACCAATCGAAAAAAAGTTTGAGCAAAATCGGATATAATAAGAAAGTATGAGTTTGTAATGACATGACAAACTTTGAAAATCACAAGACAAAATTGGCAATTGACTCATGAGTCTGTGGCGTCATTGCCGCCTCACTATCCACTTATTGTTTTCTTTATATTGATAATATGAATTTCCCCCTAAAAATCTTATTTCCTCACGCCAGCATTCAAGTTATATTGATAGTATTACATAGCAATATGTTTTTGTGAGAATGCAATATTAAATATAGAGTAATTTTTTTCAGTTAAATCATGACGACATTTGAATTTTTATAAACTATATAATTTAAAAATCAATTAGTATGAATATACAATATTCAGAAAATAGTATCAATTCTTCAAAGTTCGTAAAAGGTTTTGTGAAATGTTATGCACACAATATGATACAAATCATATAACCTGGGCAAAGGCATGGGGAAATCAAATTTTGGGTTAAAAAAGGGGAAATTAATGGGATAAAAATTATTGGGCAATTGATAAATAGTGAGGCACTGACGTCACAAACTGATAACCAAATCAGTAGTTTGTGTAGTAGTTTTCTAAGTTCCATAGTTGTTAATGCTTTTAAAAAATGCATAAGTTCCTTTTTAGTTATCCTATTTTACTCAAATTTCTTTGCTCTGTTTCTCTTTTTTGTCTGCATCTGTCAAAAGCAAATTATTTTTGGAGTGTACTTGGCCTTTAACTATAAAGCCTTGACGACCAGGAGCAGTTCTAGATGTTTTGTTCTTTTTTTTTTGAGGGGGGGGGCAGGGGCGGATCAAGGGGGTTCGGCGGTTTAAACATCCCCCTTGGGCGGCCAAGTGAAAAAGGGGGGAAAGGGGGAAAAAGAAGGAAATAAAGAAGAAGAAAAAAGTAAAACAGTAAAACGGCGCGATTTGTTTAAATATCTTGGATCCGCCACTGGGTCAAACACCGGCCCTTGGCAAAAAGCTAGATCCGTCGCTGGGGAGGGGAGGGGGGGGGGGGTCAAGCCGGGCCTCACTAGAATAGATACTGATGAAGAAAACTAAAGTTAATTTTGAGATAATATCCTACTCAAATGAAAACATATTACTCATCTCTTAACCATCTAATCATATTAAGCATTGGTATATAATTATATATACATGAAATTATTCAGTACCCCCCCCCCCCCCACCCTGTCTGACGTGCACAGTTATATCGTATATTATAGGCCATAGGCGCTATACAGTGAGCACAAAATTTGCATCCCCCCAAAAAGGTAAAAATCAGGTGTTTTTACACGTTTTTTTATCCAGGGGGGGGGGGGGGCAGGCCCCCCATGCTTATGAACAGCGACCCCGATTTTGTATCATGAATAGCGACCCTCTTCTTTGATTATGAATAGCGGTCCTAACGAATAGTGGCCCTTATTAATATCGGTCCTTATGAATAGCGAGCGGACCCCGCAGTTGCCTATATACCGGTGCGCATAGTTTAATGCAAGTTGATACAATGTTATTTATATATTTATTTATTTTTATTTTCGGGGCCTATAAAGTACAGCAATTATCAAGTTTTTGCCAAAGTTAGGTATTTCAATAAAGCAACATTCACATATATCACTAAAACATTAAGATCGCATTTGTTTATAAAATCTATACTACATGTATTTATGTGCCACTTTCCACCACCTTGTTTTCTATTAAGACCAAAACCAACGTATCGCTAATTTATGTTATTCCTTATCAAAGTTTCAGACAGAGCGATTACATCAAAACTATATATAAAATATATAATATATAAAATATATAAAATATGACTGTTTTCGTTATGATCTTTTCACTTGAAGTAGGATACACATTCCATACCACATTTTTTTTTATTTGGATTCGAATCAATAAGAAGATCTATCTGGGTTCACCTCTCTATTTCTATTTCTCTTCTTTCCTAACTTTTTTTTTGCCATTTGCCATTTGCCATTTGATTGGAAGAGGGCTCCGATGGAGAGAGGGAGAGAGGGGGAGGGATAGAGAGAGAGAGAGAGAGAGAGAGAGATGATGTGCTTGTGGGTTAACATGCATGTCCTTCACGGCAGTGAGATGATAACTTGACGTCACACCCACCTTTGTTTTTCACATGTTGTGAATGGAATGTGTGACGCCATTACAGGCTAGGGTATCCCTTGCACACAGCGGAAATGTCTCCACCCGAGATCTAAACAAACAAGACTATATGATATCTTGCCATGTATAACATAGCAAATAAACAAGATATCACAATAGATCTATAGCTATCCATTCAGTAATCATTATCATGTATACGTTCATCGTACACCACTTGAAGTCTATGGTGATATCAACACAATCTAAAAGGTCAATATGCATTAACATGTATAGACAGTGATTGACTTTTTTTTAAAGTTATTGATAGTGAAATCTAAGTTGTAAAGGCTTTTTTCACACATTTGGAGCAAGCGTACCAGCCAAATTAATCCTTGCAAACACTTCCATAGTTTATCAAAAACGTAATTGACAATTTATTTTATCACAAGTCATGCGCCTACCAAGGTAAATTCACTTTCTTTGTGGGGGAAAGTGGTCAAGCCATAGAAAGCCTTTGAATTTCACCTTTTCAATAGATAAAACAAAACAGAAAAAAGACAAAAATGTTCTTTTTGATTACATGAACAAACACAGTGTGGGTGAGTTTCCACAAGCATAATATCATCCGCAATCAGTGCATCATCTTACGATCTACTGATGATGTGAACTCGGCCCCGATTGATAGCACTTTAACCCAAACGACTGTTACGTCATTGTACTTCCTATTTATATAGGCCTATTATGTACATCGATTTTAACTTAACCGTGTAGAGGGAATACGAAGGCAGGATAAACGGACGTTAAGCCCAGCAAAGGCCTAAAATGACTTTGCCTGGTGTTCATGTTCACCATGTAGTATAGTAGGCCTGTAAGTGAAAATAGGCCTGTAAGTGAACTGCATAAAATAGGAACCAGTCAGCCAGGAGTAGGGATGTCATCGGCAAATAACGACCTCAACTTCTTAAAAATATAATGCCTTTACCCTGAATACACCCCAGTTAACCGTCCTACGTTGAACCGACCCACTGAAAGTTTGAAATTGAAACCAGTCACGTGCTTTGCGAAGCAGAGACGAGGGAACCCTGTACAATCAGGGCCACTTGATCACAACGCTGGCATATCTACACGTGACGTCACTGGTATGCACCTCTCCATTTTAGGAGTATAGCCTGCAACAGGGCGGGTACGAGGCAAGACTCGCTCGGCGAACTGAGGTTCAAAGTGAGTGTGTGTGTGTCTTTATCGGATACATGGTGGTGAGAGGAAACTTGGTGTTAGCCCTAAACTTCATTACGTACCTGTTTAAAGGTAAAGACCAGTAATGGTCATGCGATTGCATTGTGAAAGAAACGTTGTGGAATCGATCAGAAAAGGTTGATCATCTAGCATCTAGCATCTGCAAGGTTCTGGAATCATCAAAATGATAAGAAATTTGGCCCATTCTTCGTAAAGTTACAAGCACTATACACAGAAAGATGTATATGGGACTACCCTATCTCTCTCACCAGACCATGAGAGAGATAAATTTACCAAATATATGAATTAGTAGGCAGTTTCCCGGCAAATTTTTTATCATCATGTATTAGTCAAAACATATTCTTTCACATGATTGGTAATGAGAGCTTGCATTTCATTTTTTGAAATTGGGGCGTTGCCAATACTGGTCTTTACCTTTAAAGTCCTTTATCGTATTCATCATGATTTAAGTTGGGGGGGATATTGATGCTGTGTTAGAAATTTTCTCTTAACTTTGTAGCTTTTCTTTCATAAATTGCATTTGCATTACAGTCGATCAATTTTCTTCTCCTTCTCTAAACATAATACTAATGTTAACAATTATAAAGTATGGAAGTTATGTGTATTTTTTGTTGTTGTAAATTGTAATTTTTTTAAAATTTGAAATTATCAAATTTCATCGTTTTTCTGTGGAATATATTGTTTGAAAGATATCTGAAAAGTAATTAATAACATGCATGATTTTAATAGGGTTGTAGGTAGTGAGGGCTTGAGACGAAAAATTGTTTCTCAAGTATGGATTTCTGCCCTCACGTTTGATTGGCAAGAAGGAAGAAGGGTGATTAGCATGTATTTAAATACAGCTGTGGCAAAATACCACACTCGCCTCGACGCTTCTGATCTATATCAGGACTGAGTTGGTGTTCACTGATGGCATGGCATATGAATCACTTTTGTCGATGTTGTTTCTCTTTCTCTGCACCCTCCCAGCCTCCTGACCCGACCGGACGACGAATACCATCAGGGTGACGTAAAGTACCCAGCTTGGAGAGATTGTAAAGCTCAGTAGACTTTCATTCCTAAAGACACGACTACAAGCGTCTGCATACCGTTATCTCAAATTCGTTTTTCGTCACCGGACTATACCCTAAAGCTTCGTGTCCCACCGAACTCCTTATATCCATCCAATCGCGAAAGGCTTCCATGTGTCCTGTACTATTTTTAGGTGTAGCACTCTGAGAGTGGATCGACATTTCTCGACTGCCTATCTGACTCCCCCGTTGTCCATGTCCCTCCATCGTCTCACGTCATTTTAGAGCCGAGGCTTTGTGTTATCTGGGAGACATTTGAAGTCGGAATTGTTGATGATCCTCTGCTATCAAGCTGCGTGGAGGCGGCAGGGAAGGCGCAATTAGGAAGTTGTTGACGGTTAGACCGTACCCCCTCTCACTTGGTTACAAAGGTTGTTTGGACTGGTTGCGTAAAAGGGGTATGGTTCTATCACCCCTGACCTTTAGGATAATTGAGTGGATCTCCTCCTCATATTCAACCTTCTCAGCTTCTTTCACCCTCTAGAGAAGAATCTAAATTTCTCTTTTCAGAAGTTCCCAAGCCTCTGCCCAATCAACACATCTGGTTATCATTGTGAGTAGAACTTATTTGCCTCTTCATTTTACTTAGTTTACGTTTTTCATTTCTTCCACAGATCTCTCGAATGTGACTCATTGTTTTTTTGTTGTTGCAATGCCTTTGCGATCATTAAGTATTCATTTTAGAACACAAGCATTGGTAAGTTATGTACAATGTATTACTTTTATTTGTTTCTGTTACCACGTTGTAATTAGTCCAATCAACAAATAAAATGAAAAAAATATATATTAAAAAAGAACGAAAAGACATCGTACGACACGGCAGCCCTTAATGAGCAAAAAGAAATATATTTTATATGCATGTTGCTTTTGGTCTCTAGTCTTTGAAGTTTTACGTAATATTGTTAGCAAGCAAGAGCACAAGTCAATTGGAACTCAAGGAGAATATCGAGATGGAGAACACGAATCCTCAACATTATAACTGATTTTCATTATGATTCATTTGTTTCCATGGAGTTTATAAGGCGAAAGAATTTCTTGGACCTCAACAACACAGCTTGCAATGTACTGCTGCACAGACGTACGTAACCTTGGAACTTAATGGAAGTATTGATATGGATGTTAAAGAGAGACTCTTATTCTTGATACCAGCCCACAAATGAAAACAAAAACTTATATTTCTTGGTTTAAACCGTGGATGTTTGTAACTTTTCAAGCTTTGAGAGACATCATGCAGCATGGCATGAAGATACAAAGGAACGACGTATACTGTGTGCTGCCAGTGCTAATCGGTATCACATCAATGCATGCAGGGAGATACCTTATACACAACGCCATGGCGGGGAATCTCAGTGTCTGTTAACGCCATTTTGTTAATCGGTGCTACCCCCCATTGACCCTAGGAAATATCTATGGAATCATCAGCACCTGTTTGGACTACCACGACTGTTTTTATTTCATCCCGGATCTAATCCACTATACCCGGCGGTCTCCACGAGGCACAGATTAAATTATTGAAGTAACATCACATCTTGGACATATTTTTCTGGAATAGAAAGTAGCCGTAATGATGTATTATGGGAAAATGATGATGATGATGATGTTTGGTAATGCCTTGATATAATTATGATGAGAAAAGTTGTATAGCGTTATTATATGAAAATGTTATACAATTATTTATACGATGTAATACAAAAAAATGGCCGGCTCGTAAGTCTGGCAGTCGGCTCATTTACTAACGACCCCTACAATAATCAACAAAGATCAAATCTTTAAGAAATTTAGCGCTGTCATAAATTTTAAAGAAAATACCTGAACTCGCACAACAAGTAACATAGTATTGTTCATACATCAACAAGTTTTCAAGAACTAAATCCAGATGTATATTAGATTAGATGATTTAACCCTTCTACGTCCGAAAATTTAACTTAAAAGTGGCCCATGAAAGGATGTATTCCAACTGTTTCATTTCAATGCTTATGAATGAGAGTAAAAATGCGTTTAATTACATACATGTAAATATTTAATCACGATACTTACATTTTGTAAGGTCATAACTATTCTTCAAGAAAAAACCCGACTATGTGAAAGCATTAAGTTATGTTGAATAGCTCGAACATTGTTACTATCACTTGAACCCCTAATTCTCGAATGTTCGTATATAATTATCGCTTGCCAATAACCAGGAGAAAGTACTAAAAATTAACACTCTTTATTCTGTAGCCACAATTATTATCATTGACAATGTCATATAATTAAAAAATGTTACTAATCAGTTAATGATAAGTTAACTTCTATTCTGAGTATATTCTTCATTGAGTGCTTTTTTCTCGTATAGTGATTCATATTCTGTTATTTTGTGACTTTATTAATAATGTAAAAACTCTAAATCATTAAAGGATGTTTTCTTTACTTTTTAATTCCCGTTCGTTCATCCTGATCGTTTTCTATTCCCTGGTTTACTAATTCTATTTTCACCTCCGCCATTTTTTACTTGATTCGACTTTAATAGTGCCTTATCTGAGTAATTGAGAAAAATAATTTTATAATCATTTTATTATATCTCATTGTTTAGGACTCTACGCCAAAAAAAAGTCTAAATCCCTAAAGCAAACCTCATTGAAAGAATTATTTTTCTCGTCATATTTCAGATTTATAACGTTTATAGATACCTATACCTTTTAATTCATCGCTTTAACCTTCTGATGCCATTGGTTAATATGTGTACGTGCCAAATCATACTCATTATAGTCTTTGGCACATGAAAAATATGGTAATGAGATATTAGGAATTTCATGACCCCTGACTTTAGTCTTTATTCTGTTTTGACGTATGTAAGGTAAGCCTACAGCTCAAGCTGTTTGGAATAACTCGCCTATTTATAAATGCATTCTTGGCTCGAAATCAAATGTCAGGCCATCTTCATTACGAAAGGATTCATAGTACATATTTTCCAATATCTCTTTTGGACTTAGAGATGAACAAAGAACTGGTTTATGATTCGACGCTTATTTCGTATGGCATCATCTTTTAATATTTATATTTTCTCTCCACCTCTTTCAAGAGTTTTTAATAATTCCTGCACACTACTCATCTTTGTCAACATGGGTATAATGTCATTGAATAAGATATAGCTATAAATAGTTGATGATAATTACAACAAATGTTGTAGATCACTCCTTTTGACTATAGGTGCATAACGTACATGTATTCTTCAAAATAAAATTTTTCTTTTTCGAGCATCTCTCAGATCTTACATTTCCATAAAAGTTTGTTTAACTCGAGTAAAGAGTAGGCTTTACACTCGTTTGGTTTATAATGTAAAACATTTAAAATATGAACAAACATGTACTTGCCTAACGCAATATTCAGATTGACTGTTTAAGCCATTATCCTGTTAATCTGTGATTTTAGTTTCATACTATTATTATATCTCATCAATAGATATATTCACTTTGATGGTTGCCCCTTAATCGCAATTTCGCGCTTCAAGCTGATGCTCGCACCTTTTCATTATACTATGTGGGTTATTAGTTGCGCCATAATAGTCACAAGTGCATCCTTTATGACGATGCGACTATAATAAAATCTTTATATTCAATTAAGATTCAACTGGATGGCAGACGAATAAATATATCTGTAGCTCTTTTGACCATCGACCTCGTTAACATTACAAGGACCCTAAAGGGGCGTTGTGAGACGAAACGAGGACGAAACTAGCCCAGGTCAATCTTGACCTCTAATCTACTCGACCCTTAACCTCGTTTTCTTTGACACGAAACATTGGCTGAATGCAAAGGGCATTTCCTCAAGCAGTATTTGACAGGATAGCCCTGTCAAATGTCAATTTTGGATGCTAACTCCATGCAGATAAAGTGCCGAAAATCCGGTAGATTTATTATGATGAATGGCTATCACGCGTGAACATTGGCTAATCGATGTATTATAGAAAAGCATTTCATATTATTGGCAACTTTAATACTAGAATGATTTCATTAATTCCTAGTAACTACATGTCCTTACCTTTCATTTATTTTAATAATTAGTTAATGTCCACATAATAATGTTGCCATGTAACCTTTACAGTTTGAGATGATAAGGCAAAGGGGTACTTTTGGTATTCTATACGTCTCTTAACTTCTTAACTTACCTTTAGAAAATTCATATATAGGAAAGGAGAAAAATATGTTTAACTAGTAGAAAATATAAACTATACCTAAAATGAACAATAAGACTGTATAATTGAGCGTGTTAAAAAGAACATGCGTAATTAAGCCTTTAAAAAATATATTGTCTTCATTCTTTTAGATTTCTGTTCGTTCTCATCATCTTAAATGGCAATAATTGCTTCTATTACGTTGCAGCCTCTAGGCTGGTGCAATTTTGTAGTAACACGAGTTTTGAGCCAAACTTGTCAACGAAACTTTTGCTCAAAGTCGTTTTTGTTTGTTTTGATTTGACTTTTTAAAATAGTCGTGTTAAAGTTTTTTTCTTTTAATTCCGAAAAAGGTCACTCCAGTGGTGAAGGAATGATGCATGTTAAGGTGAATTTTTTTGATCTCCCAAGAATATTACCTAGGAAGACTCTAAAAATAATGTTCTCCTACTGGTCTCACAACCATATAGCAGATTGTTCTATCATTGGTGGAGTTTTACATTCTTTATACAACGACATTATAATCGTACAGTTTGAACCATAGACGTCTATAGCCTTTTGACTTTATACACTATCATTAGCATAGTGAAGTATAGGCCCCTTCAGATAATACACAGCAGTGTCTTTTTTTGGATCATGTTTGGTATAGCAATTTAATACAGGGATCGCAATGCCACGCTATACGTGTCTAATTACAATCTGGCCTGGCCCAATCCCTGTACATACCATTCGCTCCCATCTGACATTCCAGAGATATTCGGTCTGTGCCCCGTCTATAGCCGACTGGGATACTGGTACTACCTACTCGGGTATTCTAAAACAGAGTTTAGTCATCTCATCAAGGTTGGAATTAAACGTGTTGATAGCTAGGACCACGCTGACCGCTGACCGCTAGTTGCTATAATAGTAACTTCATATCTGCGTTAGATAATCTTTACAATGTATGTACCATTTAAAGGCGGGGTTAAAGATTAGTGTTAAATAATGGTTATGCAATTTGGAAAGAAACTGCCTAGAACTCATTCTGAATTTTTAGTTCTGTAGTAAATAGCCAAAATAAAAAGGTTTGGGACTTTAAAAAAAAAAAAGGGAAAAGCCTTTGTTGATAAACCCAAAGGGAAATGAAAATCACTGCCACTGTATGGACAAAGATAATAAGGTCTAGAACTAAATAAATATTAGGCATCAAAACTGGGTACAAAGTTTCAATGTATTTTAGTTCGAGAGTTGGCCTAATCCATTCCTTGTGACATCGCTATGATGATAGGCCTATTCTTTCGCTCAGGAACAAACGAAAACGAGGAAGATGTCTGAATAAGTCTTACAATTAATTTGCTCTATAAACTCCTCCATGTTGGATGTCAAGTGATGAACGTGTTGATGAGGTGCTACACAATGACCACCAAGCTCAGTTTAACTTTACATTATACAGTTTACAAAGATAAACATCTGCAATGTTCGGTTCCCAAGATGACCCTTCAAAGCCATTCTAAATGTAATTGATCATTGCTAACATTGCATCATCGGAACATCTAATGTGATTATGTTTGGGGATGGGGAAAATATTCATGAACTAATTACGGCAGATGACACAGGCCTCAAATAACCTGCCCTTCGATGTAATATGCTAATGGTATGTTAATGGCTCTTCTCGACCACGGAGGGACTACAGCATAACTTCTCTCTCAGCACTATATTTCATTTTCTGCCCGAATATGCTTTTATTGGAACAAAAACCTACGAAGCGTGTTTTGAACAGTTGTGATTAATAGATTAATTATTGAAGCGCTATTTGCTTCACAGCGGTCCACAACCTGTCATGCCGCATGGACCTTAATGTCGTTGGTGATCGCTTATTACACGGATGAAATCGTCAGCTGATGTAACAATGACCTTTGATCAAACAAAATGTCAGAGATCACTACGTCATAACAAAAATATTCAGGCTATATTGGCAAGCGAAGCGGACCTCTAGAAAACCATCAACATCCTGTCACTGATGTTGATGTTCCTCTAGGGGGATATAATCTACTGCTCCGTCGTTAATGTACATTATCGTACCTAAGCAAATGTGAATTTACAATTTTAGTTATCCTTTTTCCTATATCTACCTTCAAAGGAAATAACACTGATGTTCATAATAATGTTTTTGTGCTTCCTCAATTTTACATAGGTTGATTCAAGAATAATGTGATAGATAATTCTATTGATTTCTTGTATACTTTCTTGTACAGAATTGCGACTGGTATTACACTAAAGTTGATTTTCAATCGATTTGAAAGAGTCGGAACTCTTCGCATTAAGACGGGACCTTGTATTGAAATGTCAAGTCACACGCTATAATCAAACGTTCCATCATTATATCATCTATTAATTGCACAACGCCCCATCACTATCCTTCGGACCCTCTTGCCTCTTCCATTGTGCCATATGAAATGCTGAAAGCCCAGATATGCCGACACAATAGAATGTATACCATATGACTCATATAGAAGATCGTTATCTTATCTTCGGTGGCACAGCATGGAGCCATGTATATCGAAGTTGTGAGTTATCGTGTTGCTATTCTTATTGGCGTGTGCGGTATAGGTGTGTAAATCATACATTAACCACACCCTTTACCAGAGTGACGCTATCGTAAAAATACGCCATCGTAAAGAAAAAAGGTCAGGGGCTGAGAAAGGGTAAGGAAAGAGAGATTGTATTTTATCTTTGGTGGCAGGATATCATAGCACGAACGTGTGAGTTATCAGTATCATGATGCCTTTCTTGCTGGTGTGTCTAGCACCAAGACCTTGTAGTCCCTGCTTGGACTTGGAGTAGAAATATAGATGTATATTACATGAATACCAAAGCACAACATAATTATGAAATAAGTTACTCGCGGATAGGGAATTTCGCTGCAGGCACACATAGCCTTTTCTTACAAAATATAATAAAACCTTCTATTTTCTACAGATTGTCATTTTTTTCTCAGGCCTTTACTTCACTGTGATTTTTTTTAAGTCACCCATCTGTTTTAAATGCTTTACCATTCACCATCCTATGATTTAAAATGTTGGTTTATAAGAATTGAGAGTATGGTCTAGCACGGTTCAATAGTCTTCAAAACATTATCTTATTAATTTACTGCCTACTTTTAGATTCCAAGATAAGTTACATCATTACAAAGCTTAATTTTGTGCAATACATAATATATTCTAGTAAAAGGGTTATTGTTGTTATTATCATCACCGACTGCACTTAATGCAAGAGGCAGTGCAAATTTGCAAAGAATAATTATCATTTGTTAAAAGAAATATTTACCACCAAAAAAGGCAGATCATAATATAGCTTTTTTTTTCCTAAATATACATGGCGTATATCACTGTGTCCCATGATGAACACAAGTCTGTTTTTTTATATTTTAAGTTTGATATACTATAGCTGTGATATATTTGAGCTTTTCTCTTCCGGTAAAACTAATTTCATAAAAACTATTAAAGAGAAATACTAAACCGAGTGAGAAAAAAAAAATCCCATTAGTCTGGACACATTTATGACATGCCCGCTTAGCATGCTTCGAGTGAGCTCATTGCAAACAGTGGCATACCCATAAATCGTTTAGCAGGGGTTGGTGATGGGATATCAATTCAAAGGGGAGGCAAAATATACTGTGGCAGTCCCTTAGAATATCATAGGCACTGAAGTACTGGTTTCTTTTTTTAATTTCCCTTTGAACAAGAACGTGGGGTTTATACCAGTTCTATTCAGGTACGCAACACCACCAAAACCAAATATCATACTATATACATGTATATTTTTTTTGATAGAAAAAAAATATCATATCTAGTCTAGATCAAGGGGTTTTGGGTTCAAGGTATAGCTGAATTTAAACGGAACATAGTAAGTGCACAATTAAATAGGATACTATACACACTCAATATTTTTTAATCTTTAGATAAAATCGAAGAAATGATACAATGTGCTTCTTTAAACTCCTTGTTACTGGCGCGCATTCCTAAATGTACTAATTCTTTTTCCGAGCTTGTTACACATTCACGGAGGAAGAGGGAAAAAATGCGGGCATTTTCGGATTAAAATTGCTTGATGAAACCTAAAGATAAGTATTGAAATTTTATTCATGCATGTGTGAACACAGACGAAAATTATAGCTATCTGTAAATGTCACGCGCTGCAGGCGTTCATATGTCTCTCCTCGCGTGGTAATTACCTGAGCATGTGTTAAACGGGATCTCTACATCGATGGCGTCTCAAGGAAAGTCCGGGACAGGGGTCGAGCGGTGCATGGTCAACTCGATTAGGGGCGGATCCAGGGGTCTGTAACGGGGAGAGGGGTGGAGCACAATGAATCTCCGAACAGCGAAAACAAAAAAAAGTGTTAACACATTATTAAATTGGAACAAAAAAGTTTCACATTTTGCAGGTACTTTCGTAGGGAGAAGGGGAAAAATCTGTATTGGAATTCTTTTTTGCAAACGATAGGCAGGCGAAAAGAAAAGAAAAAACTATTTTTGTGTCATGCGGGAATTTCGAGATACACATAATCATTTCTACATACCTTAATTTCTTCTTCCATTTGTCTTCACCTTGTTTTGAAATATTCTTCTTCTGCATTTATTTCAACCCCCTTCTGAAACAAATAAATGTATAACATGATGGTAATATATAAACTGCTAAGTATTTGGGTTGTGCAAACTAATAATGGAAAAAGTATCTACTTCCATGACTACTAAGCATACATGTAATGAAATTCTTTTTAGAATCATTGCAGGGCCTGTACAACACAACGTTTCCTTTTACTCGAAGTATCTGGTTTATGAAGCCCATAAAATTCTATAGGCACTTCAGTCTCAACATGCAAAATGATATCACCTATCTCAAAGCTAACTGCGTCATAAACTGGTAGAAATCTTGAGTGTCTCCTCAGATAATAGTACTTTACAAGTACCTCTATTATGTAGTACGTATAGTTGATTTTAAAAAAAAAATTATTCAATAAGTTTGTCAGGAATAATTAATTTTTTGTTAATAGTTGATTTTCTTTTACTACAATAAATCTGTCAGGAATGAAGCAAGCAAAGAAAATATGCGAATGCATACGCTATACCTTTGAAGTCTCCATACAATCTTCGTCTGCATTGTTAGATCTCTGGTATAATCGTGTGATGGGAAACTTCTAATAAATGCTAGAAAATCATGCCAAAAAAATGAGTGTATTAATGCTGTATTAAGTATTACAAAAAATCATCATTATACAGAGGGAGTTGATCGAGAATTATTGTATAGAGATTATCAGAATTTGAAGGAATGTTAAAAATTAACATTTGCTGACAATATAAACAATAACAAAAATACACATTTCTCTACCGAACTTTGTCAACGAGGGGAGGAGGGAGAAGGCGATCCGATTACTCCCTCCTGCATTATCCCTTTTAACATCTTAAATCTTACACTGGCATCCAATTTCATCTATGGAATGTGAACAAAAACAACAAAATAAAATGCAGAAGTAATTATAGCATTGGCAAGAAGTTTTATTGAACATATATCTTATGTTTTGTTCGTCTTGTTTTACATCACTGCTCATAATTACCACCACTATGTGAATTAGAGGAGTACGCGTAAAAACGCAATGGAAATAGCAAAATATCTACTAAATAGGTAGTGAAATAATAAAATCCCCAGCCCCTATGGCGGTACCCTAGCTGCACCATTGCTCTGGTTGTTATCATTATCTTATTCTTCAGAATTTCGTCCCATCTACCACTACGTGGGTAACAATGTCTGTTTCAAATGGAAGGCGTGTTCATTCCTTCAATTTCTCTCATTCCATGCACTGCTCCACCTCTCCATGACTCCATCTCTCCCCCTGATTCGACTCTCCGCTGCATTTTTGGTCGCCATTAATGCACAATATTCACCAATATGCATTAGTGTATGCGTGCCCTGCAGCATGCCCCAGCCATTCCTCACCTTCGGAATGCATTCCACCCCCCCCCCCCTCCTATACCCAAAGAGAGTTTAGAAGTAAGCCTCTGCCACGTTCAATTACACACGGAATGTGCCATTTCTCAACGACCATATATGAGGAGCTATCCCGCTTGGTTACGAAACGAGTGTAATCCTACTTTTATTTTATTGATACATCTTGCTCTTGTATGTATTTTGCAGTTTTAGAAGGCATCTGTCCGTTAACCGGTGTTATGCGATGCATAGAATATCAACAACAAAAAAGGAGCGATAAAACCTAATTTTTTGGTTTCTGTTTCATTGTGACGAGTACGCAACACAGAACCGTGGAAGAGGGGTTTGTAAAATAGAAACTACAGACTTTCTATTTCCCTAATTTTTGAGCTATTTATGCCAGCTCCGCAAAAGGACCCTTGTGAAAACTGTGCGGAGGAACTATTACTGCATCTTTAAAAAGTTGGGAAGGAGTACATGTTTTGAGTCCGGGGTGCAAACGAAACATAAACCTTGTTGGATAGATCTCACTATCATTCAGCGTCAGTTTTTTCGACTGGTATCTCTTTGACTTTGCTGGTGGCTGGGACAGCGGCTGCGACTGTTCATCACAGTCAGGTTTCTAAATGGCAAGGATGCGTCTCTCCTAGTTCATCCTTCCTTTGAAAGCTCCATGTAGTTAAGGTCACGATTAACGTTGCGATAATCGACTGCGACAGGCGCATGTTGGTTCAATCACGGGACCGTGCCTGTCAAGCACACGGATATTTTGGTATGAAATATTGGTGAATGCAACGCAGCGTGACAAAATTACCAGATACAGGCCCGCCATACCGAATTCATCTCAGTCACGATGTTAGATGAGGTACAGTGAAGGGCTTGGGGATATTGCTGATTCTGTTTTCTTACCGCCATTCGTAAGGGGTACATTCATCACTTCGACATCTTGAATTCCTTTCGCTTATATTTTGCTTCCGTCACTTAATATTCTCCATTCTGCTAACGAGGACTCGTTTACGGAGTCAATAGATGAGATTCTTTAAAGTTTGATGGAATATGTTTGACGCAAAGTGGATTGTGCTTGTCCTTCCCTCTCACAGCTAATTGGTGTCATTAAAAGTGTTGGTTAAAGGGAGCCCCCGAGGTAGCGCAAACAACATTCAAAATGGTGGATTGTGGTAATCAACAGAACCGTCGCATCGCGTTGTTCATAGTCTTACTCATACTCATTCTCACGGTGGCCATCATCACGATAGTGGTCATATCGTCCAACAATGTATCGTCAGGATCATCGTCGCCTTCGTCAGGAATGACGACTGTGTCATCGTCACATTCGGAAGTGGAGTTATTGCAAACCACACCCTCGCCGGAATGACGAAGCCCCCTGACGTCACGATGGACCAATTCAATGAGTAGGCGCAGCTCAGTGTTAACCAGTCTAAACGACCCAAACAACATTCTTAACTCGGGTAGCTTAGACAACAGTCTGCTTATATCCAAGGCTCATCAAATTAAATTGAAAATGTAAAATGTTGGCCATTTCTTTTTCAAACAGTGTATTTACATGGGCCAAAAATGTGAGCAAAGCAGAGTCGAAGTTAACCGAGTAGAGAATATTCCCATAGCCAAGCATATTATTGTCTGTATATCTATCACTTTATTAGGTTAAAGATTAAAGTGTATTTCTTGGTCATGTACAGTATTTTCAATGACATCCTATATATTGTATAACATTTATACGTTCTCGAGGCTAACTTGGAAGTCATTTCATGCCATAATATTCTTATGTGAGTATGTAGCACGTAGATATATCACTTTCGTTTTGGTACAGTGTAATATCAATGTGTGTCACCATGCATTCCTCCCTCGCGTGCCATTCAATTTTGACTTCCATTAAGAATCATAAAGCCCCCTTCCCTTAATACTGTTATCCAATTCCGGTTTGTACGTGATTCTTCTTCAATGAATCTGTCGATATAATAGTGCAGAGACGCATGGAGGTTTATCATTATGGGTAGAGAGAGAGAGAGAGAGAGACAGTGTGTGTGTGTGTGTGTGGTGTGTGTGTTTGTGTGTGTGTGTGGAGGACCCCTCCCCCCCCCCCGGTTAAATTTATCGAGTCTTGTCGACAAAAAATGATAACGCCTTTTTTCTGCCTGTTCGAAAAGCAAACTTTAGAAACTCTTTTAGCATAAATTGTCGAGCGATTTGAATATTCATCTTTGTAATATCGCATATTGGTAAATCCTCTGTAAACTTTGTGGCAAATATTCCGACACCCCTAACCCTTTGCAAAATGGTCTGGTAAAGCGCCAAACAAGAAGTAGATTTTTATTTTATTTTATTTTATTTCATTTTTGTTTAATGTTTACCACTGAACAAAGTGTTTTTTGCCCTATATTTCGTTTCAGTTTACTACATTTTTCACTGCTTCACTGAAATGGTTTTGGGAAAGATCGTTTATAAAATAGGTTCCTTCTAAAAATACAAAGTCATTGTTTTGTTTGTTTGCTCGTTAGTTGTTGTTATTTTCTGTGCCCTCGTTGGACGTTTGTTGATCAATATCAAATGCCCTTTTTGGTGAGATCTTAATATTATATTTCTATACTGCACTGTCATTGGCATAGTAACAAATATGACTAAATATTCACAAAGTGTGTACGCAATCTCAAAAAGAAACGACTGTTTTATGATAGGTAGTAAACGGAGAGTGTCCTCACGTACCAGGCAAATTCACTTGAGTAACATCCCCTCGGGGGCAACGACAACAATCCAATTAATCAACATATTATGTGTACGCCTTGCATTTTATGCGTGCCCAACTGGCATTGATACACGGTCAAAAACACAGTATGATATATATAGTTCGTGGAGATTTTTGAAAATATTAGAAAATGTGATATTCGCCAAATTCGGTCTATGATTTCTCATATTCTAAATAAATGTATTTATTTCAAATATTATCAAATGGACGGTAAAGGGTTTTACTAGAAAATTTATTGTCAAAAGATTCCGGAAATATCGCGAGCTAAAAATTCGGTGTCGGATAGGCGTTCGCGCTGCAAATAAAAAAAGTCATAAAAACTTCGCGCACGGGGGTTACAGCTGATATATTAAAAAATGCGATCCGTCAAACATAAGGTAATTTCATAATTTGCAATGCAAAATACCATACAATCACTTTTTGAGATATCCGCTCTCAAAATTAAGATTTACAGACTGTTATCGGCAAGTTCATAATTTTTTAGAACGGACGCAAATGATTGCAAATTTTGCCGACCTTTTGTCAATAATTCCACACCCAATTCCAAAGAAAATTTCGTCTCTTCACAGTTAAAATTTTAGTGAACATGTTGTTTAAAAGTTTAAACAACTTTGGATTAACGGGTGACCTGATCTAAGAGTTGTTTAAAATGTTAAGCAACTCGAGTTGTTTAAAGTTTAAACACTTAGTTGATCAACATTTTGAACAACTTGTTTAAAATCACAATTTAAACAACCGGTGTTGTTTAAAGACGGTTGTTTAAAAAGGAGCTGTTGTTCAGTGGGGGTTGTTAACACCAACTGGGTTGTTTAAAGAAAGTTGTTTAAAAAGGAGCTGTTGTTCAGTGGGGGTTGTTTACACCAACTGGGTTGTTTAAAGAAAGTTGTTTAAAAAGGAGCTGTTGTTAAATAATAATAATAATATTGGATTCTAATATAGCGCACGTATCGACTTTGCAAAGTCCTCAAGGCGCTCCAACATTACCCGGCTATGCTAGGCTGCCAAAGGAAATTAGTGCCGCGGCGGGACTAGAACCGTGGACCTTGTGATCGACAGCCGGCGACGTTTCCACTCATCCACGACACCTCTACAGCTTGGTCGGCCATGATGTGAAACAAAACTTTTAGCCAACGCACACTTTACTGGCACGTGACACATGACGTCATATGTAAACAACACTGTCTAAAAGCTCTCGTATAGTAAATATAGCAGTCATTAAATTTTAAACAGCGAATGTTTAACAATATTACTTTCGTTTCGAGCAACATTGATTACAATTTGTTCAACTGTTGTTTAAGATAGTGTACAACTGTAATACTCTTTTCACACTGGTTTTGCTTAACCCCGTACTTTGCTTAGCCCCGTACTATCCTTAACCCCGGACTGTTTTTTTGGCTTTTCACACACGCTGTTTTTAGTCCCGTACTAGCGCCTATTCCGGAATAAGAAAATTCCCGCTGTTCTCACTGCATTTCGTTAACCCCGGATATCGTGCATGTTATGATTGGACATACTTCGCATCTGGCCAGCTGCGATACGCTCCATTGCGTAGTACCGGACTATTTTTCGTTTCTGTTCTCATTCATTTGCTTAGCACCGCAATTGCGGGGTTAGCAGGAGTTAGCACAACAATTGCGGAGTAAGCCCTGCTATTTTGCAGGGTTAGTTAACCCCGTACTATAGGTGGGGTTAGCCAACTTTAGCCCACTTTGGTAAAAACCAGTCTGAACAGAAAGTGGAATAGGCTTAACCCCGTACTATAGGTGGGGCTAAGACCCCCTTAACCCCACCTATAGTACGGGGTTAAGCAAAATATTGCCAGTGTGAAAAGAGTATAAGTGAACATCACTTTTTTAAGCAGCGTTTTTACTGTGTTGGTAATCTTATGTTCCTCTTTCCATTGGTGATATCAGATTTTCGAAATCTTACCGATTTTTGAGACAGCGAACTAAGGTCACGCGCTGACTATGCTCACACCACCATACCGTTATTTCAACCAGATACGTAAGAAGTGTAGAAAATGTACAAAGTACTCACAAATTGGACATTAAATTCGCTTATAATCAAAAGTTCTGCCGTTATAGTTTCGATATTATTTTGTTTGGTGATTTTGTTTTGTAAGCTATATTTATTGAAAGAAATAGACTTGCTCAGTTGCATAAAGATCTTTTCAAGGGAAGGATTTATCAGTTTTACACTCCAATTCTTTTTCATGGAGTAACTTCATAAATTAACGTAATAGTTTTTTTCTGCAGATGGTGGTTTTCTTTCTTTTTTCCCCGTTTTTTTTAATATTCCTCTATGATCATGAGATTTTGTTTTTTGTTGATGGTGTTCGGGTACTTTATACGATAGTCTAATGTCATTGCCTTTACGATATAACAAAAATTGTTAAATATTCTAATGTTTTTATGTGACGTGTATACATTAGATCAATATGACAGATTGTATTTTCTTTAATGGCTGGTATTGTACCGGAAAATAATGTACAAAATATTGACTGCTTAAAACTATTGCCAAAGGCGATCTCGGAACTATACTGTGACCCAAGACGAAGTGGGGGCATAGTGTAGTCTCGAGATCACCGAGGAGGTAAATTGTTAATATCAATAATTGTTTTATATACCGCATCCCCCGTGTGAATCCTAACTGAAAAAAAGATATATCTAACAAATTATGCCCGTTTTGTATTCGATAGTTATTGTAGGGAAAACTACCGGTGTCTCGACAGCGCGTTTCCATTCTTCACTTTTAACGCTGTACTGCCTAGCAGTCAGCAGCGAATTTCATGCCTGCAGTTTTGACAAATCAGAGGCCTTGAATATTCTTATGCGTAATAATGAGAATACATTTAGAAGAAAGCACGATTTTCTCCTTAAGCTAACGTTACGTTACGTTTCCCTTTAATACAAACGATAACAATTATACTGTTTTTTGCTGTTCCTCGTTTTTTACATGTAATGCCAATAATATTATGTGATGAGGACGCATATTCATCTTCTTTCTATCTCTTTTTCTTTGACAGATACCCAGTGTTCGTCTTTTTCATCACTTAACGCAGACGACACTGATTCTCTATTGGTAACGCCCACCTAGCTCTCACGATAGGGACTCCAGCCCGGCGCAGACGTAACATGACAATAGCTGCCATGGAGACGTCTGCATCCTTGCTTGGTGGTAGTGACGAATACTCCTACTCCTACCGGGTCCGAGACCGTCGGAGCATCTCTGGCGCCAGTACTACCCCGTCCTCAACGTCAACTGGCAGCTCGTATTCATCAACGACATCATCTACGTCACCTTACAGCAGTTCATCTAGGCCTTCGTCTAGCTACGGCAGTTCTGGTTCAGGTTCTCACACTGTTGCTCTCGCTTCGATGCTAGCAGGGATAGAGGTGGTTGGTGACAAGCAGCAGGCAATCATCGAACGTCAGGGGAGCAAAGCAAAGCTACGTGCTAAGCTCGAGCCGCAGGATTCTCTGGATAATTTCCCTGACAAATACAAATTCGAGGACAATAAGCACGTGTCTGAGGTAGTTCATGGACTCAAGTCATTGTACGAACAAGGTGCTTTGGTCGATGTGACATTGATTGTCGACGATGAGGAATTCCCGTGTCATAAATGCGTGCTGGCCGCGAGCAGCCCGTACTTCAATGCCATGTTCACGACGAACCTAGCAGAGAGCAGACAAAGTAAGATCCGTTTAATCGGTATAGATGCACCCTCAATGCGGCTTATCCTGGACTATGCCTACACCTCACAAATAGAGATCAATGAAGATAATGTGCAGGGACTTATGCTTGCAGTCAATATGTTCCAGATGCCAACATTACGCGACGCGTGCGCACGGTTCCTGGAGAAACACATTACTGTCTCCAACGCAATCGGTATCTACTTCTTTGCTGTCGCACACAACTGCGACAAGCTCGAGGAGCTGGCCAAAACTGTGGTTATGGACAATTTCATCGAAGTTTGTAAAGAGGAAGAGTTTGTCACCTTAGGGAAAGACAAAGTTATCGATATTATTGCGAGAGATGAGTTGAATGTAGACAACGAGGAAGTGGTTTATGAAAGCGTGATGGCTTGGGCCAAGCACGACCCAGATTCGCGTCGAGCAGACCTCGCTGATGTTGTGTCTCACATTCGATTTGGACTGATCAGCCCATACTACATCCATGATGTCGTTGAACGCGATCGCATCGTGTCGCATAACAAGGGTTGTCAACAGATCATCGATAGCGCGTTACAGTATCATGTTCTACGGGATCGTCGCCAGGATCTCGACATGACAAAGGTCAACACTACCGCGCGAAAAGGAATGCCATTCGCAGACATGTTCGTCTTCCTTACCAACATGAGCGAAATGCTAAGTGATATCAAGCAAACCACAACCTACCGCGTCAAGGCACTACCTGAACTGATGGACGATGCCGAATGTGTCATAACTGGTGAAAACAACATCTACACCATGGCGAAACAGCCAACCGAATATAGCGGGCGACGTTTATATTCCAATCGCAGAAGCGGTCTCTTTCTCTTTGATCAATTTGAAAAGAAATGGTTACCGCGAGCCGCGATGAACGTCGGCCGTTGTAACTTTAGTCTGGCGGTATTGGACGGTCTGATCTACGCTGTCGGGGGTTGTGATGGTGACGATACTCTTTCTAGCGTCGAGTGTTACAATCCTGCCACCAACATCTGGAAGCAGACGTCCCCAATGCCACAGGCTGTCAGGTTCGGTCATAAAGCCGTTGCCGTAGGAGGGCGGTTGTACTGTATCGGTGGAGAGTCTGAAGATACGGTTCTTGACGCTCTTTTCTGCTTCAATCCTCGCCTTGATAGCTGGGATACGGTTGCCAACATGATCCTACCGCGTACTTGCGCCAGTGTTGCTGTGACGAATCGGGAAATTTACGTCATTGGAGGAAGCGTAGCGATGGGCGAGGTAGGTCCAGAGAACATGCTCAAATCGGTCGAAATCTACAACCCTGAGAATAACGAGTGGCGGTTCGGACCAGAGCTCCCAGAAGGAAGGATGTCTTTCGTCACAGCAGTTTTAGGCGGCGCTATCCACATTTTTGGAGGAGAAAATGGACTGGAGGATTGCGAGGCGAAGGTCTGGAAGCTTGAATCAAACACGACGGAATGGGAAGAAGATAAGGGCACGTGGCCACCTATAGCTTCGCCGTTTTGCTGTCTCGTCGCCAGAATGTCCAAAGATAGCGAATAGAGAAAACCAAAAAGAAGTGACTCATTTGATCTCATATACTGAGGCGAGCAATAATATCGCACCATTTACCATGAATACTGCATAAAAAATGGTGTCATTCAATTTTGTGCAATATTTTAGATGAATGGTACGAACGTTATTGTTTGCATCATTGTACATCTTTTTGTTGAATCAAGTTGATAATTCCAAATAAAAGCCCCCATTGAAAATATGGTACTATGAATGCAAATCTGATGTCTGGTGCTATACGAATGCATTTACTTGTGGCGGAAGGAAAAGAATATTTACAATTTCAGATCGAGTATACAAAGAAAGAATACTTTTGGAATACGTAGCTGAATTGACCTATTACCCAATTATATGATATAGAGCTCCAGTATAGTTTTCAATGTTTTCATTCTAGGAAATATTAGAAATACTAGGGAATCTTCACCTCACCTTAACGATTCGAATGTAGACTGAGCAAGTGACATTTAGGAATAATTTTTCTTGATTTAATACATAATCAATGATAATATATTTATACTTGCATGCCCTTTATCGTTTTGTTCATTTTTTACAGGAAAATACATGTTCTACATATTCGCGCTTTGTTGAGTCGCTGTTTTACAAAAGCATGGGTGTTTTTTTAAACTTTAGATGGCTTTTACATTAATGATATTGCACACAAATTGTTATTCCTACTGCGTCAATCAACGGGCTAAAGCCCATAGGACGGATAGCCACCTAGACCGATAACCCACGAAAGAGTTTCAGATGGCCCACAAGACCGAAAGGGCCTACTGACAACTTTCTGTATCATGGGCTACAAGTCTACTTGGATGCCCGCAATCAAAAACCTTCCTGCATTTTAATGCACAATGCTCGCCCAGATGTTGTCTCTAGACACGGATATAATTTGTTGACTGATTGTCAAAAGAGCCTATCACAAGCATAAGCTTTAATGGTTCGTCCGAAAATAGGCCATAACGGAACAATCATCCCCTCTCTCCTTATCGGTGGGGGGGGGGGGGACGGGGGACGGGGGACGGGGGACGGGCGTAGTCACATTTTTGTTTAATTAACTGAATATCAAATAATCAATTGGCACAAAGGAATAGCAACTCGGGTGCAGTAGCCATTAGTGCTCTAAGTCAAAAAGGTGTTAAACATGTTTAAATGTGTTCTTTACCTTACCTCTAGTTTCATAATGCATTTCCACTCTCACACAATTATTTCCACGTACTGCCTTAATTCTGCAAGCTATGTTAGGCAAACCAGTGTTCAATGTGCATATACTTATACTCCAACTTTAGAACTTCGACTGTAGACATGGTTGATAAGTGATTATAATGGCCGTTGCTTGAGGCGTTTTCTACTGGCGTAGTCTTTGACGCTTTAAAATCGGCACCTTACACAATGGTAATGCAAAAGGAACAATCAACAATTTGCGTTGATTAACTGGATCATGAGCTATCTGCTTTCGTTTGCGTGCTGGGCTTGACAAAGGTGCCCTTTTTGCAGCGGACATAAGAGAACATTCTTGGAGGAATCAACGTTTATGATTTATAAAGTCCGACAGAATGAAGCATTTTGCAGGAAAAAAACCTAACATCCTATAAATGATGAAATAATACTGGTCACATGAAATATTAATTTATGTTTTTGTTAATTTTGTCATAATACACTGACACACCTTGAATTCAGTACTACTAGGAAAAAATGTTATAAGTCCTTCACTAAAAGAAATTCTATTCTACAGACTATTATTCATCTTGGATGAGTATCATTCTGTGTGGAACTAAATAATCCAATTCAACATTTAAAAGTTAGCATTGTTCTTTATATAGTTCGACTGCTATGATTGACACATCTTTGTTCATACGTAAAGCAGATTCACACTTGCCACTTGACAACGCCTGATGCGAAATTTACCCATTTATGCATGCCCTTTGTACACGAAGAACAGGCAAGGGGTATGCGTTGCGCTATATTACAATAAAATTGTATATTTATTGGCCCATGACATGCGTTTATTGCCCCCCACCCCTCCCCCTCTACTAGCGTGTAGGTCATGACGCAATTGAAATGACGCCTCGTATTCAACAGGAACAAGAAATCTTGGTATCTGTCGGGCGTCGGGCGTTGGAAACACCGTGTGAATGATTCTTTTCTAAGGCTAAGTCTTGGGGTTGCTAAACACAGAACACTTTTCTCAATACTCGGCAAGTTCGTTTGAACATAGGTTATATCGTAAATAACTAGACAGTTTACAATCGTTCGTGGCCTGACAGATCCCATTTGCTTATTTCAGAATGCAAATCATTTGGGCGTCGGGCAATTGTGGATTTCGTGATGAGGATGGAGGTTAATTTGAATTTTCCTGTTGTTTTCCTTTGCCTGGTTAGACAAGCAGTCTTATATCCAAAAGATTATTGTAAAGCGTTAAATTGTTTCCTCAGTCAAGGATCATATAAATATATCTTGCACGATGATCAAGATCAGAATTTCGGGAATCTCTTCCCACAGTTTCCCCATAAAATATTAAGTCTGTTGAATGTTTTAAGAACGCAGAATGCACTACTACTAATGAATGATGTCAGCTGGAGTGTTGTAAATTTGTAAAGCAGTAATAACAATGTATAAATATTAATGGATGTGCAGGCACAGAATGTACATGACTGCATGAAGAAAAGAAATCAGTGCATATTGGACCATGTTCAGTTTAGAAGTATATGATAATGATATCATTGAATGCTGATTGTAAATGCAGGCCCAAAACGTAGTATAATGCTTTGCTAAAAAAAGGTAATTTTGTATGTTTTCAGATTAAATCGATCGTTGTTGCGACAATAATTAGTGATGTAAGCATATGTTTACGTAATTATATTCAAATGATTGTAGTCGATTAAAACGTTTTTGAAGATTCTAACTAATTCAAGTGTGTAACTTGTTTTGAATGAGTACTGTTTACTTTGTTATTAAGGGCTTGAAAATAGTTTGTCTTAAAAGAAATTGATTTTTGTCCCCAAAAATTTGTCTACATTGCTTTAACCCCGTTATCATTTAAGTTCAGCGGGATAGGGTGGGGTACAAAATATAAGAGGGCACTTTTTTGTGTGATACCCCTCTCTTCCATTTCTCTCTAGCTCTCTCTCTCTTTCTCTCTCTCTCTGTAAGTTTTTTTCTATTGCTACAGTCAAATCTGTCTATAGCGACCGCCCACGGGAAACACAGAAAGTGGTCTTTGTAGACAGGTTCCTTTAGTACATGTTTCAATGAGAAACCATTTTCAAGGGAAACAAATCATGTGGTCTTTGTAGGCAGGTTTGACTGTAGTACCATAATTATTTGTATTATCATTATTATTTTTATCATCATCATCACCATCACCGTCATTATCATTATTGTTATCATCATTCATATTATTATTGGACTTGTGTGCCCTGCTAAGAATTCTAGGTCCATCACTACTAATAGTAGATGCCCCCTTTGTTTCTATTAAAGGGCTAATTCCACAAAATATAGTTTCTTAAAGAATATGGACATGATTAAAACAGACGATGTAAAGGGCCAAACTGTAAAGCAACCTTATCGTGCCATAATCGTTGTAAATAATTTTGAAAATGAAAATTATTAGATGTATACAATATATGTAAACTCATTTGGTCACATTCGTAATAAGTAATGATAATAATGTTTTGTCCAAAATAATCTTGTATTGTCTTTGAAGCATCTTTACTTTGTTCGCTTGTATATCAAAATTGGTGACACACACCTCTTTTTCCTTTTCACTACTTAATTGTCCGTAATTTGTTCTCAAATTTGTACTACCTTAATCACATTATCACATTAAAAGCTCACAAGATAACTTATTGTAAACTATAGAGGCTCTCATTTCAAAATTTGCTAGTGGAAATCACAAAGAATCAGAAGCTTACGCTTGTCAGAGTTGAAACCCGAATGAAGCCAAGCCAACGATGCTTGAAGCACCCAATGAGAAAACAAGAATTGCGCCCTCTTCTGATAACCACACCATACTATTAATTCCAGGCTTTTCTCGATATTCGTTACCAATTGTAATTTTTTATTTTTTATTCATTCAGTTATCTTTATTGATTTTGTATAGTTACTTTTGTTCATTGAATGATAAATTTTGTTCACTTTATACCATTCAACGTTGCTTGACGGTTCAACGAAGACTTCTCATTAGCGCTTGATTCCAAGGCGATTTTTTTTTTCTTCACTTCACTTCACTTATAATTAGTGTTAGATGCCGGCCCGTAGCCAGAGTTTGATGTTTGGGGGGGGGGGGGGGGGGGGGGGGTCGGTCACATACATGTAATCGATCGTGGTAAAAAAAGGGGTCTAAAAAGTTCAACCGATCCCCCCCCCCCCCCCCCCCCCCCGTGCCCCCTCGTGGCTACGTGCCTGGTTAGATGACGGGTCAAAAACGAATCTAATCTACAGTTCAACGTCTGGGCTCTGCCACTAAAGTTATTTCAGACTTATGTGTTTTCAAGGTTCATGACAACTTTGTACGTCGTACCAGTTAATTCACTTTAATTGACTTAAAGGTCGTAAATTCATTTTTAGGTTTTTTGTTGAGATAATTATCTCCAGGAGCTAATAATTGAACATAAAAGTATTTGACAGTGTACGCTATAACAAAAAGTAGGTTTAATTGGATTTTGAGATATTCGGGTCAAAGGTTAGTTATGCCAATTAACTTAAAAATTACAGGATTTTATTTCGTTATCACGCTGACCGCACAATGACTTAATAACCAATTTTGCGTATCAGGACAGTTACCCCCTGGAAAATCATCCACCAGAAAATTACCTCCCGGATAACTACCCCCACGGATAACAACCCCCGGGAGAATTACCCCCGGAAAATCATCCCCAGGAAAATTACCTCCAAGTACACTCACCCCCCCCCCCCCCCAGGACAACAAAAGGAAACCACCCCGAGGACCATTCTCCTCGGAAATTACCCCCTGTTTATTAAGGGGAAGTCCATTCTGGTAATAAGTCGGTTTTAAAAATTTTCGAGGGGCAACTGTCCTCTGGGGGGGGGGTGATTATCCAGGGGGCAATTTTCAGGGAGGGTAATTGCCCTCAGGGATGGGTGTGATTGTCCAAGTGGGTAATTTTCAGGGGGAGGAATTGTCCTTGGGAGGTAATTGTCCTAAGGAGGTTGGGGGGATTTTCCAGGGGGTAATTTTCCGGTGGTTAATTGTCCCGTTGGTAATTGGCGGGGGGGGGGGGGGTGATTGTTCTAGAACCATAATTTTGAATTACAGCTGTTACAAGTATACATCATAAAATATTAAAGACAAGATTGAACTCAGTATTCAAAATGAAATGTTTTATCAGCCGATTATTGACAAGGTATTCGTATGCATTTCGAGGTGTAATCCTTTGAAGTCAATTCGTAAAAATAGTACCACTATATATCAGGTTAAATAGTAACATTCTTTCAACTACGATTAGTTAAGCAGTTAGGAATAATATTCAAGCGTATCATTTTAAGGCTTATGCCTAATACCATTTAGAAATTAGTGTAATGTGTTAAAAGCTTACGAGATTAGCTATAAATAGTTTAGGAGTAACGTATTTTCTCCGACATCAATTCTTCATGTCACAATACTAATCACTTTCTGTATTTGATTAGAGTGATCCAAGCAATATTTGCTCGCCTCCAAAGACAATTTACGAGCATGATCCATTTCAACTTACTTCTTATGGTAATCGCTCTTTTTGCAAAGCAGCTGCTGAACTTTGTAACAGACTACCTTTAAATGTCAAAAACTGTCAAACTGTTAACCTATTCAAAACTAGTCTTAAGACACATTTACATCAAAATTGCTTTCGCTGATTAGCGCGTGATTCCAAGGCGATTTTTAAATTTCTTTTTCACTTCACTTATAATTAGTGTTAGATGACGGGTCAAAACAAATCTAATCTACATTTCATCGTCTGGGCTCTGCCACTAAAGTTATTTCACGGAGACTTATGTGTTTTCAAGGTTCATTACAACTTTGTACGTCGTACCAGTTAATTCTCTTTATTTGACTTAAAGGTCGTAAATTCATTTTCAGGTTTTTTATTGAGATAATTATCTCCAGGAGCTAATAATTGAACATCAAAGTATTTGACAGTGTACGCTATAACAACAAGTAGGTTTAATTGAATTTTGAGATATTCGGGTCAAAGGTTAGTTATGCCGATTAACTTAAAAATTACAGGATTTTATTTCGTTAGCACGCTTATGCTACGTTTACACTATGTTCCCGGCGGCCACGGCAACCACGTTTCAGGCCACCGTGGACGAAACGGGATTGACGTGACACAACGCGGGGGACCGTATGGGCAAACGTGACAGGCCGTGATTGCCGTGGATACCGTGTCAGATTTTTAAACTGTCAAAAAATTTGCCACGGCAGTCACGGTGCGGATGAGAAACCTAGTAGGCCGTAATAAACCGGGGTGAACTTAACAAAACGTGACAGTCCGTAATAGGCCGTAACAAAACTTGGGGGTGGTCCGTAATGGGACGGTTTAAGCGCCAGGCACGCTACGGCGCGTTGCGTTCTACTACGGTCTGACACAACGCGAGGTCTCAGAATACCATGATTGCTATTGCTTGGGAGACCTTCTTTTTATACCGCCGGCACAAACGTGCTCCAAAGCTGCCCTGCGTCCACGTTTCATCCGTACAAAGCCTTGACAGAACGTGAAAAACGTGTCAGACCTTGATCAGATCGTGGGAAACGTGAGGGACCCCATCAGAACGTGACGGGCCGGGAGGGAACGTTCTGGCATCCGTGGTAGAACGCGGGCTGAACCGTATTGCGCCTTGGAGCCTCCGGGACTTAGCATCCCCTTACCCCCACGGCCCGTCACGGATACCGTGGTAGACCGTGAGAAAACTTGGCAAGACGTAACAAAACTTGAATCCAGAGATAAAATTGGTCTAAATCCCACGGCGCACTATACGTTTCTGGCAAACGGGGCTGCCGTGGCCGCCGGGAACATAGTGTAAACGTAGCATTACCGCACAATGACTTAATAACCAAGTTTGCGTATCAGGACAGTAACCCCCTGGAAAATCATCCACCGGAAAATTACCTCCCGGATAACTACCCCCACGGATAACAACCCCTCGGAGAATTACCCCCGGAAAATCATCCCCAGGAAAATTACCCCAAAGTACACTCACCCCCCCCCCCAGGGCAATTAGCCCCTAGGACAATTACCCCCCCCCCCCCCCCCCAAGGACAACAAAGGGAAACCACCCCGAGGACCATTCTCCTCGGAAATTATCCCCTGCTCATTAAGGGGAAGTCCATTCTGGTAATAAGTCGGTTTAATATTTTTCGAGGGGCAATTGTCCTCTGGGGGGGGGGGGGATTATCCAGAGAGCAATTTTCAGGGAGTGTAATTGCCCTCAGGGATGGGTGTGATTGTCCAAGTGGGTAATTTTCAGGGGGAGGAATTGTCCTTGGGAGGTAATTGTCCTCGGGAGGTTGGGGGGGGGGGGTAATTTTCCGGCGGTTAATTGTCCCGTTAGTAATTGGCGGGGGGGGGGGGGGTGATTGTCCAGGGGGTAATTGTTCTAGAACCATAATTTTGAATTACAGCTGTTACAAGTATACATCATAAAAGATTAAAGACAAGATTGAATTCAGGGTTCAAAATGAAATGTTTTATCAGCCGATTATTGACAAGGTATTCGTATGCACTTCGAAGTGTAATCCTTTGAAGTCAGTTCGTAAAAATAGTACCTCTATATATTAGGTTAAATAGTAACATTCTTTCAACTACGATTAGTTAAGCAGTTAGGAATAATATTCAAGCGTATCATTTTAAGGCTTATGCCTAATACCATTTAGAAATTAGTGTAATGTGTTAAAAGCTTACGAGGTTAGCTATAAATAGTTTAGGAGTAACGTATTTTCTTCGACATCAATTCTTCATCTCACAATACTAATCGCTTTCTGTATTTGATTAGATTGATCCAAGCAATATTTGCTCGCCTCCAAAGACAATTTACGAGCATGATCCATTTCAACTTATTTCTTATGGTAATCGCTCTTTTTGCAAAGCTTCTGCTGAACTTTGGAACAGACTACCTTTAAATGTCAAAAACTGTCAAACTGTTAACTTATTCAAAACTAGTCTTAAGACACATTTATTAAAAATTGCTTTCGCTGATTAATTAACTCTGTTCACGTTGATGTATATGTATTGTAATTTGTAGGTTTATTTGCACTTCTATACTAAAACCACAAATCAAAGTAAAAGGATCTTCGGTTCACGAAGAGGAAATTGAAATTGAAATCTGAATATTTTTTATTCAAGAAATTAATCGAGGAAATCAGAATAGAAAAAAAATAATAAAGAAGATAATAAATAAGAAGACTAGAGTGGAGACATGTTGCCATGAATTCTATCATATTAAGAAGTAAGCTTTTAGATGGATGGATTAAACTTTCCAATTCTTGACCGACATAGGGTAAAACTTTGTCCTCACGGTGGAGATGAAAGACAATATTTAAAATAAGAAAAATAATGACAAACGCCTCAATGAGTTTTATAAGACTATACATGTGCTTGAATCTCACTGCTGAACTTATTTAGTTTTAGTTATGGTTGAGAATGTGCGTATGTTTTGTGTGTTTCTATTTTGCCTTCCATAAAGAATCATAACAGAGCAATAAAATAATCACAGCATGTATTGACGTAGAACTTCCCTTTTTCTTGGTTTGAATTCTGTCATGAGGGGCAAAATGCCTCACTGGCCTTTCCTTTAAATAATAAAATGCTCAGTTACAGTATTGATAAAAACAGAGATCGTAATCTTCTTTTTTTAACAATTCCGTTTATAAAAAAAGTTAACCCTTTCACGAGATAATATCTGCCAATGTAGCGTTTTATGGGTTCTATTCTAAATTAACTTTAACTCTAAAATCCCTTTAAACAATCTCAGACTCTTGTAATAGTAAATTTGATTATAATCTTTCAAATGTATAATGAGAGACCTATACGATATATCATAGTGTCCTTGTAAATCTCCTTTTGACGTTTTCTTTTGAAAAGACTTTTCCTTGGAGATTGAAATTAGTAGGATGTTGTAAAGTGAAAACGCAACTAGCACCCGAGGATGCAACAGAAGCACAATGATTCTGACGTCGGCATGAAGCTCAGTCGCTTTCACTTCCTTCCAATGATTAGTATCAACTTCCTCATTGCGAATTGCAAGCCATATCAAATGAAAAATTATATTTACTTAAAACAGAATGCTTAAGAATAATGCTTTAGAAGTCCATTACATAAAATATCGAAAGGGAGAATATACAAAGTTAAAACCTCTAAAATACAGAATGGAATGGTAAAAGTAAGATGTCATTACATTTACTGATTCACTTTAATAAAAATTATATTACTACAGCCCATGAAATAATTTTTATGATTTAAATATTAATAGTAATAATGTACAATAAATAGCAATTTGTATTCAAAAACAAAGAAAAACTAAAAAACTTTGACGTAATGATGCATATCATACATAATATTGAGAAAATGGGAAAGATTATTATACATATCATAATGGAAAATTTATATAATTATTTCAACAAAAGTTTTAACTAAATACAAATTTCGGTGCTATCTTGGTGATATGTACTCCGTAATGCTCGACTATCATGGATAGGTTTTAAGTTTGAATTTGTCATTGCATAAATCTTGTAATTGGCAATGTATACAATTATTGAAATCCGATCAATTAAACCAAATAAAATAGTTTACCATTCGCGTATTGTGTGTGCTCATTTTGAGAAGTATAGACCAAAATAGTTGCAAATTATCTGGTACGAATATTCAGTTGTGTTTACGAGTACATACACAATAGAATTAGATGCACGTATTATCGAATTTATGATAATAAAAGTCATCTTAAGTTCAATACAAATATTAATGATTAACAAGAACTATATACAATCATTGACTCTGACAATGGGATCTCATTCTACATTTGAAAGAGTTAACATATAAGGTAATAAAATATTTTGGAATCACGTTTTTACGCTTAAACTGATCATATCTTATTTTTATTCCTGAGATTGTGATGGTTGCCTTTTTTGTTTTTAATCAAATTCGAAGAGATATATTCTTTTCTACAGAGGGTGCAAAATCAAGACACAAATTTGTTCGTCTGTCTTTCAAAGATTGCCAATTGCACAATATAAGTGCCGAATGGTATCCTGTATAGTCCGATCCCAGTATAATCCTATTCATTTTTTTCTTTATTTGTACGAGTTTAAACTCCCCTAACTTGTTTTTATTTTTGGTTGGAAATCTGTCAGGAGGGGCGTCAGGAGGGGCGAAGTGCCTCACTTGCCCTTCCATTAAATACGGACACGCACAGATACAGTATATTTACAAACGGAGATCTTAATCTTTTTTTTTTCTTCAAACAATTCCGTTTATTGCTAAGCTTATCCTTATACGAAATACTCTATGCCAATGTAGTGTTTTAAGAGCTCAACTCTAAAATAAATTTAACTCTGAAATTCCTTTAAATTATCTCAGACTCTTGTAAAGGTAAATCTAATTTTATCCTTTGTAATGTATAATGAGAAACCTATACGATATGTGACAGTGTCCTTGTAAAGCACTTTGATCTTCTCTTGAGTTTCATTTGAAAAGGCATTTTCTTCGAGATTGAAAGTATTAGGATATATGCAAAGTGTAAATATTTTACTTCGAAATTATGAAAATTAAAAAGTCTGAATGAATCAGGAGGGCTTGGGTACTTGCTTCTAGTTCATGGTGATTGTGCCATGGACCAGTGATGGCCTAGTTGTAAGTCGCTGCCCGGCAATCGGTATATGGTAGCTTCAAATCGCGCTGGTTCCAAGATTTTGTCAGACTTGTTTTCAATTAAAAATCGATCAATCGATCTTATTTATTGGGTGTAAGCCACAATAATTTTGAGTTCATCATTATTAATTCAAACGTTGAGATTATATCTCAAAACATCTTTGCATACATCTCATGGAGAACATCTAAATCATTTTACCTCCATTAGAAGTAGCATCATTCAGACTTGCTGAGCTTGGATAAATATACTTAGCACTTTTGCCATGTCCTGACAAAGCGGACAGAAACTTGACCGGTTTCTCCGAATTTATTCAGCATCTCATCGACCGTGGAAGACGAAGAATATCAATCCTGCTCAAAATAGAGAAAAAAGCACCAAACTAAGAAACGTAAGGGAATCAATCCTTCCCAAATAGGTTCAATAATAACGAACCCAGAAAGACAGAAGGGGCTTCGGCATACCATTTGAAGAGGGGGAGGGGTTGAGACCACATTTGCCGACAAAGAAGGCGAAAAAGTCTTCCTAGATCACCATCTCAATCCCCCAAAGTTAACATTTTCGGACAATTAAAGGTAGCCTAAGGTGGTGGTTTGATTTTCAAATATACCTAGATATATTTACTCCCCTTTTTCAAAAAAAGGGAGGGGGTGTGCAATTTTGCCAACAAGGCTGTACAAATTCTCGTATTGCTGACATAAATTTCTTAATGAGAAGGGGAGGGGTCATACACCCACACCCACACACACATCCTCATCCTCCAGCGACGCCTTGCAGACAGATAAGTATTTTAGTACAGGGCTTTCCACCATCAATTGGTACTTCCATTACTTTCCAGTATGCTCACCGCAGAAACTTGTTATCTCTACGACCATCAAACACCTTCAAGAAGAACACCGACTGATTTTTTCCCAACTTGATTATGATTACCCAGCAAACAACAAATATAGACATTGGACGCACCATATCATATACTTCTTAATATCTTGACTAAATCCATTTCCCACTGTGGCCTTGATAAAAATTAATGGCATTCAAGTAGAATATATAATCATTATCTTTAGTTATTTCTTGAGTCTCTATATTTTTGCAGGTTATGCTCCATACCGATGTTCGGAGTGAGCATTTGAATATCGAATTTTACACAAAGGTGAACCTTTTTAATATCTATTTAGTTCAGGATACAATTTCATTGAGAGACATTTCCAACAATCATGCTTATTCTCTCTTTTTCTTTCTCTCATTCTTTCTCTCTCTCTCTCTCTCTCTCTCTCTCTCAAAGCACTATTTGCATTAGTACATGACAAAAACCAAAGCAGCGATAAACACAAGGAACAGTTTTTTGAAGGGGGCGGGTTTGGACGAATTACTTGACCATCAGACGCATGACGTAAATACCGACAAACTATTCATAGGTATTTCTTTAAATTGTGATCTGTCGATTCTAGCACTTGTTTCTAGTTTTCCTTTCTAAATATTACAAAAACTCAAAACATTGAGAATTTGGGGAAGGAAAAACGCATAATCGGATGTATACGTGATTGACCGCGTCAATGATGACGTTTTCATCTGACTAAAAAAGATCGTTTTCACTACGTTTTCAAGACTTACTGTGCAAAAAGCTCCCGAAGTAGAGCACGTGACCGACACAGATTGCGTCATAAAATGCAGAGTTCAAGGAATGGTTTGGAGGATTTTATCAGTAAACCTTAATAACTTTCAGTTTAATAGAGAGAATATAATTTATGTACACGCATTACGTTCTCCAGCTTAGTACAGTGAGTTTGATGGGCTAGCGGTCATCATAAATTTGTTTGCATAAATATTTATGACAAAAACCAGTGTTCGTTCATGGGTCACGCTTTTGTCGATGATGACGTTAAAAAGCCGGTCCCTCGACATGAATAGTCAAATACGACTGATACATGACTTGTAAAAAATAACATACATATTTCATTAGGAAAATGGGGCATTCGGTCAAATGCGTATTGCACCAGCAATGCCTTATACGAGGGCAATTCTGCTCAGGATTTATAAATTTATGAAGCAGTTCCACATGATGTTTAGCCGAATTCAGGGTGTAAAGGGGTTGATACTTCAATTTGTTTTATATACCAAAAAGGCGTTTTAGGCCTACATGTATAATGGGAATGAATAGGACTTCACCTCTTCCTCTTTAATAAAAGTTTCTTATATCTTTTATAGACAAATTCATAAAATCTCCTTTTATTTCATTATTAGCTACACTTCGAGGATGTCCTCTTTGGTACCTTAAAGGGATAGTTGAGTTTTGTTGCAGAGAGCGCTACTCAAAATATTTTTTTTAAGAACTACTTAAAAGTTAAAACAACTGTTTTCAACTTTAATTCAAGTTATGTTGATGCGTATGTTTGCTCAGAAATGCATATAGGCGGGATAAAAGCATTTGATTTGAAAACGTGTTTTTGATTACTAGAGCACTTGAACTACATTAAGTGCACACGGTAAGTTCATATTTTTCAACTGCTTGCCAACGACTTCTTCTGGTTTTGGGATTCCCTGATGCAATTGACCCAACCGCTCATACGATTTTCGATGGTAGATAGTAATTTCCTTTCACACTGCGCGGGTCAGCACATATGCATATACCATGCTAGGGAAGAAAGACGATAAGACAAGGTTTCTCCCGTCTTCCATAGAGAACGTTATGCAGCATCAACTAATTCCTTATTCTACCGAATTATTGTAAGTATT
This sequence comes from Strongylocentrotus droebachiensis, assembly GCA_035222895.1. Lineage (NCBI taxonomy): Eukaryota > Metazoa > Echinodermata > Echinoidea > Camarodonta > Strongylocentrotidae > Strongylocentrotus > Strongylocentrotus droebachiensis. The sequence goes on from JAVYIG010000986.1 coordinate 280,460, forward strand.
GTTAAGTGTAAGCATTAGGTTAATTTAATGCCAATGATATTTTGAAACGATTACGGTAGGATGAGTGGGAAATGTTTTTTAATTTAAATGCAATGATCTGCTTGAATCGGTAATCGCTAAAGTTTGATATAATTTTTAGAAATCATATCAGGAGCCTAAATCCAGTTGGAAGAGAACGAGAGGTTCATCTTGGAAGTACTTCGGCAAAAATGCATTTCTGAAGCTTACAGAGAGATTTAAATCTAGTACGTTTTAATGATAGATGAGCTATCCATCAGAGATGCATTTTTATACAGCCTTCACCTGTATCTCATATTCAAATAAAATAATTGACATATTAATGTGCATTAAATAAGACGTTAATAAACGTTGTTTGGGTTAGTTTTTTGTCTCTCAATCTATGATAGTCTCTAGGAACTGAGTATTAGAATTCAACCATTTAAAACGAGACTTGTAAGCACTGCATACAGAAGATTCCTACAGATTCCTTTCAGTTAAATTTTAGATCTTCATTTATGACCATCTTCGGAAGGAAAATTAATTCAGTGATCGCCATATCCTGAATAAATAAGAGCAGGGACGTGATAGAGAAGGACTTGAATCAAGCCGCTCTCCTTGGACCCCATGCTCCAACCGCCGAAAAGTTATGCGCTAATCTGCAACTGTTGACCAGGTGGTGAGATATAAGAGCGCATGAAATTTCAGGATTTAGAATTCCTACATCAGAAAATGGTATCACAGCAAATGTTCGCTGTCCCTTCCAATGATTTCTCATCCACTGTTGAATGTGTAAAGAGTAGAACAAGCGAACATAAACTTGTGTAATTTCAACCTTTTTTAACTTGAACAATACAAAAAACACGTGAAAACACATTAGCAAACTTAATGTTATTGAAGATTGTAAATCATGGATCGAATAACGGGACATTAAAGCATGCACAAATTAGCGCATCATCCTAAAATATTGAGTTTTTTGTCAGGGTGTAATTTTTCTTTTACCAACTCTGGCACACAAATTATAGGAAAGACGGAGTTCTAAATTTGAAAATTATTTTGATGCACTATTCCCAATACAATCCCCAAATAAAGTTCTTGATTTACACTGAAATTTTGCCGGTAATTTAATATTTTGTAGTAAATGTAAAACTGGTGCCTGGCTTCCAAATAGTCCCCGCAGTGGAAGCGCGGTTCGGAGCATGGAACTTCAAAGCAAAGTGGAATGTTACACATCCCATTGTTGTGCTTTAGAACTCACAATGCTTTTGAACACATTAAAAGAGTTTCGCCTCCTTTCTTTCACCTCCCTGATAAGAGTAAAGATTTAAAAATTGAGCGGAAGTCCTGTTGTTTGCATTACTCATGTTACTTGTCACTATCTATTCCTGTAGGCTTACTTTGGCCTTTGGAATTTCATAGAAATACTTCAGATCGTGATTGCACAACAGATAATTAAGTAATATAGACTGCCTTCAGGGCAATACGATATATGACTAGTCGTTTTGCCTTGAAGGCAGTCAATATTACTGTTATTAACCACATCAGACATCTAGAGCAAACAAGAAACTTTTAATATCTGATATACTCTTAAATTATGTAAAATATAGTAGCCTACACTGCACATTTTTTTAATCTATCATGAAGAGTTGCAAAAGCATCGTCAAACCAGCACTGTAAATCCGGTGCTTAACGAAATTTCCGATACACTGCAAACAGTGTGCCTTGGGTGTGATTATTAAGTTATGCGGAAAGGTCTTTCAATAGTACACGCTAAAATATGAGTTGATTTGAGAACGTTTCTCATACCAATAATATCAAAATACACGGAAGTCAAGAACAAACATCTTAAGATGATTCATTGTGTAACAAAACGTTTCTCTCTGAAATTGTTAAGGCTACAGTCTTTACCAGTGAGATGCAATTTGAATTTTCGCCGAGGAGAGGGCAGTCGGAAGTCGGAGGTGGTTTGATTGCGTCAGATCAATGGTAATTTAAGATCGCGGTCATCCATTTTATAACGCTCTATACTGAAACATTATACCTCTACAGTGTGTCAAAATATCAGTGGCATATACATTGTACGTCAATAAGCTCTACAGATGGGTTTAAATCTGTAGTATTATCTCAAATGACCAACGGGGTCGGATGAGGCTTGAGGCCAAAGTACCTGATCGATTGATTAATCCACTTGTGTGGTAGTTGAGAGGCGTTTAGAAGTGCTCGGGCTAAATAGAAACACAGAGCCGTGATTAGTAAGAAAGATAAGATGGTCGGATGTGTGGAGGAGTTTGTGGAAGTCATATTTATAGAGGAAACAAAAATAGAACACATCTTAAACAGATTAGACGTAGTTTACATTCAAACAAGGTGCGTTAATTATTTTTCAATTATCTTAATATATAAGAGCATCAAGTGGTTTAATTGAAGAAACATCTGTGTGTGTTTTTTTTTACTCCACATAAAATTAGGCTTATTCAGTTGACATAAAAGTACCTTCTTAATTGAGGGATTAATCCTCTTGTCTGCTAGGTAGGAGGCGGTTATACATGCTCAGGCTACACAGAAACACAGAGTCGTGATTGGTAAGAAAGATGGTCAGTTGTGTGAAGGCGTTTGTAGTAACATTGAAAAAGAGAACAAAATAGAAAACTTCTAATTCTGATTCGACGAGATTAACATTAAAACAAGATGCGTTGATTTTGTGCTACCTTTAACAAGAAATATATTGATAACGAACCAATTATGTGTGTATTCATTTGATGGGTGGTTGTTTTAGGGTATTGGGGTTCCAACTCAACGGAATGGGTGCGCGAGGAGTGTTTGCTGGGTTAAATCATGAACCTTGTATTAGGTTCATGGTTAAATGAGCGCGTGGGCGAGGGATGTGGATGCGTGTGGGGTCGGTATTCTGCGCGCGCGCGCGTGTGTTTGTTTGTGTGTGTGCGTGCGTGTGTGTGTGGGGGGGGGGGGGGGGGGGGGGGCTGTGTGTGTGCGTGTGTGTGTGTGTGTGTGTGTGAGGGGGGGGGCTGTTTGTGATATGAATAGAAAACGAGTGTTATCATATAGTTGAACTTTTTAAATTAGGTATCGAACTGGGGTAACATTTGTAAATTATTATTATGGCAGCTCGCAACATACGTCACAATTTCGATACTATCGGTTATTTTTTGGCGATCGTTTCATGCCCATGTAACGCTATTGCATTTGGGGGGCGGCTGATTTTCGATAAAAAAGTCGATATATCTTCGTTATGTGATCATGGATTTTAATGAGACTTGTATCATTCTTCATGGTATTATTAGGTCTATATCGTCAGCTAAAGAAAATCCTGGGGTGGACTTTCCCTTTAAGGCCTATTGCCACAACCATTGTTCCATTGTTAGACACACATTTTGAATCAATTACTGCGCATGTGCGTCGTGTCTAATCAATCGAAACGCCAATTTACAAATTGGGTGACAAAACTTGCATGGAGAATTATCGACCTATATCAGTTATTCCTTTATTTGCGAAAATTATGGAAAAGGTTTTCTACAACCAGGTTCATCTAACCAATAACGAAATGCTATCTGATTGTCATCCGGGATTTAGGCCCTTACATTTAACTGCGAGTGCCCTTTTTAACGTTACAGAAAAATGGTTGGATGTAATTGATAAGAAAATGATCGACTTGAAAATAGCGTTTGATACGGTCGATCATTGTATTTTATTGCAAAAATAAATTGGAATTGTGTGGATTTTTTAAATAGTCTTTAGAATGGTTTAAAAACTATTTCAATGAAAGATATCAGTATACATCTGTAAATTGTTATCTATCCAAAATAGACAGATTATTTGTGGTGTCCCGCAGGGTTTGCTTATGGGCCCATTATTATTCACTCTTTTTGTCAATGGTATGCCAAAGTGTGTTAACTGTTGTGAAGTTGCACTGTTTGCTGACGGTACATGCTTATATACATCAACTATTTAGATCCACAGGAAGCTGTACGTTATTTGAATAATGACCTAATAAGTTTATATCATTGGTTATCTGAAAATAAGCTAATAGTTAATTTGAAAAAATGTAAGTCATGTTCAAGGGATCGGCTCAACGCCTGAAGAAAAGCAACAACAATTTGATAACTCTGATATATTTATTGATGGCATAAAAATTCAGCAAGTCGAATGTTGTAAATATTTGGTAGTCGTTATCGATAGGAATTTGCAGTGGAAAAATCACGTTGAATATGTTAAGAAAAAAGTTATAAAATATATTTATCTATTGAGGAGACTCCAACCATACATTAACCAGAATACGGCACTGTTGTACTACAAAACATTTTAGCAAAGCCACTTTGATTACTGCAGTCCTGTTTGAACAAATACCTGTATAACATATCTTGGAAAATTACGAATTCTGCAAAATAGAGCACTTCTTACATTGTTAAATGTGGATCATTTGCTTCCTTCAAATGATTTGTACCGATTACTTAAACTAGACCATCTGAATGAGGGTTGGTCAAAACACATAGCTTGTATCATGTATCAATCTATTCACAACCTCTGCCCAACCCTCCTTGGCAATCTATTTTCTTTCCATCAATCAAAATATAATACAAGATCTGACCAACGTTAATGGAAACTCACCCAACCCAAAACGAATTACGGTAAACGTTTACTTGTCTATCGAGCTTCAAAGCTGTGGAATTCACTTAATACCTTCGCTCGATCAATAGTCTCAATCCAAGCATTTAAACGCTTTCTTCAGAGTAACCCCATCCGATGAATTGTTTTATTTTGTTATGATTTGTTTCATACGCAACAATTTTAAACTTGGTTTTCCCTTTCGCCTTTCTATTCCTTTTTTCTTTCCTTCCCCTATCTTGCTCTTTTTTGTTTTCTTTATTTATATATAATATTTTTTTTTTTGTGTTAGTTAGTTTGCCGTTGTATATATCAAATGTATTTTATCAACAATTTGAATTTGTATCTCGTGAATGGATCCCTTTGAAGACCAGCTTTTATCTGAAAAGGGTGATCCTTCCCATACGTGAAAAAAGGCTAAAATTATTTTCGTTTCTCCAGCATAGAGATTGCACAATCAATTCAAGCTATCTTACAGATACTTTCCGTACTTTCTTTGTTCTTAGGTTCAACTACATAAGATTGTCATTATGCTGTCCGCGCGGACGCTATATATGACATGAAACGGTTCTTTCAAAGGTGATGCATTGGTGTCGTCATGATGAAGAACGACTTTCAAGTGTTTTCCTTCTTTCAAGGGAAATGGATTACAGTTTATTCTATCCTTTGCCTTTTCAAATCAATTATGGAAACCCATTTGAAGTCTTTGAAGTAGACTGAACTGGTAACTGAACCTACTTTTGTGCTCAGAGGATGGTCCGAATCAAAGTTTAATCACGAGTCAGTATGTGAAGGTTTTATGTTCTCACATAATTATGAATAGAGTAAAATATATTGACCACTACCATGTTTATACCTTTAACTACCATTCCGACGGTGAACTTTACACATAGATTAGTGCTTTTGATGAAGTTTGTACATCCATCATTAAGGTTTTTTGGACAGGGCGTTTCACTAAATTTCACACTATGGCACTGACGAAAGATGGTAAATTTTACGAAAAAGAAGGGGGAGCTGAAATACCTCGGTTGAAACTTCATGGAAAAAATTATGCATTCATTAGCTTCCTTTTTCTCATCTGCTTTTTAAAGTAAAGTAAACTGCTATTAATCTTTAGAACCGCTCATCTCGATTGCTATTATTTTGATATCTTACACAATTTTCCCCTGAGGCATTTGAATAAAATATCTGCTTTAAATCTCCTGGCAAATCCATATAAATAGTGTTGCCTTATATTTGTTTAGTATTGCAATGACCGATTTTGGCATGTAACGATTAATAGATTTTAGAAAACCTAATTTTCGCGTGACAACCTAGAAACTAGGTTTTCATACGCCACTCCATATTAGAATGATTTGTATAAAAGTAAAATGGTTATCAAATTCATATTTTAGGAAAATAGACTAGAGTGATATACTTTGATTTACCTGTGGAAAATAAAGGTGTGTGTTTTGCACGAATTAGAAAACAAGATTGACATTACACGACATTGAAAAATAAAAGATTTATTAATCAACAGGACAATGGACAATGAGGTATAATTATGGACCAACAATTATATTAAGCGAATGTATATCATAAACTCAAATTGAGCAAAACATACTTAATATTAACGGATCTTAGATTATTATAGATGCCGTTCAAAAAATAATCATGTCATCAAATTTTCAAGGGCAAGTTAGTTTCCCGCAAAATGCATTATTAGTTTGTTATTCGTTGGGATTTTGTTGCCAACTATTTGTCCCTCACAAACACACTGGTGTCCTATTGATGACAGTTCTGTTCAGCAAGTTGATCACATTAGGACACTATGATATTTTCACATCGAGTTCGATTTTGAAACAGGATGATTAGAATTTATGTTACAAAGCTCCTTCAAACGGCATGCATGAAGGCAAAAGTAATATGTTATTGTATGTTCTAGGGGTACGAATTCTCATTATTAGATATCTTGTTTTTGTTCACAATAGCAATATCAGATGCTCTCATACCTTAAAGGTATTATATCCCATTTGCAGGCCAAAAAATGAAATGTTAAATTCCAAAGGCACTTGAAAGATTATACTAATTTCGAAGTTCCCTCAAAACAAAAGGGCTTGAAGATGACGACCGTTAGTTGTCGAATCGAATTTAGCGCTCGTTTAATGAGTTTAATGAAGTGAATTGTTGATGTAGACAAGTGCTCATGGACACTTTACAGCTCGTTATATGTATGTTATTACCAAAGAAAAAAGGAAGTCAACCGGTCGCTCAATATTGTCTGACAGTGAACTCTAGAAATTAAACGGGTTTCCTTGCATAATTTGAATTCTAGGACACTGCTAACGTTTAAATTTTACCGATATGACATACGTTACATATTCATAATTCCTGCAAAGTTCTACAGACATAGTTCAACACTAACATAGACATAATATAAATGCTCACAACGTGTGTCCACCTTTCCCCAAAATAAACCTTCTCTTTAATAATGTATATGATCTGTACAGTGCTATAAGCGTATATGCAGAGGCATGTACCCTTTTATAACGCATAGGGTATTACCTTCAATTTGGGGTCACTGAGTCACGTGAACAATAATCTATTACAGCTATTTAGAGGTAATATTTTATTGATGTCCAGACTAGTTCTCTCTCGGGAGATATGTATTAATTACTCCCCTACAGTACCGGGAGGTAATCGTTCACTTCAATTGTGACTTTTTCAAAAGATATGAAGATATTAAAATCACTTTTCAGCAGATTTATAAGAAGCGTTCGTGGGTTTGCATGTCTGAACATAGAAATGGCTGCATAAGATGTTGTTGTTCATTTTTCTTTTCTTTTTAATCGTCATCGTCTCCATTAACACTATCATAATATTCTTTTATTCTTTTAGTCTTTATCTTATACTCTGTTTTCCCTTTTCTCCATCTTTTTTAACCTTTCTTCTTTTCTTTTACTTCTAATTGCTCATCTTCTTCTTCTTGTTATTGTTCTTCTCCACCTCCTCCTCCTCATTCTTCTTCTTCCTCCTCTATTTTCCTTCGTCTGTGTCAGACGCTATGTCGTTGTGCTAAGATTAGTGTTACACTCCTAAACAGTACTCCAGTATACAGGCGCGTACGCATAACGTACGAGATAGGCAGAACGTATGACGATGGTAACACTGATTAGTTTTTATGTAATTTAAAAACACTAATCCTCCGTCCACATCGTCAGATTAGTTTGTACTCCTTAGGCGAATATGTCACTTTCTAGTGAAATGGGAAAAGAGCAGCGAATTCAAAGAACATAATCCACAAATATATGAGTTTTGCATTAACCTTTCTGTACTGCATAAAGCCGAGGAAAATATTGTGTTCAGTGCGTCTTTATTATCTTGATCTGGTTTATGATAGTGTGACTTTAAACCCGAGTTTCACATGCAGTGAAAGGGATTACGATGTCCAATGTCACTACAGCGTATCGTTAGTTAAGGAATCCTAAACGAAAATATGTTATATAAGATGTTCGTTATGCATTGCGATGCACCTCCTAGTCAACTAGTTTCTAGTGACATTTAGTTGACAAGATTAAGCAGAAATAAACTCAGCATCCTCAACATTTTTTAAATAAGTTACTATATGTGATATCGGAAATGCACCCCCCCCCCCAAAAAAAAGGGCACTTTCATGCCCTCCCGCCCCCGCCCCACTCTCCCTCTCCGTCAAAGGCAAACATTTGAGATCATGCATAGTAATTGAGCACGCTCTAATGTCGACATAATCTGATAAGGGAAGATGTTGACTGAATCCACAATTAGAAACAATCTCTAGTTAAAACCGTTTATAAGAATTATGGGATTTAATACAAACTGTATTAAAATTTCTCAAATGCGCCGAAGTTTTGTCCTCATCTCTGTAAAGCTTTAAAGTGATTTTGAAACTGGATGTAGCCCAGTTGAACTTAAGAGTTACTCAATAATATGCAAGTACGAGAATATACTAAAACAATATGTGTGGTGTATGAGGGGATTTGTAAAGCAACCAATTGCATCTTTCTTGGTTAACATGATTTTCTTCGAACTTCTTCCTCCTTTTCCATCAGTGAGTCTGGCCAACCGGAAATACATCAACGTTCTGTCTTTTTCAATGGAGCTCCACCAGCTCCTCTACTTGCTGGACTGATATCGAAATTAGCATTGCCTATATTCCAACAATAATCTGCAAATTCTACAAGTAGGATAATTGTTATCTTTAAATATAACAAGTATGGGCAATGAATACTCTGTTTCATGGCAATTAAATGGGCATTAGTCTTCCAATCTCCTTCAACCCATCTTCAAACACACACACGTACATGTACCCCTACACACAAAATATGCCGTGGTACTATTCTGGTTTTCTTTGTAGCTTTACGTTTTCAGCAACATTAATTCAACTGAAATATAAATACAGGGGTTTGGTGGGAGATATAGACCATGATATATGTATATATGTATACAGCCAGGGTGATTTTAGTTCTACTGACCTATCCCGAGGGCAACAAAGCAACAAGGTCGAGAATGAATATACGCTACAGGCGCGGATCCAGGATTTTCCAATAGGGGGGGCCGGAAATTTGAAAATTCATCGGGGGGGGGGGGGGGGAGGGGGGGGGGGGGTTATAGGCTCTTGCCCGAAAAGTAATTTTCTGGTTTCACAATTAGAAATAGTGAGCGAAGCGAGCGAGCAACAATTTGAGCATAATATGTATTTTGTGAAAGTGTTATTTATCACCAAAACAAACGAGAAAAGATATCAAAAACTCATGTTCGGGCAGCTCGCTGTCCCCCCCCCCCCCCCATTACGCGCGAAGCACAGAAGCTTTGACCTTTCTTTAATTGTTAGAGAAAGAAGACGATTTGTTGTACCATTCTTGACTCTTAATCCTTGTTTGAATTCAGTTTTCGCCCTCCCGCGCGAAGCGCGGAAGCTTTGACGTTTCATTAATTATTAGAGAAAGAAGAAGATTTGTTGTACCATTCTCGACTCTTATTACTTGACTGAATTCAGCCCCTCCCCCCCGCCTCCCGCGCGAAGCACGAAAACTTTGGCCTTTCATAGTTTAATGAAATTATTAGAGAAAGATGATTCGTTAATTGTTCCATTTTCGACTCTTAATTGTCCTTTGAATTGAGTCCTCCCCCCCCCCCCCCCCACCTCCCGCGCGAAGCGCGGAAGCTTTGACGTTTCATAAAATTATAAGGGAAAGGAGACGATTCTTTGTACTATTCTCGACTCTTAATCCTTGTCTGAATTCAGTTTTCGCCTAAGCTTTGACGGTTCATTAAATTATTAGAGGAAGAAGACGAATCGTTGTACCATTCTCGTCTCTTAACCCTTGTTTGAATTCAGTTTTCCCCCTCCCACGCGAAGCGCGGAAGCTTTGACGTTTCATAAAAGTATAAAGGAAAGGAGACGATTCTTTGTACTATTCTCGACTCTTAATCCTTGACTGAATTCAGTTTTCCCCCGCCCGCGCGCAGCGCGTAAGCTTTGACGTTTCATAAAAGTATAAGGGAAAGGAGACGATTCTTTGTACTATTCTCGACTCTTAATCCTTGTCTGAATTCAGTTTTCGCCTAAGCTTTGACGGTTCATTAAATTATTAGAGGAAGAAGACGAATCGTTGTACCATTCTCGTCTCTTAATCCTTGTTTGAATTCAGTTTTCCCCCTCCCACGCGAAGCGCGGAAGCTTTGACGTTTCATAAAAGTATAAGGGAAAGGAGACGATTCTTTGTACTATTCTCGACTCTTAATCCTTGACTGAATTCAGTTTTCCCCCGCCCGCGCGTAGCGCGTAAGCCTTGACGGTTCATTAAATTATTAGAGGAAGTAGACGAATCGTTGAACCATTCTCGTCTCTTAATCATTGTTTGAATTCAGTTTACCCCTCCAGCGCGAAGAGCGGAAGTTTTTACGTTTCATTAATTATTAGAGAAAAAAGAAGATTTGTTGTACCATTCTCGACTCTTATTACTTATGACTAAATTCAGCCCCCCTCAGCTCCCTCTCGCGCGAAGCACCGAAGCTTTGGCCTTTCATAGTTTAATGAAATTATTAGAGAAAGAAGACGACTTTTTGTTCTATTCTCGACTCTTAATCCTTGTATGAATTTAGTTTTCCCCTCCTGCGCTTTGCGTGAGAGCCTAGTGTTTCATTAAATTATTAGAAAAAGAAGACGATTCTTTGTACCGTTCTCGACTCTTTATCCTTGTCTGAATTGAGTCCCCCCCCCCTTCCCGCGCAAAGCGCCGAAGCTTTGACGTTTCATCAAATTATTAGAGAAAGAAGACGATTCGTTGTACCATTCACGTCTCTTAATCCTTGTTTGAATTCAGTTTTCCCCCTCTCGCGCGAAGCGCGGAAGCTTTGACGTTTCATTAGATTATTAGAGTAAGAAGATGATTCGTTGTTCCATTCTCGACTCTTAATCCTTGTCTGAATTGAGTTCTCCCCCCCCCCTCCCGCGCGAAGCGCGGAAGCTTTGTCGTTTCATTAAATTAGAAGGGAAAGGAGACGATTCTTTGTACCATTCTCGACTCTTAATCCTTGTCTGAATTCAGTTTTCCCCGCCCGCGCGTAGTGCGTAAGCTTTGACGGTTCGTTAAATTATTAGAAGAAGAAGACTTTGTTGTACCATTCTCGTCTCTTAATCCTTGTTTGAATTCATTTTCCCCCTCTCGCGCGAAGCGCGCAAGCTTTGACGTTTCATTAATTCAGAATGTCAGAATTTTCTATTTTTTTCTTTGTCTGCTCCTTTTTCGTCGTATGTCCTCTTACTGCCCCTACCGCCCCTGGCTACGCGCCTGATTTAAAGGGAAAATGAAACAATCATGATTGTGATAGCACACAATTAGGTTAGTAGTAATGAAAGGAAAAAAAAGATCTATTACACCAACCATGGAAAAATCACGGCCGGGAGCGTCATATCATAGTTTTGTGTTATTGGGCGAGGGCCGGGGCGTAGCGACCAAGCGAGATTTTGCAATGTTGAAATTGTGCATTCTAGAAAATTCCGCTATATTTCATTTTTGTTAGCTATATTTCTAAATTTCCTGGGGGACGTGTCTCCCTATCGGGCCCAGGATTGCCGCCCCTGTCCATGATTACTACCAACATGAGTTCAAATACAAGCACAAGCGAGTTGGTATATGAGCTGAATCGAAATGAAGGGCAAAATAAGAGTTATGAAGCGGCCCTACCGTTAATTTAAAATTTGACTGTTGAGTATATAGCTTCTATTTAAAAGACATCCAAAATATTGTTCCCTTTTCAAATTTCTCACTAAAGAGTAATGACCTTTGTAGCGCAGGGGCTTTTTTTCACGTTTAACTTTGAATCCGCGGCTCGAGATTTTATGTTGCCGGCCCGGCCCCCTCTATTCAATAACGTTTGCCAAGCCTTCTGGAATGACCCCAAATCTCCCGATTGCAGTTTTCCCTTATTCGTCGTTACTGTCACTTAGCGCCATTTCCTTGTCTTTCCCCCTTTCTCACCGAGTTTTCTCCCCCCCCCCCCCCCCCCCCACTCAGTATAGGGTACGCATATGTTCCCTCTCTTTGAAAGCACCTCTCTAGCTCCGGTGTAAGTCAGTACGGGCCGAATTTTTGTGTATTATATACGGGCCGGACTTTTTTGCGTGAAAAGTAACTCTTTATCGGAAATTTTGGGAACACAAATTCGGTCCCTCCGACGCCGGAGTGGGAGGGAGGGGGGGGGGGGAGTTGGGCTTTCTTCTTTATTTTTTCTTTTCTCTTTTCTCTTCTCTTCCCTTTTCTCTTCTCTTCCCTTTTCTTCCCTTCTCCTTTCTTTTCTCTTCTCCTTTTTTCTTCTCTTCTTCTCCTTTTTTTTTTCTCTTCTTTTCTTCCTCTTTTTTTCTTCTCTTTTTTTGCGCCGCCAATAGGGGGGGCCGCGGCCGTTTCGGCCCCCCCTGGATCCGCCACTGCGCTATGTGGGGGAAAGTCTTCCCATTTCTTTTTCAAATCTTGTCTGACCCATCATACTTGTCATGTTAGATCGATGCGATATAATGAACAGACCTATTTTCTAAGAGACCTCAGAAATGCCCTACTCTGCATATTTGAACACCATACTAATGGCATGACAGTAGCTATTACCCTTCCTGTCTTGAAACTTAAGACGCAAAGACTTGAGGAATTGCCCTATGATGGAGATATTATCGCTACCTTAAAATTCGGCATCTTAAAAGGCTTTCTGTCTATTTATCTATTGGGTGTCATTTTTGAGGGGGAAAGTTTTAGCTAGTCTCCAGGCGAGACTTCAATCTACAACTTCGAAGTATCATAACAACATGAACCCAGCGCATAGTGGCAGCGTTGAAAACAGGGCAAGTCAGAGCTACATGTATTTGTAAATTTATGATCCATGCATACGTAACTGAGTAAAACATTTATGATAAAATTGAGATCGAACTCAGATTTATGATACATGTATACATTTTCACTTGCATTAGGCCTATATCAACTTGTGTATGATAAGTTAAATCAACAAATAGATAGAAACTATGAAAATATATTTTTTAAAGGAAGATATACGAGTAATAATAATCGAAAAGCTGTGATTCATCGTCCTATCAACGTTTGTACTATTAACTCGTTTATATATACAAATATTTGATCAGTTACTATACCCTCCTGAATATTGGGTAGTGTTAATTTTTTTGGGGGTATTATCTCTAAAAATAAATACCTTTCATAGAATTCGTAATGTGGTACTATTTGCTATATTTGATGAAGGCATCTGAGACGAAAGAAGAAAACATGTATTTGTTTTCGGTTGAGAGTCAGAAAATGAAATTTATACTATGAAAACGAAATACGCAAATCACAAAGTTCTTCCCTGCCAGTTTTGCTTCCTATATTATTCAGGTCTATTCTTAAACGCTTGCTATCAAGATTTCTGTTCAATAAGCTGTTCATTCAACCCCTTCTCATATCTCCCTCTATCTACATGATATTGATATGCTTATTGGCCTTCTAAAAGATTGCAGATAATGCCCAAACAGGTCAAATATAGATTTGCTCGGCTTTACAGTTTTTATTATAATTCGGTTGTAAATCCGCTTTGGAACCATATTCATTTGCTGTTTTCTGTATATGAACTTGAAATTCGATTTGTTTTTGTGTAAATTAAAGGGAATCCATATTCTCAAATTCTACCAAACTAAGAGCGAATTATTCTTTGAAAAGAAAAATAGTTTATATTGGATATGAAACCATCAATTCAGGATTAGTGGCGTAGGCCCCATCTCTGATGGGCAGGCCCGTGAATATATCAGTAAAAAAAAAAAAAATCTTATTTGTATTTTAAGTAACAGTGCATACCTCTGATTGTGAAATGTGGCATTGTTATTTCAAAGATATTTGAGGAGGAGCATGCCCCGAAACCCTATAGCAAATAGCTCACTAATATACCCCACCCAATCGTTCGTTATTATGGATACATGATCAACTTATAAACCGTTTCTTCTATTCCTAATAAATACCATGCATGCTGCACTCTTAATTGAATATGTTTATTAGCAATAACTCTATAACAGATATGTGCAATAAATTAATTGGATTCTAGAGATTGAGAGGTTGATGGAAAAAAGTTAAGTGTGGAAAGGCCTACAAGTATCAAACTCTCGAATCTCAGATGAATGATTTGTTGTTCCTCTGTCAGTAAATTCAACAAAAACACAGGTTAATGGGTATTTTAGGATATTGTTAATCGACCTAGAAAACACTTGCCATGATGAAGGTTGCCGAAAGTCAATCTCGCTATTTCATCATACACGAGTGATCAATTTCTAAGAAACAATTACCCTCCCAAATCGCTACACAGCAATAAGCTCAAGAATGGGAACTTTCGTAGATGCGTTTGTGTCAGACATTGTTTTCTGATAATTAACGTGCCTTTGACTTCAGCCTTTGAAATTTCAATTTCAAAGGCGACTTGTTACCCAGGAAAAGGAATCGTTATTTTCTTTAGAAGAATTAACCATGGTTATATTGTCATTTGTAGAGTCCATCCTACATGTACGTCTTTCCGTTTTTCCCCCCTTTTGCAGTTTCGGAAAATTTGTCTTCTTTTCCTCAGCCCCTATCAGATTAGCGCCACAGGCTTTGGTATTCCATGCGCTAAGATATAATAATAATCTGGACTTTAATTTACCTCATTAGTGAAGTGTACAAGCGTTTTTCTATCAAAGAATATAGAGAAAGTTTTTTATTCTTTAAAATCATGAATTTACCGTTTTCAACGTATATAAAATCTAAAGTAGGAAAACATGATTTTTTACAAAAGAAGAATTGAATGTCTTATAACTCATTTTATCTATGTACACATACTCTACAAAAAAGGGCTAAGATGAATGATACAAATGAAAAGCTTTAAAAGCAGCTACTTCCAGTAATCTTGTACGTTTCAATATTTGTCCGCTTTATTCATACCTTATGATAATACTAGAGGTTTTTCATTTTACCCAGAGAGGTGGTACATCGAAAACATTGATATTGTGTAGACTTATAGTCCATATTATCCATCGGAGAAAAAGGGGGATCTGATAATTTACCCTTATATGTTTCACGTCCACATTCACATACATAAATACAGGACAGAGACCAACAAAAATGGCATATACGTATAACGTCATGAAGTCGAACGTAACAGGGAGCTGTAGTCAATCAAAAATATATCGAATGGCAAGGAGGTATCACAGAATTAAAAAACAAAATCGTATTTATAGGCATATCGCATCTCCACATCAATTATTGCCATCTACATCATCCAGGAATGCTCCCTTTTGATAGGCAGTTCGAGTGGACACCCTAAAGCAACAGAGGATGCCTGCAGCATAGCCCACAAAGTAATGAAAGATAGCTCATTATGACCAACATACCTACGATACTTGAAGAGATGAATGATAGTAAAAATGATAATCAGATCATATTGATATATCAGATCAACGAACTATTCACTTTTACTGCTTTGTTTGCATTTGAGACAAACATGCCTAGCTTTTTCCACATTCTAGTGGCTTGAAGAATACTAATAATGCTTAAAGATGTAGTTGAGTTCTGGTTATGCGATTGCAATGTTAATGAAACGGTGTGTAATCGAATAGAAAAAGTTGGTAGCATATAAGTATTGGTGTGTCCTGTAAAGTTCTGGAATCATCGAAATGATAAAAAGTATGGTAAAAGTAATATGCACTATACATAGAAAGATTTATAGGGGACTACACAAAAATGTGGCATAAAAATGTGGTACGCATTTCCTGCACGTCATATTTAGAATATGAAGGCATTTGAAGAGCCATGCGTTTTTTAAGGGAACATTTTGTTCTCTGATGTTCTCCCACACTTGCATAATAACAATGAAAACGCTCACAAATTATTTCACCTCTCCCTAGAACTCAACCTTCTCTTTAAAACTCTTTTTAAATGGAGTGAACGCAAGAAGATGCGAAGGTTTGAAATTACCAATAGGTAAAGGGGATATTGTTAGCGTTATCAATCATTTTCTTCTGGTTGTTTTTACCGTTTTTGTTCGGTAAAATAATACTAGTATATCACGCTTTTTCACTTGAACGGAGTTGTAAGGTATTAAAATCGTAACTGAAGGATGAATTGGATATCAACTCCTTTCAACTGATTACAGATGTGTGAGGACAATAGTTTCTTTATTCAAAATTTCTTTCGTTTATGGTATAAGCCTAACAATCTATCGATGCCCATAGAATCAAACAAACGTAAAGAGGAGATGATAATGATGATGATGATACTACTACTACTATTACTACTACTACTACTAATACTACTACTTCTACTACTACTACTTCTTCTTCTACTACTACTACTACTAATACTTTTACTACTACTACTAACACTACTACTACTACTACTTTTTCTACTACTTCTACTACTGCAACTACTACTTCTACTACTACTACTACTAATAATAATAATAATGATAGTAACAATAATGAAGACTTTACAAAAATAAGGATTATAGTGATAAGATTAATAATATCGATAATAGTAATAACGATGATGATGATCATGATGAGGATTAATTATAATTATAATAATAATAATAACAATGCTATTAATAATAAACAATAACATAACAATAATTATGACAATAATAATATATATTATATTGGAGATTGTATTTGATAGTTGTATTGTAATGTTTAGGGGAAAAGGTCGACTCATACTACACCTATACACCAGGGTCGACCCACCCGTATTCATGAAGACATTTATTATATTCCTTCATAAAGTAAAATTTGAATTTAGGTTAATAAACGTCTAATGGATGAAATCACTATTTACACAAATTGAAATAAGTTTCAGAGAATATCTATCAAGGTTACGAGAATGAAAGACATGTAATTAATGTTGGTTTTATAATCAAACTATAAGGCTGTAAATGCTTTATTTTCTGAAACCCCACTGCCCTGAAGGTGTGCATTGTAGAGTTAAATTGCATTCGAGTGAGAGCGTTCCTGATTGGCACCATTCCCATTAATGATCTGATCGCACATGAAATATAAAAAAAACAGCTAATGGAATGCTCTCAACGTGACCATAATTTAAATTAACACTTGATCTACAAATCTTTCCATTGTAAAATGTGAGCAAAACAAATTTCCAATATTGGACAATAAATTGAAATTGAAATGAAGGTTTTATTGTCATCTATTATGCATAGTCTGATTTATAATTGTAGATTTGCAGAAAACGCTTTTAAAGGCAGCAAAATATAATATATATATATAAATATATTTAAACACAACAAAAGAAGTAAGTTCACCCACGAGCAATTCCTCGTAATTTTGAACCGCTACGCCTTGACCAAATTTACCTAGAATGGAATGCATGTGCCTGTGCTTTGTGTGTATTCTTTATGTGATATCATTGGAGATATCCGTCGAGTCCTGCTTGAATGAGAATGCTTTAAAGACATAATGGCCATACTTATAAATTCACAAGTCAATGTGTACAGAGGGTCAGTCGAAAAAACGGAGGTATCCGTCTAGTCATGCTTGAATGAGTAGGCTTTAGAGAAAGAATGGCAACTTGTCAAAATTCACAAGATTGTCAATTCTCTAGTGTACTGACAGACAGTCAAATTCAACACCGTCTGTGGTGCTGTGTGTATGCATTGGACTTTTAAGGAGCTCAAAACACCCTGCTGACCTAGCAACCATTATAATTTCACGTTTGACTGAGTACAACTTAAAGGAAAACATAACGAAGAGTCAACCATGCTGAATTAGTGTCATTAGGAGACATGTAATTCCATAACCTTGTACATTTGGTCTACTGACATTGTATCTGGTTATGTTAAGTTGTGCTCGGAAGTCAACTGTGAAATAATGAGTTCAAGGTCCGCAGTATGTCAGAAGATCATTAACCAGCCCGACAGTTGAATTTGACTGTCTCTCAGTACATTAGGGAACTGACAATCTTGTGAATTTTGGCATGACTTTGTGTTCATTTTGTCTCTACACCATGCTCCTTCAAGCACATATACTTGATAGATACGTCTGATTTTCATACAAAACCTACTTAGGAACTCCAGGCACAGTCTCTTCTAAGTATATTTGATTAAAAACGTTGCGGTTTAGAAAGCATGGGGAGTTGCCCAGTGGAAAGCTATTTTAATTATAGTGCCATTTTCCTACGTGGAACGAATCGCAAAGACTTTTCAAAAATCAACCCAGGAAAATATCAAAAGCCTCGTGCATCACATTTAAGTATCCCATGTTGCCTGGCTACGTGGTGCGTAAATGATTCCTCTTGGCAATTCAATAAGGTGTAGCAATAACCATGGAGATGATTTCTTCTATAGTATACACTTCGTTCGTTCTTCCTTGTCCTTTTCTCATTTCCATAAACATTACTGCTATGTCTCGAAGGCACTTGGACATAAAGATTATAATGTCTGCATCAGGAGGGTGGTGCACACAATGCTTGATACACCCAGGGACTGATACACCGTCAACCTACAAGTAATACATCAAACTCTATTTCACTCTCCATTCGTCTTGGGTGAATTATATGTCCATTTTGTTCTCCATATACATGTACCTTGCACCCATATGACAATAGGCTTACTTTGAAGTCATATCATAAACAAATATTTTTCCTCATCCATTACCCACTTCCGTTATCCCACCATCAATATTCTTTGATCTAAGGTGTACCTATAATATTATTAGCGAGCTTTCGATTTAGGCACCCGACATCGGCTACTACGAGTTACTGGGGAGCGTGGAGACGTTGCGCAGCTCACGTCCGTTCCCTTCGCGGCAGTGCTTGCGATTTTTCACGACGGGGCTTTCGTCGGTCACGTGACCAATTTTTGAGATCAGGTGATTAAATCAGATAATAAATTCGCAGTGCGCGAAAGTCTGATACGAAGAATAACGTAAGGATGACAGAAATAGAAAGTTAGAATGATATAACAAAAAATAACACAAGAAAAGGTGATAGAAGAATAAACAAAGGATAGTAAGAGGAAAAAATAAAAACAAAGAAAAACATAAAAGAAGGTGACAGAAGGAAGAAACAAAGAGTAACTTAAGAAATAAAGAAAGAGAAAGTGATAGAAGGATAAAAACATGGAATAACATAAGAGAAGGTGTTAGAAGGAAGAAACAAAGAATAATATAAGGAAAGACAGAAAGTGATATAATGATAAAAACAAAGGATAACGTAAGAGAAGGTGATAGAAGGAAGAAACAAAGAATAACATGAGGAAAGATATAAAGAGAAAGTAATAGAATGATAAAAACAAAGAATAACATAAAAGAAGGTGATAGAAGGAAGAAACAAAGAATAACATAAGGAAAGACAGAAAGAGAAAGTGATAGAATGGTAAAAACAAAGAATAACATTAGAGAAGGTGATAGAAGGAAGAAACAAAGAATAACATAAGGAAAGACAGAAAGAGAAAGTAATAGAATGATAAAACAAAGAATAACATAAGAGATGGTGATAGAAGGAAGAAACAAAGAATAACATAAGGAAAGATAGAAAGAGGAAGTGATATAATGATAAAAACAAAGAATAACATAAGAGAAGGTGATAGAAGGAAGAAACAAAGAATAACACAAGAAAAGGTGATAGAAAAAGAAACAAAATATAGCAAGAGGAATTAATAGAATAATTAAAACAAAGAATAGCATTAAAGAAGGTGATGAAACTGCACTCAGATTGACGTTTTCACGGCGACGGGGATTCACGGAAATTGCCCCCCGATTCCCGTTGTGTGATTTGAAAGAGAACGTGGGCCCAGAAGCTCACGCACGCGCAGGGGATAAATATGACGTCACGCGTAGTAGCTCACGTCGGGTGCCTAACATCGAAAGCTCGCTAATGTTTGTTATGAATGTACTATTTTTAATGATTTGTAATACTATTGTATTTTGTGCGGTATCCTTGTGTTATTACTGTAAATTGCACTCAATTCAGCCGAAAGACTGCCATGTACAATGTTTTTTATACCACAATAAAAAACAAATATATAACAAAAAGTGTATAGTTTGTAGAATTATCTCATTTTATTTCTTGATTAGAAAAAAAAATGTCATTTGATGACGTTAGTAGGAAAAATACGTGATTAAACAAATTAGTTCGTGCCTTTGAATTGGTTAAACGAAACGTTATTTGAGATAGTATTCCTTCAAATCATCATAACGTGAAAACGGCTTCCGTCCTTTTTCTCTGAAAAAAGTATGTACCTTGCTATTTTGTTTTACGCATTATGCTAAATAACATCCAGGAAAAATCTGGTTTACAGGAAAATTCAGACGTGATAATATATTATGTCAGCATGTGACTATTACTGTGGAAGTAACGACCTTAACCGAGTTAATTAAGGGACTGCATCTTATCGAAACTATCTGTGATAATGGTGTCCAAACTCCTCTCATCTAACTCGGTTGCGAAGGACAAGAGGCGTGGATGTAAAACTAACAAGCGTAAAATAGACTTGCTCGACCACCGGCATTAATACAAAGAAGCGCGTACACGGCCCTTACCGGTATTTCTCTATCAATTTTCCATTGAAGTGGGCACTTTGATCAAAGGATCTTCCACTTTGTTTGATTACATTCGTTATCTTATCCCTAATTGGTGGACTCGGACAATTCAGAACCCACTCGATGATTACGTCAAGAGCAAGCGAACCGGAATTAATTTTGCTGGAAAAAAACAGTGGAAATAGAGAACCAAATCGAAGGAGAGTGGGAGAGTGACGGACAGAGAAGAAGACGGAGAAACAGAGGAAACTTTACTATTTACATCTTCTACATGCATATGCCCGTCCCTGTCACTCGCCAACTTGGGTTTGCGACCATAATATGATCGTCATTACGCATGCAGGAGCGATAAGCCGTGGTGTTTTTATTTCTCGCGGAATCCTATGAAATATTGACACAATTCTGGGATGAGATATTATGTCATCATATTGATTTCTACCTTCGCCAGTTCCCTTTCTGCTTTTTTATATAAATCTACACCAACGCCCACCGTGTAATGCCGGTCTTCGAGTTTAGTAATATCATCACCTATAGCCAGCTATGAATTAACTCTGTCTTCTTTCACTTATAATTCAACCTACCGTGGAAAGGACAGCGAAGAAAGATTTGATTGCTTGGTAGCTTTGTGAAAGTATTTCTTTTTCTTTCCATCTCCAAGTGTTGTGTGGGTTCGAGATGACACTGATACCCAGTATGTTAGTGACTTGTCTACTTCTTATGGGACCAGATTGCAGATCAAAACAAAAATCGTCAGATTTAGGTAAGTTGTCATTCTTTGTTAAACTAAAGACCAATATTCAGTCTGTACTTCACTTTGTAAATGGGTTGTAACATTCGATTAAATTGATTGTTAAAACGAAACGTCATTGGTGTGTGTCATATCCTCAACATATCAAGCAACACGAAGAGATGAAGTCATCGTCGCGAGGGAATAGGCCATTTTAGAAATGTAGGCTAATCCAATTTATTCAGAAGTCTTTGTTAAGTGCCTAACTACAAATTATTTAATTCATCTGCTAATTCAAATTACATCCATAAGTTGTTGCTAGGTATGACAAACATTATGGCCCGAATTCACAAAGGAGATTTGTCGACAAACCTCCTTTTGTTATTTACAAACCAGGTTTGTAAAAAACGCGTAAAAACGCGTCATATGACGTACAAAAACCTCGGTTTGTCGACAAACCTTCTTTGTGAATTCGGGCCAATGTCTTGCCTTACGTAGCAAAACGTAATGTAAGCAATTCGCATTCTGATCATTGAAATACAATTATTTGTAACAGGGGAATGGAATAGTAGCTTAACAAAGATTTGTTCATTAAATTTGATTACATTACGAAAATGGTCTTTTGACATTGTACTAGTACACCCAAGGGGTTTTAAGAGATGGAGTCATACCTAGCTCATTTCCAATGTACTATCTTCGATGCCGCCAGGAAAAAAATATGTCAGGCATGTGCTTAACTGGATCTCTCTTGCAGATACGTAAACAAAAGATTCCTGCCTATAGCTGCAAAATAACGGGCCACTTTCAAAGGGAAATATGCTTTTGTAATGATAATTACTTTTCGCTACCACTCGTCGGATAATACGAGCAGTACACAGTGCTTACCTTTACGGTGCTTACCTTGGCGGTAGGCAATCGAAAGGAAATGGAGCAAAATTTCCTAAAATATTAATCAAAATTACTCGACTGAGCATGTGTGGGCACTAATCTGACATTTAACATCATAAATCAAGAACAAATTCACTTTTCATTTCTGTGAGCCGGAAGTAATCGGAAAAATGTCGAATTGCAGATTTTAGGATTGTACAATTTTACTATTTTTCACAAATTAAAACTGGTATTATACAATGTATGCAAATTTCTTGACACAATTAGGCTTTTGTATTTATATTTTATCATCTGTTCGATTTTCCCCTTGTTAGTTCAAATAAAAAGTGAAAAATTAACGTTATTCCTTTGTGGAAAATGACGATTATGATTATAATGGCGGCTTCGAACCTCGGACATCAAAGGACTTTAAGGTAACAGCACACCTGTAGATTATATCGTGCAACCTTAAAAAACGGCAGCTGATTTAAATAATATGTTACCAGCTGGGACTCCAGCTCTTAAAACTCCTTGATACAAGTTATTTCAAAAATCTTTATTTTGTTCCTATTAAGGCGCGTGAATTTAAGAAAAACATTCTTTCCACAAAGATGTATTGGTTGCTGAATGTCAAGTCAAGTGGAAAGGAAATGACAAGACATCAATAAGAGTATAGTCATATATCAGTAATCTTCTCTTCTTATTGTTTTAATTCCCTTCTCATCCCCTTCTCTTTCTCTTTCTCTTTCTCTCTCTCTCTCTCTCTCTCTCCGTCTTTCTCCCTCCCCTCTCCCTCCCCATGCTTCGCTTACCTTTTCTCTCTTGCTCTCCCTCCCCTCTCCCACCTTCTCTTCCCCCACCTCTCTCTCTCTCTCTCTTATTATGACAATACTACTCGTATATGCAGATTCCAGAAGCCGGTATAATTAAAATAATATGTTTGCATCTACTTGATACATCTATAATATTAATGCTAAATATATTACTCATTGCGGATATAGTATCGAAAATAATATCGCTAGTGATATTCGTTTGTCTCGCAATGTGGTCAATAAGGAATCTAAAAGATCACGACGATCTATAATATTGTTCTACATTATCAATTAAGGCACTCTACCATACCGTATTCGCCCTTTCTTTTATCATAAACCTGAACAAGAATATGAAAGACGGATGGAAAAAACTCTTCGGCTCTCACAATATGTGACAAGCTTTCTCTTGTCGATGCTTTACCCCCCCCCCCGCCTCCCCCCCCCCCCAAAAAAAAAAAAAAGAGATAAGATCATCATTTTCTTTCACATGTTTAAAGTTTTAGGGGGATAACGATAATATTCCGGGAGCACGATAGAGGCAAGTGCTTCTTTTTAACACAAAAGGCTCTGTTGGGATGACTACTGTGACCCCTTCCCCCATCATTAGATCCGATGATGATAAAATAAAAGGGTTATAAAATGCTTATTACTCTCGTTATATCTCAAATAATTACATGCAGAATTTCGAGTTAAACCTGTCCAGTGTAGTTATTAAAGAAAAAATCCTATAATTCGTGTATCAAATAAAGTTAGTACCGGACACCGCACATCGTGTTTAGACCTTATCGCTACGTCCTACACGGTTTATGTAAAGCCTCGGTCACAAATGCCATTACGAACTGCTACGAACGCCGTACGAACGACTTTCAGACAAAGGAGATTCGGGAAGACAATGGAAAAACAGGGAGATTCGTACGAAATTATGACCGTAGCATAAACTGTAATATTACGTTGGTTTGAACTTAGTGACTTATTTCCAACATTATATCTCTACCTCCCGTCAAGAAGTTTGCAGTGTGGCTGCTTCTAGAGTATCAAACAGCATCCGAATCAGGTATCAAGCTTTCAATCCTTCAAAGTTAGCCGTCTATTAAAAAAAAGGTACTTTGTTCGCAAATAGCGCGATAACGCTCTACGTTTGTATTCCTTCTTCGGTTTGAATTTCTATAAATACGTTTGTGTGAACAAATTTGCGGTGCATTGTTCATGCAGATAAGGTGATATTTATACATCGTAATACATCCTACCTTTAATCTGTTCGCTGCAATGGACACAACAAATTCGTCACGCGGGACCCCATTACCTATGAGGGTACATACCTTGAATACATATGTTTTTGCTTTTTCGCAACATCAACAAATCGAAGCAGAACGTACGATGCGGCATGCATATTAAGGCCAGAACAAATAGCTGACTATAATGGATGTGTCTTTGGGTTTTTTGCGATAACTTTTGACGCAATTAATGCAGAAACTCTTTTCACACATTCACCGAATACTTCCGAGCATATACGTCTTTGCCATAAATACTTATAAATACTTATGTAGAATAGTTCATGCAGTTGAGGCAACAAACAAATAGCTGACTATAATAGATGTGTAAATGTTGTTTCGAAAATTCAAATACATTTGTATTGAAACCTTAAAATATACCAGGTGCATGACCAGAGAGAAAAATGTTTGTGAAAACACTAGTGTCTGCTTTTATTGTTCACAGATGGCCTGTGACACCTCTTATTTCCAAAGGGGAATAAAACGCCTTACATTAACAGCATATTTGAAAATTCCTGAATACTAAATTTTAACTTATTGGCATTTGTTCTAATTTGTGTCCATGCATATTCAAGTTCAAGTTCAAGTTCAAATAAGGTTTTATTCATTACTTGTCAACAAGTCCGAAGACTAAAAATGCAAGTTTACATCAATATAAAAAGCATTCAAAAACATAAAGATAACATAGCAAATGAGGACAAATATATAACAATGAATACATTTTTAAGTTAAAACATTAAAGTAATAACAAGAAAACAAAACAACAAAAAAAGATTTTTAAAAAAAAATACAAGATATGAAATATTGCTAGCAAAAATGAATAAATGTTGACATATAAACAAATAAAATGTAATGTATACAGATACGTGAATTCAATTAACTGTGACATTGGAAAAATTGTAGTTAAGTATTAAGTATTGAGTATTGAGTATTGAGTATTGAGTATTAAAAAGTATTAACAAGTATTACAATTGGAGTCTTGGCAGTGTGCTAATCACAAGCGTGATATGAGTACAGTATAATGTATAAACCTATTGCACATGAGAACAATGGAATTCCTTAGGTATTATTGATTACAGTAAGAATAGCAGATAATTAAAGAATGTTGCACTGTAAAACATCATCAGAAGAGAATGAGGTGGAGAAGAGGAGGGAGAGACAGAAAGTGAGAGAGAGAAACAGAGAGGAGGAAAAAGAGATGAAAGAAGTAAGAGAAAAAAGCAGAGAGAGAGACAGAGAGACAGACATAGAGCTGAGAGAGAGAGAATGGGAGTGAAATAAAAATAAAGAGGGAAGACCAGAACTGAAGAAGAGAAAAGAAAATTTGAAAAGAAGCAAGTTCGAATAGAAAAAAGGGATAAAGGAGTGAGAGGAAGGATAAAAGTACATGCAATATCAAAATACGAATGAATGGAAGAACCCGCTATGCCAATCATCATGGCAGTTAACATTGCACATAATTATATTGCTGAGATACATGACATACAACATACTGATAATTACCTAAGCCTCAATTTATCATAATTTTCAAAAAGAAATGGAATTCCTTAGTTGTTATTGGTCACAGTAAAAAATAACATATAATTATAGAATGTTGTACTGTAAAACAACATCATAAGAGAAAAGAGGTGGAGAGGAGGAGGGAGGGACAGAAAGTGTGAGAGAGAAACAGAGGGGAGGAAGGAGAGACAAAGGGATAAAGAGGAAGAGGCAGAGAGAGCAAAGAGAGAGACAGAGACAGAGAGATAGAGCGATAGAGCTGAGAGAGAGGGGCTGGGAGTGAAATAGAAATAGAGAGGAAAGACCAGAACTGAAGAAGAAAAGGAAATTTGAAAAGTGGCAAGTTCAGATAGAGAAAAGGGATGAGAGAGTGAGAGGAAGGATAAAAGTACATGGAACATCAAAATATGAATGAATGGAAGAACCTGCTGTGCCAATCATCATGACAATTAATATTGCACATAATTATATTATTGCTGAAATACATGACATACAACATACTGATAATTACCTAAGCCTCTATTTATTATTATTCAAGGATCGAGTGAAAGATGGGATGGGGGAAGTTCGGTACCTCGTAGTTCTCATCTTAGGCAAGGACAAATCAAGTGCATTTCGCAGAATGCGGCTACAGTCATTGACTCTGCTCTCGGGCAGGAGATGTCGATGAACCTTCGATTGGAGAAGTGATTCTGCAAATCTTAGAGAAAGGGATGTGCGTCTCTCTTTAAGAGAGGAGACACCAAGATGAGATTGCAGTTCATCATAAGTTCTAGAGTCAGGGTAGGTAATAATCCTGAGAGCTCTCCTCTGAACTCGCTCGATGCTTACAGAGTGGTTGTTTGTGATGCCTGATGTCCAACCAGGTGCTGCAAATTCTAGCACTGGCCTGATGTACAACATGTAGATAGTAGTAAGATCCTTGGTGGTAACACCATTCCTCCGAAGCTTAGTCAAGAGATAAAGTCTTCTGGAAGCGTTGGAGATCAAACGACTGACCTGCCCATCCCATTTGAGATCATCCTGAAGGAAGACCCCTAGGAGCTTAAGGGATGAGACAGCTTCCAGTGTGGTAGAGTTGATGTCAAGAACGATTGGTGGCGGGGGCTGGCGAAGAAATGAAATCTGCATAGCTTTACACTTAGCAGCATTCGGGACAACGTCGTTGTCTTTGCACCATTGGATCAACGAGTCTAGATGCGACTGCAATTCAGATGGATGCGTTTTCTTCAAGACCTCCACGATTGTCAAGTCATCCACATATTTCCATCGGTTATCACTTTCAAGAGCTGCATCGTTGATAAGGACCAGAAACAGGACTGGTCCGAGGCGAGTACCTTGGGGTACCCCACAGGTGATGGCTTGTTGTTGAGAGGATTTCCCATGGTAGCGGACGGTCTGCGCTCTGTTGGAAAGGAAGCTGCAGATAGTAGGGATGATAGAGTGATCAACACCTTTTTCATTCGTTTCAGATACACGACATTTTATTGAAACCGAAGCAATAAAAGACAATACAAATGCCACTAATTCAAAGAAGAACAAGTTTTTCTTAAAACCCTGTCCTGAATGAAAAAGTATTGTATTGGGGATATTCTTAGATTTATCTCAAGCCCCTTTCACACCAGGCCATGCGTAGAGTTGCGTAGTTGCGCCGAGCGTACGCTGCCCAACGCTGGCCTACGTAACTATACGCTGAGGGACGCAAAAAATTAAACTCTTATAAAATATTTGTTGGCGTACTTCGGCGTAGACACTAGACGTAGAAACTACGCATTTTGTACGCAACACTACGCTACAGTATGCCAAGCCTACGCAACAGTACGCTACCCTACGCCGGTCTGATGAAGCACTAAAAGCTTGCGCACACAGTAAGCAGCCGTACGCAGCCGTAAGCAAACCTGTATACACCAGGCCTACGTAAACGTACGCAACCCTACACCAATTGCATACGCCGTAAGTACGCGATGCCTATGAGCAGGGTACGTAACCATGCGCCATCGTATGCCAGCCTACGCATAACCTTCGCAGGGACTACGCCGAAGCGACATTTTTTCATGAAAACGCAGCTTAATTTCGGTGTAGTCGGTACGCCACACTACGCAACTTTACGCAGATCCGGTGTGAAAGGGGCTTTAGGCGTTTGATACCATTGACCACGGCATCCTTCTCATGCAGGAAGCTTGAGCATTATGAAATACGTGGTGTAGCACTGAGTGATTTTAAGTTGGGTGTTAGTGTTAGTGTTAGTGTGTAGAGCAGTCAAGAGCTCTTAAATCGAGCAAAGAATTTGCTGATTTTGTTTTGTAATGCTGATGAAATTAAGAGCCCGATACCGATATCAACATCGATAGCTTAACACCACTGTGACGTCATCGCGATCGCCACACAGACTTGATTTCACGAAGATGATTTCAAAATAGTACATAAAATCTAAAGATATCATGAAAAGCTGCACAGAATAATTTACACTTATTTCTCTGGTCTTATAAAACAACTCATTTTACACAAAAGAATATGTGAATCACATAGTAAATTACCTGTTTCACATATTTGTATTTGATTGTCAGACAATAAATTAGCGTCGTTCGTGCGTTGACTGTTGTGCGGGTACAACACTAACACCGAACTGGAAATGAACATTTGCTTAATCCCTAGGGGCTAGTGTTAGTGAATAGGACATTCGTACGTAAAATATTAACACCAGCCACACAGGTCGGTTCAGCACTAGCTACCGGAAGTTGACGATATTCAGAGGTCAAAGCTTTAACACCAGCTGATTTCCATTTCGGTGTTTAGGCTGGTGTTAGTGTTTAATTGTCTGACGATCAAATACAAATATGTGAAACAGGTAATTCATATATTCTATTGTGTAAAATTAGTTATGTTATAAGACCAGAGAAATAGGTGTAAATTTATTCTGTACTTTTCATGATATCTTTAGTTTTGATGTACTATTTTTAAATCATCGTCGTTAAATCAATTATGTGGTGACGTCACGGCTGGTGTTAAGCTATCGATTTTGATATCGGTATCGGGCTCTTAATTTCATCAGCAAATTTTCCGCTCGATTTAAGAGCTCTTGACTGCTCTAAACACTAACACTAACACTAACACCAAACTTGAAATCACTCAGTGTCTTGGTTTCGAATTTAGTTGTTTGACAGGATTCAATTTGTTGTGGTGGATGGTACTAGTTCCAAACTTGCTTCTATTAAACATGGTGTTCCTCAGGCTTCTAATCATGGTACTCTGTTGTTTTTATCTATATAAATGATATACTACACTCACCGAAATTATTCTTATACTCACGTTTTGCTGATGATACTAGCTTGCTGCTGGCTGATAAGAAGGCTGAAGATTTATTACTAATTGCAAAAAAAAGATTCAGAAACTGTATGCGTGATATTGTTGTAATACGTTATCGTTGAATGTTCAAAGGACCAAAATGTGTTATTTTTCGCTTAAAGGTTAAAAAGCTTCCAGATGGTATTACTTTTCTTAATGTTGGAGGCCATGATGTTGCGCTTATTGAAAATGTTCAGTTCTTAGGGTTAACTATTGATGAGCATTTATCTGGGGAAAATCATTTAGATGCTGTATGCACAAAGCTGCCCCGGAGTGTAGGTGTCATTTTTAGATATTTTTTTTCTTCACCCGAAAGAGTGCTGATAACATTATATAATAGTATTATTTTTCCTTATTTGACATATTGTAATGATGCTTGGGAAAGACTTTGATGGTCGGGAAATTTTCTCACGACATTCGACAAACGATTAGCAACTGACCTACAGCCCAATGAGTGTATGCTTATTTTGTATCTGTCTTTTACATAGGTTCCAATTCATGGTTGTTACATGCTAAATGTGTTTATTTTGTCATGCATATTCAATGTGTCAATTTGAAGTGATATCTTAAAATACACTATAATAATGTTAAATTTTCAAATGAGTCGTTTGTTTTGTAGCTTTCAACTATAGTATGTCATTATCAATCTTTGTTGAATGTTTATCAAATATTTATTTGTAATTGTAATACCTGTGAATAATGGAAATAAAATACCACGTAAAAGAAAAGAGAAGAGAATTCTTGCAAATTGGTTACGGACGGTTGCAGCTTTATTTGGTTGTCAGAAGTCGGCAGCCGATCGGAAGCATAGTGTGACCTACATGTAGGTATTAAATGAGTCAGTTTCCATCCGTTTCAAAAAAATAATGTGTATCGAATTTATTAGTAGATGTACTCTGTAGAGTCCCATGGTGAATGAGTTTTTAAAGTCGAGGGCTAGGCTTTCAGTTGTCGAACCCACGTACTTCGCATTTCCAGTGACAGTGTATATGACACCTCTTAAATAGAGCCTTCATTCCCTCATGCCCTCTCTATAGTTATCGTAAAGAGCGACTGTACTTCGTAGATTATGTTAAAGGTACTATGTCAACATCAAGTTATGTAGAAATTTGCAGGAATTATGAATATGTTACTAATGTCCGATCTTTGAAATGTAAGCGTTAGAAGTGTCCTATTATTCAAATTATGCAAGGAAACCCGTTTACTTTCTAAACTTCACTGTCAGACACTTTTGAGTGACTGATTGACTTTTTTTTCTTTGGTCATAAAATTCATAAACAAAGTGTACATGAGCATTTGTGTACATCGACAGCCCACTTCTTGTAACGGCCAAATTAAACTGATTGAATCTTTGCGCAGCAAAAAGCGTATGACCATTCGGTACAAGGGTCTGGAAATCAGACTATTACTAAAAGTATTGCAATCACTAAATTCGATTCGACAACTAATGGTCGTTATTTTCCCACTAACAGACATTTTCAAGCCCTTTAGTTTAGAGGGAAGTTGTATATTAGTATTATTTTTCAAATGCCGTTTGAATTAAACCTTTTCATTTTTTTGCCCTCAAATGGGACATGGTATCTTTAAGATGACTTACCATATAAAAACGTTTGGAGCTAAATGGACCCTATTGGAATTGAAGAAAAGTGCGTGGACCGTGACAGAGACTGTAGGCGACACAGTTCTCAAACTAAATCATCGCACCAAAACGTTCACTCGGGAAAGATGTGATGGTCTTACATCTTGGATACGCGGGGGAGAACATTGATCAATCTAAAAGAGTCTTATATGGTTGGAAATATAAAATAACATAGAAAACGAGCTGAAAATAACAGTAAGTTGACTATTTTAACAAATCAAACGCGATAGTAAATGAATATGAAATTGTAATATGTTTGCTTTAACTAGAAAGAACACAGTCTTCGTCGTATTAGACAAAATATGTGGTACTTTTAGCAGAATGAAGGTAGATGTAAACCAAAAAACAAAAAAAAAACGTTATTTTAACGTCATTCTCCATAGAACATGTTTGGGTAATAAAACACGCACTAACAGGCCTGGGACCCAACGTTTTGATATGCTACATCGATGTCCATTGTGATTGCCTCCTTATGTCTGCAGGGATAACATTTCGAAGCATTTGAGAACTGAATGAAATATACATTTCAGAAAACATTGGATCATATCACAACGAGGAGCTCCGTCAAGGGGAAAATTAGAGCATATCCACCCCCTCTGTCCCATTGAACTCTGCATGTGCAAATTGGTATCATTTCTTCGGCAGGTATTTTTGTTCTCGTCTCGACAACCAAATGTTTTCCACCGTCCTCATGTTTTATATCCTGTTAGCAAAATAATAACTTACATACCTGATTTTCGTTTTAGACTATGGTTTCCATTCTGGTTGATTCGCAAATCGAAAGAGCGACATGATTGAGCTTTCGTAGATTAATATGACAGGTTAAAACTTAAGAATTTATGTTGTCATTTGGAGGAGAGCACTAGTCTTCCAGGCTTACTAAAATTCCAGCGGAGGGGGGGGGGGGGTACGCACAGATATACGAGGAAATATATCAACTCGGCCTCCTAATTATTCTTTCTCTCTCTGTCTGTCTCTCATGGTAGAAGTAAGTACCTCTCATGCCCCCTCCATCCACACCAACACATACACACCCTCGCACACACGGTGCTACTCCAGCCCAAGTTATAGCCGGTGTCAGTGTTACCGGGTCCTTAAAAGCGAATCGGTTTATATTTTTGGTTACGTAGATTTGTGGATAACATCAGTGTATTTCCGCTACGACATGGTCCCTCTTTTATTCTTACTTTAATTCGTTGATAGCGGAAAGTTTGAAATTTCATCCTTAGCCACTTTGCTTTGATCCTTTCTTATCAACTTTTCTATCAAAATGTGAACATGCATATTTATTCTTCTTAGAAATTACAATCATTAATGTACTTAGTTACTTTACGGTAAACGACATTGAATAATTCAACGATCCACACTCATAGCTGCAAGGAGGGCAGAGGAATGTGGCGGCTGCAGCCTACAATAATTTGGAAAGTACCAACATTTGGACATTATATTCAGGGAGCGAGGTGCCTGAAAACTCATATTTTGGTAGCGATGTGCCAGTTTTGTCATTTGTATCTACTGTATCTAAAGGAAGTATCTTTCATTCTTTACATTTAGGCCCGTCCCCAGCTCAGTGTTATTTAGGGTACGCGCATGTATGTTCCCTCCCTTTGAAAGCACCCCCCCCCCCCCTATCTCCGGTGTGTAGTCAATATGGGCCGATTTTTGTTGTATTACGAGCCGGAATTTGTTGCGTGAAAAGTACCCCTTTACCGAAGATTTTGGGAACGTGAATGCGGTCCCTCCGACCCCGGAGCGGGGGAGGGGGGGGGGGGGGACGGCCATTTAAGCAAGAGGCGTCAAGGCCCCTTCCCCCGAGAAATAAATTAGCCGCCGACATACCTTTGCCTACAATCTATATTGTTATCGTTCATTATTACACGATGCTTCGATCAATTTCTCTTCCAATGAGGATTAAAAGTAAAGCATCAATGTAAAATATCAAGTAACTGGGGTGATTATGCTGTTTGTCATTAAAAATAAACTCAGATTTTCCGGTGCAAGAACCACAAAATCAATGCAGATTTGTTGTCAATTTTAAAAGATGCTTTAAAGAGAAAAAAAGAAATTAATATCGGCTGAGGAGAGAATCGGGATATTAATTTCAGAAATCTATGCTTGTGCAATAATTGCATTCTAGGCGTATCAGGACAATTACCCCCTGGAAAATCACCTCCGGAAAACTACCCGCAGAGGACAATTACCACCCGGAAAATTACCCCCCCCCCCCCCGAGGACAATTATCACAACTACCCCCCCCCCCACCAAAGACAACCACCCCCTCCACATCACTTTTTCACAAACAAAAACAATGTCTATTTGTTTTATGCACGCGAGTCAGATTGAGCGGATGATAGAACGTTTGCATATGTGCCCCCCCCCTTCCGAAAAAAATAAAATTAAAAATACTCGCCTGCAAAAGAAAATTAAAAAATTACAAGTATCAGATTACTTTCACTTTTCGAGTCTCCTTTGTTCTGAAACTAATGGCCCATCATATCTTCCTGGAGACAATCATGAATATGTATATTTTGCATATTCATCATAATTTTATATTCATTATAAAATCCACGAATGCTCATACTGCGCTTATTTATGGAAAGATGAAAATCTCTTAGTGATATTGAAACCCAAGGCACAAGAGACTAATCCCTATGTCTAGTATTATAGCAAAAGCTCTCAAACAAGCAACAAAAGAAAAGTTCTAATTTCTTGCTCTTTAGAGTCTACGCCCCTTTCCAAAAGTTTCGGCATTCATGAATTTAAATCCAAGTCAAATTATATTTCAAAGAAAAAGCCATGTGGATGATATGTTTTCTATAGGAATTTCATGAATTATCTTTTTTTGCGATCGTGTCAGGTTATAAGATGTAATCATAATTAACTTCTTTAAAAAACAAATATCACACATACTCTTAAATAACATGATTAAATAGTTAATTCAAATTGCCAAATTTATTTCCAGCCGAATTTCACATCGAGAAGGGAAAACATGCTCTAAAGGTCAATAGCACTAATCAAGCCGTAACACTAGAAGTAACCAAATATAACCACGTATACGTCGTGAGATCTACGTTCAGCTGACCAGACATAAAATGGTGAATCGCAATATGGAGTCTTCCAGCGATGCTAGTCGTGAGTGAACATAGAGTCTACTTCTAAAATAATGAACTGCAGGAATTCAGTTTGACAATTTTTTTGTATTGATGTACTACATTTACTGAAGGTTTCCCAAAGTAATAAACTTCTCCTGGTTGATATCCCCCATTCAATTCATGACAGCACAAGACAATATAAAACAAACAAAAAACAAATAAAAATAGATGCGTTTGTGGTACGGGCCTCACTAGGTTTGCTAAGCCATTATAGAATCAAAGATAGAGGGGGAGGATTCATTCGTCTGTGCCCTGGACTGCAGACGACAGAAGGTGTGAAGCTGCTTCCGCCTTTATTCGTGACCGGAAAGGCCGTGTGTGTGGTCTATGCCGTGGCGCTTTACATAATTATTATACGATTGTGTATGGGTCGGCGTGTGGGTGTGCGTATGCGTGTGTGCGTGTATGCGTGTGTGTGAACAAGCGGATGGGTGAGGGGAAAGGGCATACTAATATTTAGAAACATCTGTATTTTTTTTTTTCGTTTCCTCATGCCATTTAATCGTAGTTTGGGTCTAGATCTATTCACACACCTGTCTCCACCACTTGTATTTCACTAAAAATGTCCGTCATTTAGCACACGAGGCTTCATTTCCGGGCGTCATATTCTGCACCACGTGCTGATAAATCAACATAACGTTTGGACTGCAAAATCTGCTTTTATTTTGTCTTATATGTCTTTCTAACCTGGCGCATTAATTTCCGCACCAGTCACTGACGCAGTCCTAAGACGGTAAAAGGCTCAACTCTTCCCTCATATCCCCCCTGTGTTCAACCGCCATGATTAGATGAAACAGCTCCTAATTGAGATATCTATGTTCAGTTCCCCGCGCTTTCTTCAAGGGAAAGTCTAAAATTCAGTTTAAGGTATACAGCAAAATTTGTTTTAAACGAGCAATTCCTCGTACGAATTTAGTATCTTAGCCTCCCTGGTTTACCTGAAACCCCTTAACTCATTGTGCCCCACAGATATTCTTCCTGTACCAGATTATATTTATCTTGGGATGGATGTACCAAAGGCTTTAATATTTCTGTTCACATGTAAGTGTATCCTATACTGGTGTTTAAAGGGTTGTCATGGAGCTAATAAAAACTGGAAATGGGTAATTTTACAAATCCATTGGGGCATGTTGTTTTGTGCAAAAAATGCACGTGTGGCAAACGAGCGACCGTCCAGAGATATGAAGAAAGCAACGGAAGTGTTAAGATACAATCAATCGAAAAGATGAGGACTTATGTATATGTATCTTATCTTACTTTGAACCAGATAACGCCTCAGTCATTTCAAGGTAGCAGTAAATAACACACAAAACATTAAGCGTGGTTCCGATAGCTTTTGTTGACACGCTTTTCATCAATTTGCAAATCGACCTAGGGACTCGGATTACCTTCGAAACTAAGAGTTATTTTAGCAAATTGCTGAGTTTACTCAAAAGTGTGTTTTGCACTTTCAATCTAGGTACAGTTTTCAAAAGAAAAACATTCTCGAAGGAATAATGATTACATAGATAAAGTTTATTTAATCTATTGAGACATGTCTGATGATGAGAAAAACGTTTTATATGATAACTACTGTTAATTGAAATGTTGTGTGTTTTCGTCTACTCTATTCAACGCTTTCCTCAAAAACTTACTTCACACAGCATGTTTTTATTGAGGAAACCAAAGCGCAACTCGCATCTTCAAACCGCATATTCTATCCTCCTAAGTTACAAATTACATGGATTGACTTTTAGCAAGATAACTTGATGAATATGTTTGTTTTTTCACGTAACATGCAATTCATCTTTCCTTAGTTCCTGATGTATTACAAAGTTGATTGAAAAGAAGTAACTGCTGTACTTATAACTCTACATGTATACACACACACGCAAAAAGAAAGACGCACACACATATGCACATATTTCTCACACAAACATACTACATAAATGCGCCATATCGATAATTATTCATTAATCATAAATGTATTTATCCTCACTAATGGTAGGTTTAAGATTGCTAAAGGTCATCGATTACAGCAAATTGATGTGTTCTGTATATGTTTGCAGTTCTTGGAAGAAACCCCGCATATATTCATAACGTCAGACTTTGATTACAAAGTTTGAAGATGATTGTTTCAAATAGAATACTGAATTATATTCCGTACGATATAGAAAAGATTGGTTTGAGTTGAGTTGAGTTGAGTTGAGTTTGAGTTTATTAACAACAATAAGAACAAGTAAAACATAATGTATAGATCATGATTAACTAAAATATAACAGTATAACACAAGATAAATAACGTTACACTTGAATAAGATAAACATTCTTTTACAAAGTATGTTATATACAAATAAAAGAAAAGATTATGTGTACACTTTTGTTGCTAAAGGGGGTACCAGAAGTTAGCACAAGTACTAGTCGAGTCTGGTTCCCTGTCTTTGGCAAAAAATGTGTAGTACTATACTATATTACATATGCATAACAAAAACTATGTAATGAACAAACACAAAGAAATTGAATTGCCATTGAGAAATATCCCTTACTGAATAATTATATACATTTAAGTCAAATGTATGTCGATTTTTCGTATCAGAACTACACACAAAATAATTAAAATCTAGGTAAATGACGAAAATAAATTTTGAATTTTCACATTCTTAATATATTCTTTGCCAGAATACAAAAGTAGAAATTCATCCTGAACGGGTTGCTCTTCACGTAGTATCATATTCGAAATATTGTTTATATAGAAGCAACTGGGAAGTTTGGATGAAACTTTCATACCACATGCATGCGTGGCCTCATATACTGATTCCTTAATGAAGTGTGCATGATATTCGGTACAATACGAAGCTAATTCCCTTACATTTTGATCTGAAGTATCACAAGTATATCCCACTTCTCATATACTACATCGGCAATATCTCACGATTACCTCCAGACATAGATCATCATTCCAATATAATCCCGTGATCAGTCTATCTGTCGTGGCATCTTCTCATAGCTCGGAGGGTTTACGCAACATTTTGCCCACACATTTCAGTTCTCGGCAATTTTAGTGCACTATTGCAGTGTTATTCCATTCGAGGTCTTCATGTTCTCCTCATATTTTGTATTCTCTGCTTCCCTCTGGGTCTGTTTGATATTCATTCCAACAAATCTTTCAAGAGACTATGATGTCTTCTCATGTACCAAAATAATGTTGTCACATTTTTAAAGGATAGTTTGTTTATGCCCTGCTATATGCAATATTTCTTTCTTATATAGTTTCATATTTTCCCACGATATTCTCATCACTATTCTCACCAGTAATCAATTTAAAGGTAAAAGTGAAGTTTCAGGTTTTTAGGACATTTTGTGGATACGCGTAAAATTCGGCGTGAATGGAATTCGTCCCTGAATGTTCTATAATCGTCCATCATTAAGTTTTCGTATAGGTTGGCGGAATTACTTCATGTATTCTAACATGACCATTTAGGAAATGGTTGGTCTCCTTTAAAGAACACAAGGTGTTAGTGATCATTATGTTGGATAAAGACAACTCTGCTCTTATTTTGTACAAATTAATGATGAGCAACACCGACTGGGATTTGTTGAAAGGTATAGTAATTAGGTAATGTAATGGCATGAACGCGAGCACACAAAGTCTAGAAGATAAATGGCACCTTTTGAATACGAGACTAATGTGGCAAATGCCCCAGGGAAATCCACTTTACCACAAGAAGGGCTGGTGCCCCACCCTCTTGACACCTGCGATGCCATTGTCTGTCATAGGATGCAAAAGTGTGGTCATGAGATGGATAACTAGATACCCCTTTGGAAGGGCATTCAAAATGGACAGCGAGTTGCTTGGTTGCTTGGTTGGTTTGTCCATTTCCGAAAGTAAATGCGGTCGTATCACATATTTGAATGTATATCATATACAAGGTAATCTTTTGTGGTTCATAATTTACTTTAAATTTCTCTAATAAGGACAAACAACAAATGATTTTTAGGTCACTTTGGTAAACAAAATGATAGGGGTTAAAGATAAAGTTGAGTGCTGGACATGCGATGTGAAAGAAAAGGTGTGGAATGGATCAGAAAAAGTTGATCATGACTAGCATGTAAATATTGGTGTGCAATAAATCAATTTGGCTCAGTCTTGGTAGAGTAACAAGCACTTTTCACAGAAAGATGTTTATAGGACTACACAAATGGTGTCGAGCCTACTTACCTTGATTTCCTTATCTTTCTATGCTCATTACTCAGCCTGTATACATTTTATACCAAACTTGTTTGGCAAATGACATTTATTTGTAATCTTGAACATTCAGTGTAAGTTTCGTTTGATTCTGTGAGAATTCATCTTCTTTTTTACCAGAACACAAGTTTATCTTTAAGTTCTCTTGTGTATATATATTATATATCACCTTGCCTTTAAAGGGGTGCCAGTGAGTACAGAAAATTTTCGTTATAGACCTCTTGAAAACTTCCACTTAGACACGACACCTACAATTAGCTTTGAAATTCATGTGAAAAAGCTGTGAAAAATGCCTATTGTCCATCATGCCTGTATGTTAAGCGTTATGTTATAATAGTGTTAAGAATAATGACCTTTTGTAGATCACTAATATGGTTATTTTATCTACGCTTTAGCGAGATTACCAATGCCGAAACTCACAGCACTCCAGGAATTTCTTCCGACCAGGAACTAAACATTTCCATTTTGGTCGATAATGGGTAATGTTGATTAATATTGGACAAGTGACATTAAAGCCCTGCCGGGGATTGAACAACTATATTTGGGTAGGAAATATATTGGGGATTATAATGATTGCGTTAGAGTTAGGAATAGCGGTTGATTCCCGGTTGGAGTGAGCACTAGGGTAAGTGTATGATATTAGCCACGTGGCATGCGTAGTGTGAACGTATATGTAGCTCTCCTGTAGCTCTCTATTCCAACTATTTATTGTTTGCTCTAAATCTGATTTTGAATCCATTCGACAAAACTAGTGTATATTTTGAAGTACGATTAAGTACGATTAAGTACGATTAATGTTCAGAAAATCATCCTAGTTACAAAGAAGATTAAGATGGCTCAGGATTTGGGAGTTTGTGTGCACAGCCGTATTCATTCGGCCCCAAAGGATGACGCTTGATGTTGACAAAACTCTATGTGCGCGCCTGTTATGAAGAACAAAATTCAGTGACTTGTCTTCTGCTTTGCCCTTTAAAAAACACCTTGCACCAAAATACATGCCCATGTGAATTTACACCTTCCATTCATCAGAGTTACATTTGATTTATATGTCCTATATCACCGAACTATATTCATCCATACCACAAACCACCCGCGACCATCAGTTTATAAACAGTTAGAATACATTTGCATGTTTTGTTAACATGCTTTTAGTGGTTTGGGTGGTAACTAAAGAACAAACCTTCAAAATAAAAATAGATTTATATGTAAAGCAAATGGTATTTTGGATATACAGTGTATTATATGTATATATATTTATATTTTATTAACAATCTGATCAATAAAACCTTTTCAGAAATTTGACATGAATACGTGTAATTTGAAATAAATGTGGATTACAGCTTGTTTCCAAGTTCCTACGTAATAGTTGTGATCAGATGGAGAGCGTATTCACGATCTGAATCTTATCCTGTATTATTTTGTCAGCGAAAAACATAGCCAATCTTGAAACTAGGGCAATCAAAGAAAAAGGAAATAATGTAGCAACATAATTCACAATAGTGAGTCGCTCAGCATCTATTCTCCCTTTCCCTGACTCTTTCTCTCCCTCACCCTCCCCCTCCCCCTCTTTCTCTCTCTCTCTCTCTCTTTCTCGTTCTATATCCGTCTCCATTTATCTTTTCATCTATCACTCTATTTATTACCTCCTCTTCCCGACCAGCTTTAAATATTTTGCGCCACACTTACTTTTACATCTATTTTTCCCTTTTCCGACGAGTACTGATGCCCTTTCTTCCCTTTCCAAACTAAAATACAATCGCACCTCTGAAATCTATTTAATTTTCGCTTTATCAATGATAGTTTTGATATCAGAACGTAATTTTAGAAAGTGAACAGATTGTGCTTTGAGAAGTATGGTTTAATTATTAATGTAGGGCACCTTTCTGAAGCAACATACTTCCCACCGGCTGTGAGAATTTTATTTTGGGTCAGATAATTACCATTGCTTTTATAAATTTAAATTGTATTTAATTTTTCTCATGTATGTAGCCTTATCTTTACTGTATTCAAAGATTATACATGTAACTATCTGTCATGTTTATGTGGAATAGAGAGCGAAGCCACGTGGCAACAAGAGGGAAATCCCCACCCTTTGGATTCACATTACAGACCAAATTAATGTACAAAGGTTACCTTAATTACTTTGAATAAGTATGAAATCAATATGCACTGGAGATACAAGTTAGAACCTGGAACAAAGAGAAAATAGGTGGGGCCAAGGTCGAAAAGAATCTGCATTTCTAACTTGATATAATTTTACTTCCATGCAAACTCATCAAGATTTACCTTTGAGTCATTTTCTTTCTTGCAAAGAAAATTCATATTGAGGAATAATTTTCATCATGCCTTGCTGGCGTTTTCGGCAAAATGTAGACTCTAATTTCTCCGACTGAAGAATAATTCATCACACTCATTTTGGCGCTGCTGGGAATAAGTCCAAACTTTTGTCAATACCAATATGATGACTTCTCCTCGCTCGTCAATTTCAAGTTATTTCCCACTCGTATAGAGTAATAAAACTAAGGATGTCTCGGCGGACATTCTGGATAAATCAATTTGGGACGTTGTATTTTCATTTAACTATATTCACTGATATTTATATCAATTTACACTGTAAAAAAATAATAGTCGAAATAACTCAATAAAATTGAGGAAAAGAATTGCCTTATTTTTATTAAGTAAATATTACCTACGGCATCTTAAGTAGAATTTACTTATTTTGCTGAATAAAATTTTACTCAGTTAAATCGAGTTACATTAACGTAAATAATTTAAGTATTGTAATCATTTTAGATAATTTAAAAAAAAGCTATGATAGGATTACATATTGCACGATTTGGTACCCATCTAATCTAACAAGTAACATCCACTAATCATTCACTACTTCTATTTAAGATTAATCACTTATCACTAACACATACGCTTCAATTCGACACATATTGAAAGGCTCCACATTTTATATATACTTGATCGTTGCATCTTAAAAGGAAAATTGGTTGACAAATTCCTGAAATATCAAGTTTTTATTTGTTTTGAACTGGGTAAGAATTAAAAATTGTCTTGTCTTTGCTTAGCCATGTTAAATGAATTAGTAAATGTTTTAAAGTCCTTAAATTTTCATTCAACCACAAAAAAGAATTGTTTTATTTAAAAAAGAGTTTAATTTGGTCTTAATGAATATTCATAAATTATGTAAATATTTCTATTACGCACTGCATCGGTCCTTACTTTAAAAAGATAAGAATAATCAACATAAATTGTTTGAGTAATACGTATAATTTCTGATTTTGAGTTAAAATTACTAAATTAATACAAGCTGAAATTACTTAAAGTTCTTAATTGTATTTGATTTTACTTAAATATTCCACGTATGTTCTACTAAATTGAAAGTTTGAGTTAGCAAGACTTAAATTTAGTGCGTAAGTGGCAAAACTAATGTTTTCAAGTAAATTCTACATGGAAAAAATACGTAAAAATTACCAATGAACAAATTTTTGTTTACAGTGTACCCTCCCGCTTTGTTGGGCCTTGAAGTTAAATGCAATTGATTTGTAAGAAATGATTTGTAATAAAACTAAGGATTTCTCGGCGGACGTTTTTCCAAAAAGTCATTTAGGACGATGTATTTTCAATAAACTATTTTAACCGATATTCATATTAATTTACCACTTACCCTTCTTTAGGCCCTTTAATTAAGTTAAAGACAAATGATTTGTAAGAAATTACAAAGCACTTGTTAACAATGAAATAATATTGTATTATGTCTTACGCGTATGCATGGGAAGGAGAATGTTTCGAGACGATCCTTCTCAAGTGGGACTTGGTATTTCATGCTTATCATGAAAGACTAGTAACGATCATTCATGCGTTTTGGGTTAACTCTTAATATATAACTCTCTTCCCTTTAAGATACAATTGAAAAGGGTTGTAGGAAACATAAGCCTGTGATAGTTGCTCCGCAGTAGTTCCTTCATTACCAGAATCCTAACCCAATTAATCCTGGGCCCAATATCATTCAAAACTTAACCTAAGTCTAACCAGAAAGCTAGTCGCACCCCTAAACCCAACCCTGTACTTCTCACGAAATATAGCCTGTATCAATGGTATTTGGAGCAAATGTTGGGTCACTTTAAAGGTATATATCGCGCGTTACAGCTTACAAATCAAGTGTGGAGGGCCCTCAAAAGATCTCCATCAGGTCAGAAAATCTACATGTACATAACAGAATTGTTACGGTCTGGTTATCACGTATTCCAATGCTTTCAATTTCTAGTAGCTTATCCTATACTCTAGAGGCATATTAAGATTTCTTATCTAAAAGGCTTCATACCTCAGTCAACCCGCCACTTCAAATCCAAACCTACCCAAACCTACCAATTCTCAGCCATTTGCCGTAACGCGAACTCTTGTTTGGTATGCGGATATGATATCGGTCTGGCGTCGGTCTCATTAGTATGACTGAGGTATTAGGCAGATACGTGGAAGGTAGTGTCAGTTATTATCAGACATCTGACATGTATGACTAAAAACAGTTATGCTTAACCCCTCAAAGTATTTCCACGTACAATGTTCCTGTTATTTTGTAAAGAAAACATTTATCTTTCTTTCAATTAATTTTGTATTATCGCAGGTATGTAAAAATGAATGCTTGATGAAGCTCAAACTCTCGACATTCTACGTGCTATTGAATGAACTATCTGTTGGAAATGCCAACGTTTACCATTACAAAATTAATTCAAACATTTATTATAATGTATTTATACATTTAGTCTATCGGACGTATTGCGATCTTATATCATGATAATTATATGTATCTACACAGACTACACACCCATGTATTTACATGTATTTACATGCACATGGGTATATAAAGTGCACTGTATGTAGCATTAATGTGTTTTTCTCGACATTTTCGAAAGAGTTTCATTCTTTGTGTACAATGTCGCAACTTGAAAATGTTATATCAGGTCAAATGTTCTTTTGGTCGGTTGGAGAACTATATTACATTGTTATACCACAAAAAAGGGGAAAATATTGACCTATATCAAACCTGGTAAGACCTACATAATACAATTCTTACTCTAGTTAAATGCGGAGAACTGATGAACGTTTTTAAAGTCATAGACAAATCGGGAGTAAGCGGAGACGAAGTGGGAGACAGGAATGGTGGTATTTTGACAGAGGAGTATTTCATCGGCACGAGCACCAGCGCAATATTACTATTTGAATTGCGCCAAAAGTGCATGACTTTGTGCCTTTTTCCCCCTTTCCTATCCCTCTTTCTCTTTCATTCTCTGTCCCTCTCTTTCCATATCGTTCCCCCTTTCTCTCTTTCTCTCCATCTCTCTCTCCCTCCCCTCTCTCTCTTTTGTTCTCTACTTTCTCTCTCTCTCTTTCTCTCTTTCTCTCTTTCTCTTTCTCTTTCTCTCTTTCTCTCTCTCTCTCTCTCTCTCTCTCTGGTCATGATGATGCTAATTATAGTAAAGGAAATTAACGAAATGCATGATTTTAAAAGAGAATGAATTTCACGTTT
Organism: Strongylocentrotus droebachiensis; assembly: GCA_035222895.1. Taxonomy (NCBI): domain Eukaryota; kingdom Metazoa; phylum Echinodermata; class Echinoidea; order Camarodonta; family Strongylocentrotidae; genus Strongylocentrotus; species Strongylocentrotus droebachiensis. Next base: position 324,213 of record JAVYIG010000986.1, read on the forward strand.
TTTTATGGCGCAAAATAAATCGAATTACAATTGAAGAACGACGCATCTATGTTCTTTTCTACATACAGAGGTTCCCTCATACGTATATACGTTTGATTACATCATTTACTTACAACAAAGATGCTAGTTGAGCCAAAACGAATTGGAAAGATCTTATTATTAAGATGTTCAAATGAAAAATGTATTTGACTTGCACAGCTGTAGAAGAGCAATACATAACATTTTCCCTTTTACGAAGTACCAAACGACATTACAAAAAATGCGAAAGAATTCAAATTATTTTTCTTGGGGGAGGAGCTGTCGCCATCCAACCTAAGCTGTGGAACAATACTCGACTTTAAGGTACACACATGCAAGGCTGTATGTTCTATGAGTGCTTTCATGCCCTTTAAGACCATGGAAATTAAGTAACCAGATGGTGTTGACTCCTTTTTTCATCTTTTTGCTTTCATTATTTAAGGTGTTCATTGTAGAGGAGACTATACTACCTTATTTCACCCTACTGTTTCTCTGGTGTTTCTCACATAACACTTAGTACTAACACCAAAAGAGACATGTAAAATGTTAGCTGAATGCATGCTGAGATATAAGGCAGTGGCTAATGTGTTTGATTGGTTTTAACGCAAGCGCCAATACTGGATGTATTTCCCCGTCACCTGTACGCCTTCTGTAAGAGAGCTCCTGTAAGAGGTCACCTGTTTGAGTGGCAAGTGCAAGGCATGTCTCTCACATAGACGTTGAAAAGCATAGGAGCCAGAACAGTTCCTTTAGGTAGTCCACCATTCAGTATTATTGTGATACTTGTTTGATCCTCCAGTGGCAGGCCTATTCTGTAACTGAAGTTACTGAGGTTGCAGAAGATGCCCAGAGAGTTCTTTGGTACTCAAAGACTTTGATATCTTTCGAAAGGAGAAAATAAGTCTCAAAGTTCCACATGCTGATGAGAGTTCTTGAAAGGGAGTATATGTAGAAAAGAAGTAAATGCATGAACCTTACTAGTGAAGATTCCGCCAGGTATGAAACCAATTTGTTCCTTGTTAAGGAGCAAGTAGCCGGGTCATCAGTTGCTTTTTCTCGGCTTGAGAATGGAAATTATTTGTCTTTCTCTCAACGCTGAATGTATTTTAGTCATTTAGGAATTTTTGGAAGAAAAAATGGACTACTTTTGGATAGAGTCAGCACTATCACGCATGTACAACCTCAAAAAATGGAATTGGTGCATGGTGATGTAGATATACAGTAGGCTTGTGGGTGCACCATGTGTGAGAGAGAGAGAGAGGATTCGAACAGGTTGACTATCCGTCGTCAGGACTCCTGACGACGGATAGTCAACCTGTTCGAAACGTCGAGCCACTCCCGCCACTCATCCTCTCCAAGCGCTATAGTTCTCCTTAGAACTATAAGCTAAGAAAGATAACCAACAGTCTTTTTCAAGACTACACACCCCCAAGAAAGATTACCGAGAGTCCTTTTCCTCTCTCTCTCTCTCTCTCATGGTGCACCCGCAAGCCAACTGTAAATGTAATACTTGTCATTCTCTGACTTTTTTCAGTTAGTTACTAATTACAGGGTAAACAAAACATCATATAAATGCGTAGTTAATATACGTATATATTCTTACTATTGATAACCATCTCAGTCTTCTGAATACAGCATCCTTTCCAATGACAACATTTTCTGCTGATAGTTCCCAATGTTACAAATATTATTTCAAAAGGAAATAGTAGTAATGTTAAACCCCATCTTCATATATATTGACATTTTACCCAAAATGCATCAGAATGCAAAGAAGATAAAAGGATGCCGACAGTATTAGTAAAGCCGGAAATGGATTTCGAAATAAAATAAGATTGGAATCAATTTCCCTTTCATTGATCGAGATAATTAAGGTTTAAAAAGTAAGTCAATCCTGGATAAACTTCAGTTTGAGTGAAAGGTAAAAGCATGACAGTCGTATCACACAAATGCAAACAAAAAAGTGTGTATGAAGAATTATTATATGAATAATTCACGTTTGCGTGTCAATTAGTGACGCACTGCATTCAGGTTAATTCACAATGGGATATTGAACGAGACATGTCGAGTTCATTGTTTGGCTCATTGATATTTATTTATTTATTTATTTATTTATTTCTGATATTTAAACAGGGTGACTCATTATCACCAACATGGTGGTTTTCCATGAGGCCCTGTTAAACATAATGAGGAGCCATAGTTTTTAAGAAAATTGATAATAATAATAATAACCAAATCTCGAACATAAACTCATAACAGCAACAAAGAATAGGTAAGAACATTGTACACACATAAATACAAAGTATTTGGTATTCTCGTAATGAATGAATGGTTTGTTAAATCTAGTGCACAGCAGTAGTGCACGAGGTTTAAATATTAATTTTCTGTTTTTATAGAACGGGGCGGTATTCTGAAAACTCTTTTATCTTAAATATTCTTGTATCTTCACCACTAAAATTGGTATTCTGGAAATTTGTGTAACTGTTTTTGTAACTTTTATTGTATATTTGCTTTCAGTTCTTTACCCCCACACTCAAATATTTGCACCCATAGAGCGGAAAGGAGATGATATCATGAAATAAAAGGCATTCTGAAAATTATTGTATATTTCTGTTTATTTATCTTCCATGGTAATTACAAGAATATTTACAACAGTTAAATAACAAGAGCCTGTGTTCAACCCATTTCACATCTTTAACATTAAGAAAATTGATTATTGTAATGATTTCCTACTTATAAGTGCGATTTTCTTTATTTATCAAATACTGGTTTCAAGAAATTTGAAAAGTTTGATTAGATATTCGGAAAACTTCTGATTAGTTTTTAATAAGTTTTGATTAACTTTTGACATGAATGGATGAAGTAGAAATGGCTTCTCTCTACCTCTTCCTCCTCCTCATCCCCGTCTTCTCTCTCTCTCTCTCTCTCTCTCTGTTTCTGACTCTCTTGCATTTTCCTGTTCTATAATTCTTTATCTGACTCTCTTGCATTCTCCTGCTCTATAATTATTTCTCTGATTAGTATCTCCATGACTAATTAATCTATTTCTTTTCTCACCACTCTTACTAATGGATTCCTCTGATTATATCCATCTCTCCCTACTACATCACTAACACTCCCCTCTCTCTCTCTCTCTCTCTCTCTCTCTCTCTCTCTCTATCTCTCTCTCAGTCTCGGAACTAAACGTTTGTCATGTTCTCTTGTCTGTAATTCTGGCAGCATAAATTATATATTCCCTATTTTGAACTTGTTGTTTCACCGTATTTGATCGTGATTTTGTATTACTTTTAATTGTCAGTTGTCAATTTTTCATTTTGTTATACTGTACACCTCATCAATTCAGCCTTGAACAGCCCTCAATGGAGTTTTTATCTAATAAACCATTATGATTTAATGAAAGAAAATCAATATGTGGTTTGATTCGAGCGGGAGAGGAGGAATGGTTTAGTTAGTTTGCCATCTATAGCATGCTAGCGCATTGCGCACATAATTACATTCGTTATTTATTAATTATGCCCGAAATCAATATACGCGCAGAATGCATCCTTATGTTTTGTTTACCTAGGCTAAGGAGTGGTTCTATTGGTTGCCTTATTATCTAAAATCTACCTTTGTTTAAACATTTGTATGTCAAAGATAAATTTTAGCGAACAAAGACATAACAAATAACGTTCCTATTAAGTTACTTTGTTTTATATCGGTACCTCTATACCATGGTGTCTTTTCTGATTTGTGATCTAGTTCTTCAAATCGTCTAAAATATCCTACTATTCTTCTTCTTCCTGTTTGAGTACGGACCTCTTTACAGAGTATTATCGTACTATACTGGGGGCAGGCGCGGATCCAGGATTTTCCAAAAGGGTGGGCCGGAAATTTGAAAATTGCGCAGACCGTTTTTTCAACTCAACATACTCAACATACCCCCCCCCCCCCCCATTACGCGCGAAGCGCGGAAGCTTTGACCTTTCTTTAATTGTTATAGAAAGAAAACGATTTTTTTTGTACCATTCTCGTCTCTTAATCCTTGTCTGAATTCAGTTTCCTCCCGCCCGCGCGATTATTATTAGAGAAAGAAGAAGATTTGTTGTACCATTCTCGACTCTTATTACTAGACTGAATTCAGCCCCCCCCCCTCCCCCCTCCCGTGCGAAGCACGAAAACTTTGGCCTTTCAAAGTTAAATGAAATTATTAGAGAAAGATGATTCGTTGTTCCATTTTCGACTCTTAATCCTTCTCTGAATTGAGTTTTTTTCCCCCACTCCCTCCTGCGCGAAGCGCGGAAGCTTTGACGTTTCATTAAATTTATAAGGGAAAGGAGACGATTCTTTGTACTATTCTCGACTCTTAATCCTTGTCTGAATTCAATTTTCCCCCGCCCGCGCGTAGCGCGTAAGCCTTGACGGTTCATTAAATTATTAGAGGAAGAAGACGAATCGTTGTACCATTCTCGTCTCTTAATCCTTGTTTAAATTCAGTTTTCCTATTCCAGCGCAGAGCGCAGAAGCTTTGACTTTTCCTTAATTATTAGAGAAAGAAGAAGATTTGTTGTACCATTCTCGACTCTTATTACTTGACTAAATTCAGCCACCCTCCCGCGCAAAGCACGGAAGCTTCGGCCTTTCATAGTTTAATGAAATTATTAGAGAAAGAAGATGAATCGTTGTTCCACTTTCGACTCTTAATCCTTGTCTGAATTTAGTTTTCCCCTCCTGCGCTTTGCGCGAGAGCTTAGCGTTTCATTAAATTATTAAAGAAAGAAGACGATTCTTTGTACCGTCCTCGATTCTTTATCCTTGTCTGAATTGAGTGCCCCCCCCCCCCTCCAGCGCGCGACGCGGAAGCTTTGACGTTTCATTAAATTATTAAAGAAAGAAGACGATTTGTTGTACCGTTCACGACTCTTAAATCTTGTCTGAATTGAGCCCCCCCCCCCTTCCCCTCCCGGGCAAAGCGCGGAAGCTTTGTCGTTTCATTTAATTATAAGGGAAAGGAGACGATTCTTTGTACCATTCTCGACTCTTAATCCTTTTCTGAATTCAGTTTTTCCCCGCCCGCGCATAGCGCGTAAGCTTTGACGGTTCATTACATTATTAGAGGAAGAAGACGAATCGTTGTACTTTCGTCTCTTAATCCTTGTTTGAATTCAGTTTCCCCCCTCCCGTGCGAAGCGCGGAAGCTTTGACGTTTCATTAAATTATTATAGAAAGAAGATGATTCGTTGTACCGTTCACGACTCTTAATCCTTGTCTGGATTCAGTTTTTTCCCGCCCGCGCGTAGCGCGTAAGCTTTGACGGTTCATTACATTATTAGAGGAAGAAGACGAATCGTTGTACCATTCTCGTCTTTTAATCCTTGTTTGAATTCAGTTTTCCCCCTCCCGCGCAAAGCGCGGAAGCTTTGACGTTTCATTAAATTATTAGAGAAAGAAGATGATTCGTTGTACCGTTCACGACTCTTAATCCTTGTCTGAATTGAGTTTCCCCCCCCCTCCCGCGCGAAGCGCGGAAGCTTTGTCGTTTCATTTAATTATAAGGGAAAGGAGACGATTCTTTGTACCATTCTCGACTCTTAATCCTTGTCTGAATTCAGTTTTTCCCCGACCGCGCGTAGCGCGTAAGCTTTGACGGTTCATTACATCATTAGAGGAAGAAGACGAATCGTTGTATCATTCTCGTCTCTTAATCCTAGTTTGAATTCAGTTTTCCCCCTCCCGCGCGAAGCGCGGAAGCTTTGACGTTTCATTAAATTATTAGAGAAAGAATATGATTCGTTGTTCCATTCTTGACTCTTAATCCTTGCCTGAATTCATTTATTCCCCGCCCGCGCGTAGCGCGTAAACTTCTGACGTTTCATTAAATTTTTAGACAAAGACGATTCTTTTTACCATTCCTTGTCTGATTTCAGTTGCCCTCCTTCCGAGCGAAGCGCGGAAGCTTTGACATTTCATTAAATTATTGGAGAAAGAAGACGATTCGTTATACCGTTCTCGACTTGTCAGAATTTTTTTTTTTCTTTGTCTGCTCCTTTTTGTCCTATGTCCTCTTACTGCCCCTACCGCCCCTGGCTAGGCGCCTGCTTTAGAGGGAAAATGAAACAATCATGATTGTGATAGCACACAATTAGGTTAGTAGAAATGAAAGGGAAAAAAAGATCTATTACACCAACCATGGATAAATTACGGCCGGGAGCGTCATATCATAGTTTTGTGTTATCGGGCGAGGGCCGGGGCGACCAAGCGAGATTTTGCAATGTTGAAATTATGCATTCTAGAAAAATCCGCTATATTTCTTTCTAGCTATATTTCCAAATTTCCTGAGGGACGTGTCTCCCTATCGGGCCCAGGATTGCAGCCCCTGTCCATGATTTCTACCAACATGAGTTCAAATACAAGCACAAGCGAGTTGGTATGAGCTGAATCAAAATGAAGGGTAAAATAAGAGTTATGAAGCGGCCCTACCGTTAATTTAAAATTTGACTGTTGAGTATATAGCTTCTATTTAAAAGACATCCAAAATATTGTGCCCTTTCCAAATTTCTCACTAAAGAGTAATAACCTTTGTAGCGCAGGGGCTGTTTTTTACGTTTAACTTTGAATCCGCGGCTCGAGATTTTATGCGGCCGGCCCGGCCCCCTCTATTCAATAACGTTTGCCAAGCCTTCTGGAATGACCCCAAATCTCCCGATTACAGTTTTCTCTTATTCGTCGTTACTGTCACTTAGCGCCATTTCCTTGTCTTTCCCCTTTTCTCACCGAATCCCCCCCCCCCCCCACTCAGTATAGGGTACGCACATGTATGTTCCCTCTCTTTGAAAGCACCCCTCTATCTCCGGTGTATTAAAGTCAGTACGGGCCGGATTGTTGTGTAATACGGGCCGGACTTTGTTGCGTGAAAAGTATCTCTTTATCGGAAATGTTGGGAACACAAATTCGGTCCCTCCGACCCCGGAGTGGGAGGGAGGGGGGGGGGGGGAGTTAGGCTTTCTTCTTTATCTTTTCTTTTCTCTTCTCTTCTCTTCTCTTCTCTTCTCTTCTCTTCTCTTCTCTTCTCTTCCCTTTTCTTTTCCCTTCTCCTTTCTTTTCTCTTCTCCTTTTTTTCTTCTCCTCTTCTCCTTTCTTTTTTTCTCTTCTTTTCTTCCTTTTTTTGCGCCGCCAATAGGGGGGGCCGCGGCCGTTTCGGCCCCCCCCTGGATCCGCCACTGGGGGGTGTGTGCAGTTGGACCACGTACACCGGGGTTTCCCCCTACTCTATAGTTGGTGTCTTTCTATCTCAACGGCATCTGCCACGTACAGTAATCAATTAAATTGTCTGTCGAATCTTAATCTTTAATCAAACAAAGCAAAATATTGAATTATTCATCGCTCAGTAAGCTTAGAAAGATAACAAGCAGTTGGGGTGACTTTAAATCATGAGCAAGTTAAAGGTTATAGGGCAACATGGATGAATTTCAAAACGGTTGCATGCTTCGTATCTCATGCGAAGACCTAATCGACAGAGGCTCTGCACACTCACATAAAACAAATATCAAATGTTTACCCATACCCCCACACATTTCCTTGTAGTCACCATCTCAGAATTCTTGTTTTAACCACTGCACCTACGCCCCACCCGATAAGTCATATAAGAAACTTAAAAAACTAAAACTTCACATAAATCCATCCAAAACACTAAAATCTAAGCACCCATAATAGAGAGCTAATTTCGATCTACAATGTGTGGGATTTGCTCCTTGAACAAAGCCAAACTGGCAAAGTTGTAATAGCTGCGAATGGGCATTTGCTATGGTACAGTTTGTGGTAGCTTAATCCGAAATTATTTAATTTTTCAATGTCATGGGCGTTGTCCCCTAGCTCCAGACATGTCTCTCGTTCCACCATGATGTACTAACAGTACAATTCATTTAGACATATCGTTTTACAATCCACTATAACGTGAATGATATGTGTTTGCGTGCGACGTATTAGGGACTTTTAGAAATGCACGTCAAGAGCTTTGACTGCAACGTGTGACGTCATTTTAAGGCACTGCGCCTGCGTCACGTGGTCTCAGTCGGCGATCGAGAATGCGTCAACCTTGATTTTCCTAAATCTAGTACATGCAATACATACATACATATTGACATTTATAAAGCGCCTTTACATGCTGAAATGTGTAGAACAGGTGTCACATGCACCTGTTCTACACATATTTACATATTAGCAGTGAAGGGATGTTCTTTTGTTGAGGGTAGAATGAGGAATGTCCTCTTTCTTTGTCCGTGATGTTTATTGTGTTACTTCCTGCATGCATATCGTCGAGTGCAATCTAAAAGATTTCTAATTGTAGCCAACATGGGCAGTTAAGTACGTTGACACGCATGATCAGTCGGCGTTCGTCGTGTTCTCGTTCACTCATTCTAAAAGTCCCTACTATTGGCTTGTTCACTATGGGCGTGTCGTAAACCTTTTCATTCGATCTTGTTGCTAACTCTTCCTCCGTAGCTATACGGTTTAAGAAACGCAAATTCGGGGGTAGTTGGATAGTTAACCTAGCGTTTTTCAACAGGGGTGCCGCGAGAGAAATTTAGTTACATTAAACAAATATATATTCTGGAATATCGTCGATTTCGTGAGCACGAAATATAAGGAACCGCTATAACACACTAAGAAATAAGGGAACAATTGGGGTGCAGATTTGCATCCACCTACATGGGTTTGGCAAAGGGTGCTGCTATTGTAGTAGATTATTGTATCTTTAGTTTTTTTGTGTGTAGAGTCTGTAATTTCATGACTCGGTTTTCAAAGGTAAAAAGTGAATTTCTTTCTCGTTTGCTTCGCTCGCTCGAATTATTTATCGCCTGAATACTTCCATATATTTTGGCGACGAGGATATGACAGCGAGGAGCCAGAAAATATTTGTTATCTTTTTTATCGAAACAACATTTTTACCGCGCTCGTTCGCTCCACTCACTTGCAACGTTGACATTTTAGGGATAACACCGGGCAATGGAATTTCTTCATATCCTCTTATTGTTGTACATTTGGCTGCGGGGTGCCCGCTCACATTATTTTATATCTTATACTCCCTTCACATACACGGATTTTTCTTACGAGTCCTTACGGATCGCACAAATTCACGGATCTTTCACGGATCCTTACGATTTGACCACATTTACGACCGATTTAAGAGTTGTTACGAGGCATTACGAGCTAGTTACGGTTTGTCACGGATAACTACGATCAACTAACGTGTTACTAACGACCTGTTTACGTGTTGTTACGAATAGTTACCAGTTAGTTACGAGTATATACGATTCCTTACGTTTTTTAACCAAAAAAATAACAACTGAAAATGAAGTGTTCAAATTTGCAGCTTTTATACCTTTCCCCAAAACGTAAACAATACGTAAGAATACGTAAAGTATACGTATCTCTTCGTAAAATACTCGTAGCTACACGTATCTCTTCGTAAAATACTCGTAGCTACACGTAAAGTGCTCGCAATAACTCGTAACAATCCGTAAAGCCATCGTAACATGACCCGTAAAAAAATCGTATCCTAGCCGAAACAAATCGTTTACATACAGTTACGAGTCATTTACGGATTCTTGCGAGCAGTTTACGGATCGTTACGTGTTGTAGCGAGCGGTTTACGATACTTACGGACAAATAAATCCGTAGACAATCGTAAGAAGATTTTTGACGTGTCAAAGAATATGCCTCTCCTTTCACGGATCCTTACGAGTGTCTGCGAGTTGTTGCGAGTTGTGACGAGCTATTTACGGATACCAGCGAGTTATTTACGGATGGTTGCGATTGACTACGAGTTGGCGATCCGTAAGGACTCGTAAGGAAAGTCCGTGTATGTGAAGGGGGTATAAGTTACTGTGTTGATTTTTTTTCTCGCCGCTAGTAAAATTGAGTAACAAGCATGTCCGAAGGTGTGTATATGGCATTTGACGAGTTTCAGAGTGATGCACAATTAATATTCTGTGATAAATCCGTGAACGGGCCGACGCGGATCACTTTGTTTTTTGTTTACGCTTGGTTAACCGGCAGAATGCGAGTGCCACTGCGATTTGTTCAGCATTGTGTGCAGATGTGTAATGTTTACATTGCCTGGCTAAAATGAATTCTTCATTCCCCAAGGAGCGGTGAATGTGCATACATTGTATGCAATGAAACTTGAATCCGATGACTGCAGTATTGACATATCAGTCTGCACAGCACTTACAAACGTCGTCAATACAGTAAGCACCATGTAGGTACAAAATAAGCTTCGAATTGTTATGTATAGAAAAAATAATTGTATGGCCTGGGGTTTTCCTTGATAAGACTCTCTCAGCCGCAATAAGTCGGTCGTCAAACTAAATCTGTCGGTCGTCAAACTAAATCTGGTTGTATTGATTAGGTATGATTATCATATGTTGAGATATTTGTTTAAAGACGAGTTTAGTAAACCTCCATCATCTTCAAATTACATAACCTTTTAGTAAATATTTAAAAGGTGTTTAAATAGATTGTGATTTAAGATGGTGTTAGGGCCGCAAATGAAAGTAAAGCCTATACAGTGTGTATCAAAAAAGTATACTAAACTTTTGTAGAATCATATTTCCAATTTAACATCTATATGAGCTTGCTATATATGTCATTTTGATGAGTGTCTTATATTTTGTCTAATGATATCTTATTCATAACTCTGCTGCCAAGGATGACTAGGCAGCAGCCTTTTTCAAATAGTACTGTCAAAATCCTCTTGTATCAAGTTTAGCGTGAAGTAGTGAATGTGAGCCAAATGCCCTTACACATTGTTGTTTCAGTCCGAAAATTGCTGACTTTATGGCATTGATTTTTTTGGATTGAAATAGAAAAGGCGACTATTACAACTCAAACTCAAGAAAAGTTCAATCATTCATTCGTGGCTAAAAAATTATGAATAGGGTGTTAATAGACAGAAAACAAGTTAACCCTTTTCCATGAAATACATTTTATAGTCAGATCGTTTATAACTTTCCAATCCTAAGCTACTTAAGTTGGGTATACTTGTTTTGATATGCACTGTATTTGTTGATACTGAGATACATCCAGACATATTATAATCCTATTGCTTAGAGAGTATGAATACTTTAATTCTAAAAGTGCTTTAGCTGCGGGTCTGCATATATTAACCTACACAACGTTTTAATCGTGGATCGTAAAAGTAAATAACAAACAATTTTGCCGAGGGCTATTGAATTGGTTGGCCTATTAAAATCTCAGTTTGTCACATGCAGTGCTGGCTCTTCATGTTTGATGAAAGGAAATCCAACCTTAATAGCAAATTACTTTAAAAGAAAGCTAAGAAATAGAGAAGCAGATTAGTAAACGTTTGGACGAAATCGGACAAATATAAGAAAGTTAGGCATTTTGACAGTTGTAATCGCTATATACGTATGGGCACTTCAAATTGGCTGAATCGGTACTTGTCAATGTGATGAAGTGGCTGACGACTCCTCCATTTATTCCAACACACAAATTACTAAAATGTCAATTTGTTTAAAGATATATTACTCAGGAGGATCTTTTTTTGCGGAGGATCTGTAATAATATTCTATCCATGATATACGTTTAGTAGTGCCTCAAAGGAGAAAAGGAAATGTATTATATTTTTGTACACGACAAACGGGAGAGTTGCCGTGACTACGTCACAATCCACTGATCAAATTGCCAATTTGAAATTTACATGGATTTAGGGATCTCCTATTTCAAACACTCATAACTTTCTTATATGCATTCAAAAGGATCGCAGCTATGTTCGAAAAATAATGCCATTTTGATTGTCCATTAAAAAGTATCTTCGGATTACGTAAGGTCGTCATTGTAATGTTCACAGGTTTCAATAGGACACGCACGAGGCCAAATAAATTGCCTGTGGTTGACTGTTCGAAAGTAGTTGCTTTCTTGTTTTTGATATAAATTAACTCATTACAAAGGTTAAATTGCTGTTGTGTCCTCCCCCCCCCCCCTTTTGTCTCACAATCGTTCAAGAAATAAGTTTTAAAAATGATTATATACCATCAAGTTAGATTGTAATTGCTTTATTTTTGCAATGAGCCAGCAGAATCTAGTTCAAGTTACAGTATGTGGTGATGGGAAAATCTTTTGAGTAGCCAGATTCTAATAGCTTATAGAATGTCAACCCCTACAAATTTACCGAGTGTTTCTCATTAAAAATAACTGCAAAAACAAGTAATACTTCCTAAACATGGGGAAGTATACATAATCCTATGTTATCATGTGTATTTAGATAAGTAGGATATAGGCTTTTAGGGATGAAGTATAAACTTTCAGTAGATCAAGAAAATGAAAAAGAAATAATGAATTCTGGCTTTATATATCAATTAGATATTTTAGGCTTTATTTTGTAAAAGTACTTTTAATATTTTATGGAGAATCATGAAATATGTCTAAAAATAAAGAAGAAGCAAAACATGTTTTTGTATCCCTATATATACTTGAATTCAAACAGATAAAAAAATATATCAAGTGAGTGAATAGATTATGGGATGATGGGGGAAATAGGGGCTTAAATCATTATAATAAAATGCTTGAGTGCAATTAAATTGCGATAGGTTGAATTTCATGTTTCAAAGATACTTCACGTTTCCGGGATTACATCCGACTGAACTATATCTTCACAAATATGATCTCGGTTCCTGCTGATCAAGTTTACGAGGTACACTTTGTTGCTTTGGCGTATTCAAGGGGGTACGGTAGGGGCAAATAAATATCTCCGGTCGAGCCTGATGTGATATATAGTATGTACACAGTACGTATCCCACAACAAAATATATTCCACCTAATGATTCCGCCTGCAGGATTATATCCTGCAGAAAATCCAGAAAATCCCTGAACTTTCTTCTAAAAATGAAGAAGCGCGGAGGAAGCAGAATTTGTACCGTAACAACTGGTATGAACGAACTTGATCCCAATCAAAAACATAATTACACTCAATAATCCGTATATGATAGTTTCGGTCAAATTGTAAGGTTCTAAAATAAACCAGTATAGAAAAAGACGTATCGCTGTCCATAGCAAATTTGATGCATGTAATGTAGTAAAAGAAAATGATATTATTGATCCTACATTTTTGTCTTAATTTTCGATGGACAACTAGAAAATGAAGTATCTTTTTCGGCCTAGAGCTTTAACGTGGGCAGCAGCCCCCAAGTCGCCACCCCCTCGATAGCCAGTTGTCACATTATTCCTATGTTATCTGATTGTAGAATTTACTGCAACGGATATATTAATCAATGATAAACATCTCACTCAATAATCAGTTAATTCCCCCCCCCCCCCTCACCCCCTAAAAGGCTCAACTCAATATGTACATATATTCATATTAGGGGAACCCTAAAATAACTTTTCTTCTCATTTCATATAATACTATATGTTTTTATATTGCATGAATTTTTATGAATTATTTTAAATAAACGAAAGAGGTTTAAATTTCAGGAGTACTTCACAGTCGGCCTCTAAATTGTCTTAATTTAATATTGGACTCGATATACATTTCGCTAGACTTTCTGACGAAAAATTACTTTTAGATCTATGGAAATTTGTAAGGGAACACAATATCAATACGAGTTAAGAAGATTACTATACACTCGATGCGAGTTGCCCTTCATGAAGGAGTTGATACTACACTCGGCACTCAGTCATGGCAGAAATTGATAGTTTGCCAGAACGAACCGAAACTCCCACTGGATCACTTGAAGCTAGTGCACTCCTTTACCGAGATGGATTGAATGGCCTCAAGGAAGTGTTTGCAGTCTCCTCTCCCAGATCAAATATATTGCATCAGAGATCATGGCCGAGTGTCCTCGCGTACTGTATACTCCATGGGCCTCATTCACATTACAAACTTTTATTGTTTTAATTTCTTGGGGCTCCTCTAAAGTTTTGGGAGCCCCAAAATTTTGATGGCAAAATTGCACTTATATTATATCATATTTTTTCAAGGATTTTCAAAACAAATGTGTTTGAAGTCGAATATTGATGAAAGAATACAAACGTTAAGTTGTCTGAATACAACAGAAAATCCAAACTATGTATTCTTTTATCAATATTTGGGGCTTTCAACATTTTTAGAGGGGCTTTAAGTATCTTCGACGACCCGTGGGGTCTTCCAGTGAACATTCACCCCACAACATCTTATTTCGTTTCATTTAAGGAATAAGTCTCAACTGAGAGTAGACGAGGACAATAATATTGGTCCAACTCATTCGCAATTTAATTTGAATTTGATTACTGAGGATTTTGTATTGAAACAGATTGATAATCTGAGTATAGATAAAGCAACTGGTGAAGATCACATCAGCTGTAAACTTTTAAAGATGACGAAGAATGTTATCGCAGAGTCTCTTTGTGATATCATTAACAAATCCCTGTCTACAAGAGTTGTTCCACGTGAATGGAAAAAGGCTCGGGTAGTACCAATATTCAAATCTGGAGATATTTCTTCTTTGAATAATTACCGCCCCATTTCAATATTACCTATCGTGAGTAAAATTTAAAAAAAGGGCCGTCCACCAACAACTCAGTGAATTCTTGGACGTGAATCAATTATTACACCCTAATCGGTCTGGTTTTAGACCTAAACATTCAACAGCTACTGCCCTTGCAAAACTTGTAAATCAATGGTCGTTGAATATTGATAACAAAGAAATTTCTGGAGTTGCCTTCATAGATCTTCGTTAGGCTTTTGATACTGTTGACCATGAGCTACTTCTACATAAACTAGCTTGTATAGGTTGTAGTAATAGGACTATTTATTGGTTCAAATCATATTTAGGGGATCGACAACAAGTGACCCAATTCAAAGGAGCCAAGTCGCATCCATCAACCATCAAATTAGGTGTGCCACAAGGTTCAATTCTTGGTCCCCTTTTATTTTCAATATATGTTAATAGTCTACCTGAATGTACTCCTGAAGGTATCATAGATATGTATGCTGACGATACGACACTTACCGTCAGTGCAAATGATGCAACTGTTGTGGAAGAAAAATTAACTGTTGCGTTAAACAGAGTCATGGCATGGATTAAGGAAAATCGTCTTGTTCTTAACACTGAAAAAACTTGTGTCATGTTAATAGGCTCTCCTGCTAATCTCAAGAAAATTGAATCTTTCACCATTTCAGTAAACGGCAATTTTATCAAAAGAGTTCAATTCACCAAATGCTTAGGACTTTTGATAGATGAAGAATTGAAATGGTCTAAACAAATCGAAAACGTAAGTAAACTTACCCAGAAAAACATTAGCATGATAAAGAGAGCAAAGAGTTTTTTGCCTCAAAAATCCTTAAAGTTACTTTATAACAGTCTAGTGTTGCCACGATTAGATTACTGCTCTGTTGTATGGTCGAACCGATTTCATTCTCATACAACTAAGCTGCAAAAAATTCAAAAGAGGGCCGCAAGAATAATATTGAACAAGACATATGACACACCGTCGGCTGATTTGTTCACAAGTCTTAAATGGATGACACTAGACAAGCGGTTTGAGTTAAGTCGCGTTATGATGATATATAAATGCGTTCATAACTTAGCACCTTCTTACCTTCAGGTAGGCTTAATCAATCCTAATGATGTACATGAGCATCATACAAGGCAAATAGACAGTGGATGTTTACGTGTGCCTAGATTTCACACTGATTGTTATAAGTGTAGCCCAATTGTTTCTTCCATATTTGAATGGAATAAGCTAGATAATTCGTTGAGAACGGCTTCCTCTGTCAATTCATTTAAGAGATTGTTTAAACAAAGTTGTAATTTGTGAATGGCTCAGCCGTACATACACTACGTGCATGTTCTGTAATATTTACATGACTTATTCACATAATTGCGACTTAATTAATATTTTCCTATTGACATTACTGCTTACTAGGTTAATGATATATGTTTATTTTGCAAACGAGTATTATTTTTGTAACTGTTCTGTATAAATGTTATAAACGATGTAAATCTGTTCATTCAGGGCCCCATGGAAGACCACTACTTGCTGGTGAATGGGCTACCCTGTCAAAAGATCAGAAAGAAATAAATAAATAAACAAATAAATTTACTGAAATTGCTTCTTCTACCATTGCGTTTCATACTTTAACGAGTCCTATTCACAAAATCTTGTACTAGCATGCCTTATAACGAACTCTAAAATGTCTTCTTCTCGCATCAACACAACATAAATGCTTTTTCTTCATATGAAATAATTCATATATTCTCAATATAAATTCATTCATTTAAATTGTATGCTCTTTCAAATTTGACACTCAGTTTTGTATTATCTCACCAAAACAAATTGTGTGTAGCGACCTCCATACCAAAACTCAACTTTTCCCTGTAATAGCTCTCTAATCATGAATTTTGTTGCGGATTAATGACTACTTTTAGCGTCATCTTCACCACTTTAACAGTGATATTTAATTCTGTATGATAAATAATTCAGATATTAATGCCCCTTGTGCGAATCACTAAATACCGTTTGATATTAAAATAAACACTCACATAAATAACAAGTCAATACAGCGCAGGTCAAGCAAGAGGAGGGGGAGACCTATATAAAGACCATCATTCAACCTCAAATTCGTCTCAGTTTCGTGAGATGAATTGAAGTCCGTAAGCCTAGGGGGAAGGGAATAATCTTTTTTTTCTCTCTGCTCGTTTGTTTTGGTTTCAGATGAACACAACGTGTAAAACGCATAGAGGGCGCCCCATAGCGTATTTGTTTTAACACTCACGTATGTGTTTGGAAGGCATAATCGTGCTAGCAAAAGAAAATATTGAAAGTGGTTGCACCGGGCTTACATAACCTCCAAACTGAGAGTCCCAGAAAAATCCATGATTGCATTAAGACTAATTCAATTCCCTTTTTGTCCTTTTTGTGTTGTTAGTGCTTTTGTAGAGTTTGTTGGGATGTAACACAAGAAGACTTATACATGTAGGATTTTTACATGATTGTGTGTTGCAGCTTTAGGGGGCGTCTGAGAAGTGAGAATATTTGTTATTTTTGTTGGTGTGTGTTTTGTAATGTCTAGTCACACTACTTCATATTGCCAAAGTTAGTGCGTAGGCTAGATTTCGTAAAATTTGGGTCTGTTAAGGGGTTCTTGAATGGGTTGGGGGGGGGGTCTAAACCAAACATCTATGGTAGGGCCATTTAGGTCCATGGTAAGGCTGAAAACCCCTTTGAGCTAGATGGTCTAAGCATAGGTCCATGATCTAAGTAACTTTGAGCTTTGAGGGGTAATTTCCTATGGGGAATATGGTGTGAGTGAGTATTTTGGACAGGCTCCCATAAATTGAAGTCAATATAAATACCTATTCAGGCGGTATTCTTTCAATAACTCTGTCCATTGTAATTTTTTTCTTTTCTTCGTAATTGCCTAATCTTAGCCTGCTGATCTTAAATGAATATTAAAATCAATATTCTTAACGATGCTTTAGAAAAGAAGAGACAAGTTTAATCAAAATGTTTTTTATATATTTTTAATTCAGTTTAACATTTCAGTTTATACATACATGTTTTTAACTTAATTAGACTTTAAAGAAGACTATGGTTGTACTTCTCTTTATCCTTTATTCTCCTCAAACTGCTGCTTTCACTTTTATACTAGTAGGGAGTGTAATCTAACGACCTTTGGACCGCCGAAGGGGCTTATATTTTCCCAAGGGGTTATTATTTTTCAGAAGCACGCAGCACTGAGAGAAGATATGATCACGAGGGAAAACATAACTCGTGGGCGGACCAAAAATAAATATCTTAGATTACACTTTGTTTTCATATATAATCAAGGATAATTGCAATCTCATTCTTTGATTTCGAGCAATCCAATGGGTACGAGCTAGTGCGCGCAAGGTTGCTTAGATGCTATATGTTGGATACAATATGACGCAAAAATATAACATCGACAAGTTACCGGGAGTGACATATGCTAATTACGATCCTCGCAATCAACATCACGTGACGAAATGTCGACCTATCACAGCTTGATATCTGTAACAGCTATTTCATACTATACAAATAATGCATGCTCTATTTGGTTTTATTTAATGAAAGGCATATATGCATCTTAATGTACAATGGCGTCTTCGTTACAAGCCAAAGTGAAACTACATCTGAGATCCTTTATTTTTTTTCAAACGCTGCATTTTTCATCAAAATAAAAACATGTCCGAAATGTAGAGTAAGGCAACAGACCAAACATTTAAAACAACACTGGTGAAATAGTGGAAATAAGTGAAGAAAAACACTAAAAAGCGTGTGCATTGTTATGGGGCATCGTCTGCTTATACTAATTTGGTCCCTTACGTGACGTCACAAATCCCGGCAGTGTTAGGAGAGCTCTTCAAGTTCGAAAGTGGGGCAGTATTTTACCGTTTAAAATTGATTTTAAAAAATCAATTTCGATAACCTTGTTCGATTTAACATTACCTTTATGCAATGATACAAATGACATCAATATCTAAAGCATTTAACCGTGTAAAAAAAAGGTGTGTTTTATTGCATGCTCGGGTACATATACAAAATTGTTGAGTGTCACATGACACGTTTTTAGCCAATGAGTTACCCGCTAACAAGTACCCTATTTCATAATACAGTTTCTCTATTGTTTGCAGGTTCATTACAGAACAAATATCGCTCCTTTGTATTCTGTGCCTCCATCGTTTATTGATGAATATGTTATTCTATGCTTTATAGGTTCTTTACAGAAGAGTTTCCTAGAGCTTGGTTCTGAAGCAAGTCAACCATGGATGTTACCTCAATTCGGTGAAGACAAGACAGAAAGCATCGAAATACCTGATCATTGTAAGTTACATATTTCCTAACGCATGCTAGACTTTAGAGGGCAGTCTCATCTTTATAGCAACACTCTAAATAGAGTTGGGTATCACTTTCACCCAAGCATGAGTATTTGATTTGAATGAAAGCAGGAAAAATCAGAGAAATTCATGTAGATTAGTGAAAGCTGACTAGGATCGAATGGATAATACAAAAATTGATTAGCATAAATTAACCATCGGAGGTGAAAGGAAGTGGACAACCCTTTTACAAAACAATGCTCAGGTGAGGAGCACTAATTTTTTGTTTTGGTGCCCAATTCGTGAGAAAAGTTTTAACGGCGAATCAGCCAGCCAGTGAAAAAGTGAAGGGGGGGGGGGGGGGGGGGGGTAACCACTCTTTGTTTTTTGCTCAACGAGGAGGGGGACGGAGAACACTTCTTTTTTTTACCTCAACATCCAACCCCCCCCCCCCCCCCCCCTTGAGCCCCAAAAACAAAACATTTATTACTTTTCTTATTTTGCCAGGTAGGGGAGGCCAAAGATAAAACACAGATAAAGGGTTTCTTAACAATTATATAACACCCCATCCCCCTCCCCCACTTGGCTACTAAAACACACCCAGTTTGCCAGAGGGGGTGTTTGAACACCAAACATCCCCCCCCCCCCTTGCTACGCAAATGCGTCTGATTCTGATAATATGGCGTAAATATGCGATATACAGTGATGTAGTCAGTGTTCTTGAATGGGATTGCTATTACAAATAGCCAAACAGCTCTGAATAATGAAATAGGATCTAGGAATTACTCCGAATAGCTCACGTAAATATTTTTCCTCAAACTGCGGCAAATTGTGTTCATCGGTATGAACAAAGTATTTAGCTTATAAGATATTTATGCTCATTTCATAGCACAAGCGAGTAAGCGACATTATTTACTATCGCTTCGTTTTTGTATAAGCCCTGTTTGGTATTAATATAGGTATAGACCATTTCTGGTCATGCGATTGCATTATGAAAGAAACGTTGTGGAATCGATCAGAAAAGGTTGATCATCTAGCATAATAGCATTGGTGTGTACTGCAAGGTTCTGTAATCATCAAAATGCAGATAAGAAATTTGGCCCAGTTTTGGTAAAGTTACAATCACTGCACACAGAAAGATGTACATGGAACAACGCGATATCTATTCATACAGACATGATTTTTTACCAAATACATCTTTAGTAGGAGGTCTCCTGGCAAAATTTGTATCATCACGTATTAGTTTAACATATTCTTTCACATGATTGGTAATAAGAGCTTCAATTTCAATTTTTGGGAGGGGGCGTTTCCAAAACTGGTCTATACCTAGATAAACCCTAGAATGTAATACACATTACCTATTAAAAACATAGACCAAGCGAGATGTTAGCTACGAAATTACATTGAAATGGAATACCTGTATTTATGATTTTTCATGAAGGTATGGTGATTTTGGGGTGAATTATTTTGCGAAGAAAGATAGAAATACATATACAACCATTCGCTTTTCATTAGTCACATCCTTAGTTACTAACATTGTAGAATGTCGAGTATTTTCAGTGTATGTAGCATTGTGTATGTGACGATGTTACGAAAAATTAACCTTGCTTTCTTCGAAAGAAAAATTGCGCCATCTAATGATATATTAAATACATTGACGAATACCTTTTCTGATGTTCATTTTCTCTTCACTTTCTATCTCTCCTTGCGTTTTCCCTGATCTTTTAAATAGATGGTTGTAGGGTATCTGTAGAGGGCGTAGTGTCTCCTCGCTATGGAGGTGGGATATCCTTTTGATAAACAACTGTGAAAGTAGAGCTATAACGAATTTGAGAATAATCACGAGCTCGATTTAAATGCGTGGTGATGACTGAGCTCAATGATTTATAAAATACTTTTAGTCTTAAGCGCAATCAAACTCTAGCTATCCAGATTTGTTTCTATCCTGAAAACCCCGATACGTGTACTGAAGCAAATTTTATATTTATATAAGCACAATGATGTAAGCCAATGATGACGAACAATATTTCAAAAACTGAACAAGCAAAGCATACTCCAGACTTTATCCAATGATACATTTCAAGAGTTCTCCATTTCTTTGTTTCTAGAATTATTCACTCAAAGGAATGTGATAATCTCATTTTCTTGCTTAAGAATAGCAAGAGATTGTTTTAAGGCTTTGATAATGACTGATTTAAGTTAATTGTTTAAAGAAATCTTGTGTTTATAAATTGATGGACACCAGAAAAGAAAGCGTTATTTGATAGTGGCCTTCATAAATATGAACATCTATAACAAAAATAAAAAATAATAATAAAAAAAATATCGTCCAGCAAAGAAACAATTTTTTGTCTTTGGAAACAACTGAAACCAGATATATGATTGCTGAATTCATCAAGTCACTGCCCCCACCTTTATAAAAAAAAATGCTAAAAAGTGCAGGTATGAGGTTAAGAGCAGAGGACAGCAAAACAAAAATGATGACGGAGCTACGTATTTTTGAAGATCCATTAGTATAATTTACGAGTTCATTAGGCGATGAGCAAATATCACAAATGGACGGGGCGACGGAAGCGGTATTTCTCACGCCTTACCGCTCCAACGCACTGAGATTTGACTTCACCAAAAAACTGCACATCACTCGAAAATGAAAGAATAACGAATATCTGAATCGTGGCAAAATAATCATGAGCACGAAACGTGTCTTTGTTTGTACTATGACTAGATATTATTTCCTGTTAAGCGTAAACTGCAAGGGTTTGCAAGAATCTGTTGCAGAGTTCTTATAATATAGGATGTCTATGTTTCAAGTGGCTCACGGAATGATAAGCCCGTGAGCCCATTGTACTGCAAAATATCTTTTGGGGATATATAAGAATTATGCAAAGTTCATGATTGATAATTATTCAGTTAAAATATATTAAAAGAAATAGATGGGAATTTAGTGGTAGAGCAATTCAACGTTTAAGACAATATATAGAAAGGACTACATATAACGTACACACAATATTATAGGCAAGCACAGTTCTGTTGGCAAAGAACAGCGTGTCAACCAAAGCCGCTAACCTCTCTGAAGTTTGGAACACTTCTCTGAATCTTATGAATTATGATCTTTCTTATGAGGATGTGTAGTCCTGAAAAGGACTACACCAACAGTCCTTTTCAGGACAACACATCCTCATAAGAAATATTACCGAGAGTCCTTTTCAGGCCTCCTCAATCCTCCCTCTCTCTCTCTCTCTCTCTCTCTCACATGGTGCACCCGCAAGCCTATTGTATATCTACATCACCATGCAAGCCGATACTTACAAGCAGCATCTAACAAAAACTTTCATTGCATGATTCGATATTTTCTTATATCTTATCCTTGTAGCCTTGAGATATATGAACAAATCCATCCGATTTGACCTTAGTCAATTCAAAATCTATAATTCTTGTGATATCTCAAACAGTTCGCCTTGGCCGATATGATTTTAGATGGGCTATCCTAAAATAATTCACAAACGTGTTTTAGATTTGATCAGCAACATCTCTAAATAGCGACGTTTATTTCTTAAGCCATGCAGCTATCATGAATTCTTGCGCTCCACGTGCATGGCCTCGGCGTGATCACGGTCGAGTACATGACGTATACCAAAGCCTCTCGGGAATATTAATGTTACTACAACCATCTCTTGGGTTCTTCACAATGTAGGTCAATGACAGTCGTAACGTAATTGTGTCTGTCTTTTATCGTTATTTATTGGTGTGTTTCAACTGATATTTGCCTTCTTTCTATGTTTGATCGGGACGGGGACGAAAAAATACAGGGTCGTTTTTTCATCATGTTTGTGATGTAATTGTGTTTTTTGAAATGTTAGCTGAACGCCGTGAATTTATTGGAACTCAATTACAGATGTCTCCTGATGACCATATGCATGTTTACCTCTTACTTAATCTAGTCATGCATATAAGACAAAAAACACCAGTCACATAGGGCGATGGTATAATCATGTATTCATGAATGCAGACTTTATACTTAAGTCCAGAAATTTCTTTCTTCGCAAACGTTCAGACTCCTTCTCTTGTACTGCCATAGTCAGGTATAAGATGGTTAAATCGTTTTTTGTATAGGCCAACATATAAACTCCTCATCAATGCGTTTAAAAAACATGCTTCTCATGTTTCTACCTCGCTCTTCTTTGTTTATCTTTTCGCTCTTATTTTGTTTTCTTCTTCTTATTGTTATTATTATTATTATTATCATTATTGTTGTTATTATTATTAGTATCAATATAATTATTTTATTATAATTAGTAGCATTAGTAGTAGTAGTAATAGCAGAAATATGGAATTTATACTTGACACACAACCGAGTTGCTAAAGAAGTACATTTCATCCCCAATTTGGAAAATTTGTATGCTCCAAGCCGCCATCGATAGTGCTTGTAAGGGCGCATCGAACTTTAGCTGAAGTGTGGTTCGTAGAACAAGATACTTCGATAAAAACCGCGTCTGCAGCCCCGCCTCGATATTGATACCTTCTCTCTCCACTTCACTCTCTCCCTCTCTCGCTCTCTCTCCCTAAATCGTACCTATATTCCCCCTCTCTCCTTCCCTCTCCTGTCCACCCGTTCTCTCTCTCTCTATCTCTCTTTGTCTATAGCTCCTTTCTTCTACCCCCCCCCCCCCCTCCCCAGGAGCGTAGCCACGGGGGGGCACGGGGGGGGGCACGTGCTCCCCCTAAATTTCCAGGATCGGTTGCATTTTTTAGACCCCTTTTTTTTACCTCGATCGATTACATGTATATGTGCCCCCCCCCCCAAAAAAAAAACATCAAACTCTGGCTACGCGCCTGCCCCTCCCACTCTCTTCCCCTCCCCCTCTCTCTCTCTCTCTCCTCTCGCTCTCTCCCTCTCCCCCTCTCTCTGTATCTATTGGTACCTCTCTACATCTTGGTATCTTTCTCCTTCTCTCTCTCTCTCTTTTTTTCTCTCTCTCTCTCTCTCTCTCTGTCTTCAAATAAGGCCCCTTTTCACCGAGTAGTCCCCGGTCCCGCGTGTGTGCTGGCTACTAAGTACAACTCTTGAACAGACCATGGACCTACTATGAATAGACCAACAGAGAGATGGAAACCGATTCGTCACCTAATTACATCATTATCTGATTGACATCGTGAGTTCGTGTCTAGCTTCTTCATTATGACATCATTCAGGGGCGACACGTTTGGATGATTGTCAGTGACACCTGTAAAGTGGGGGTATTTGTTCCGGTCATGACGTCCGTTTATTTTTGGTTGGAGTACAAGTACCTGACTCAAGTCACTGGCCTAGCGTCTCTTTAGGGAATATTGAACTTCGCTTCGCTTCGGTTTTCTTCCCAGAGTGCAATAATCACGCCAGAGTGAATGTACGAAAGGTGTCGCGGGTATTGACCATTACTGCGAAGAACAAAGAGCAATTTAATTGAGAGAACACAAATTACTTCATTCCATATATCTTTTCTAATAAGCACCAGTGTTTTAGAGTTTTTCACAAAGGATACAAAAACTCTAAAAAAATTGAACTGTACTGAATGCGGAAAGTAAAGATTCCAAGTAATCCAAAAGTAATCTTATTTGTAGGGGAAATGTCGCTTTTCCCCCATTGTGCTTATCATGATTTCGTTAATCATGGACCAGAAATTACATTTATTCAGGTTGGAAAAAAGTTTCTTTAAAATTTTAGCTAGAGAATAGATTCCAGTAAGCGCAAAAGACTGATAAGTCGCTCATCCTACTCTCGAAATTTGATTCAACACATCTTTGATGTTGATGATTTGAAGTGCTCATTGTTCCGTTGTGTCTTCCAATAAAAAGAACAATATTATCAAACATTGCATTCGCAAAAAGGGGGAGAATCGTAGTTTCTCACCTTGATTTAATATTCAAATAGATGAAACTGTTTTTGGGGGGAAATAGTGCAGCTAATGCCATTTTGAAAGGAACCTGGGCAGATTCTGACTCCTAAGCAAATAGCATACCGCCATCTTCAGTGGAAGT
This sequence comes from Strongylocentrotus droebachiensis, assembly GCA_035222895.1. Classification (NCBI taxonomy): domain Eukaryota; kingdom Metazoa; phylum Echinodermata; class Echinoidea; order Camarodonta; family Strongylocentrotidae; genus Strongylocentrotus; species Strongylocentrotus droebachiensis. The sequence continues at coordinate 349,064 of JAVYIG010000986.1, forward strand.
GTTTATCATTATGCTAACGATCTTAGGCTTGTATGTCGCTATTAAGTGTATACAATTCTACTCTTTCCCTGCTCCTCACAAAGCCTCAGTCAAGCGGATACATTTTTTATTTGAAGCTGGTTTGCTGTAAATCAAGATATGTATGATTAAACGCTTTACAAACAGACCCTGTTTTATAGTTAATTCTATAATGATCTTATTTCAAATATTTCCCCAAAAAATTGAATTTCTTACTGAAATAAAAGAGTCTTACAAAACTTGCTTGGATCGAAAAGGAACTGATGTATCTACTTTGACTCTGAACTTCATTAAATACTTTAATCTCCAGTCAACAAGTTGAAATTAAAAAGCGCGCTGCATATTTTTACATATATATTAGCACGATAATTATTTTGATATTCCCCTGGAGCCAAGATGAATGACTCTGCATCTAAATTCATTGTAATTATTTTGCTCTGTTGCTAACGTAAGCTTTTAAAAGGAAAGTTCTTAACTATACCCGGTGGACACTTTTACCTGAAGAGAAATTGTCTGATTTTTTTACAGGAGAATTGAATGGCACGTAATGAGATTCGTATACGACAATACCTTAGTGATGATGAGTTTGAATAAAATATGATGTGATTCACCTTCATCATATAGAAAACGATGTAGCACCCCCTCTAAACAAAGTAAATGTTTCATTTATTCTTAATGATAAAAATCTATGATGACAACCCTTAATCATCAAGCATCATCAGTTTACTTGTTATGATATATATTTTGATCTTTTCTTTAAAAATATCACAAGATAACGACTCTCTTCACTTTACCAATACTTCAAGGAGAAATTTTCCACTAATGGAAACTTAATCAACTCGTAGACTTGAGTGTCAAAATGGAAGGAAAAAATGCCGGGAATAGAATCGCATCCACAAATGTCAGGAGGGGAGGGGGCGACATATTGGCAATATCAATTTTCCCATGAATATGATTGTGGGAGTCCCATTAGCCCTCTCCAGGCTAGGCGCCCATAGTTGACGTGTAAAAACAGAAACCAAACTACTCAAATTTCCCCCTGGAATTCGAATGTATCTATTATCTATTGTCTTGGGATAATTCTTTTTTTCTGGTTCAGTTCTTTGTTTCTCTCTGAAAAAATAACAGATATCGTTTTGGAAAAATTCCTTCTCCCTCGCCCCTCCCACATCCTTCGATCCACCCATGCGGGGGAATCGTTATTGTTAAAGTAAAGGAGAAAACTATCAGTCGCAAGCTCATGACAGGTTGTGGGTGGCCACATGATAACACATAAGATTTACAGCCTAATTATCACATTATCCCCAGACCCATTAAAAACAAAATCAACTAATGCGTGAGAAGTATTAAATACTACTTAGATTTAGTCTTGATAGCATAGCTCTCAAATAGATTATCATATAGACGAATGCATTTAAAATGCGATATGATAAGAGAATAAGCAATGTCTCATGGACCATAAACGAATCTGCTAGATTCTACATTATGTAATTTCTTTATGTTTGAGCTGTGGAAATCAGAAACATACGATGCTTTGTAAATTAAATGGCCCATCACGAAGTTCGCAAAATAATCAAAATGACAAATTAGAATTGGAAATGGGCACAAAATTATCCCAATTCGGTTGAAATGGGCAATTGTCAGTGTCGGTTGGTCGATCAAAGGCTGAAGAACTCTTATGCGTTATTTTTAGATCTTAAATCATGGGTAGGTTAGGACAGTTGCGTCCTTTTCAGAGTCTTTTTTTGAATCACTTGTTTTCAATTTTCAAGTAGATATCGACTTATATTTGCCCGTTTGTTTCTTCGTTTGTCCGTTCGTTGTTCATGTTTTTTATGATTGTGAGAACCCCACCCGTTGCACTATACAGTGCGTATCAAAAAAAAGTTTACCCGACTTTGGTAGCTTCTAATTAAGAAGTTATAACTTGTGCGAACTTTAATTGTTGTATTGTAAAGAAAAACTAATATCCCGTCTAATTACACCATTTTCCTAATAATTGCTGCCAAGGATGACGGAACATTAGGCTTTTCAAAAAATATTTTCAAAATCCTCTTGTACCAAGTTTGGGCTGAAGTAATGAATGTAGGTCAAAAGCCATTACGTTTGTGTTATCTCATTCCAAAACAATTGCTCCTTTATTTAGAAGGAAAAAAAGAATTTCATATTATGTTCTGTTGGCAATCGCTCCTTTCCAATATTTTAAAGCAACAAGCGGCACATGTTCGCTCAAGCGCGTTCAACAATGCAATTAATGAGAAAATGCGTAATACATTTGTAAAATTAGCTCGGCACGGTCTACCATACCAACCGCAGAGGTCTACCACTGTATCCTGTTTAGAAAATAGATTAATTGCACCGATTGCGTCAAACAAATTATACCAAATTCAACCCACCTTAGCTAAATATCATCACGCAAAATGCATTTACGGTCATGGCTCACGAGTCAACTTTACAGATGCCGCTTTAATTTGTTACACCTTTTTGGATTGGATTCACAATTCGGATGTTATTATTCACAAAATATTCACTAGCGAATTACACCGGTCTTTTTACATTATCGTCCTGCTAAGATTAAACATGCTTCCTTAGTTAGAAAATAATAATGTACTCCTGGATATTAGAAAAATATACTTAGGAAAAAAGCTCTCATTAAGATTAATTAAAGCTTTCATTATTATATCATTTTCTATTTCTATTGACTTTCACAATAATCATTTCAGTATATGTGAATGATAGGTTTGAAGTTCTTCTTGACAAAATATATCTAGTTGCAGAAATCGAATAGTCAAACTTTTGAAAACGTTGTTGACAAGCATGTTCATCAACCTTTAACAACAAAGCCATATCGTTGTGTAAAAGTAGGCCGTGACACATTCATGCAATGTTTCATGTCAAATACTAAAGATAATCAAGTAACCTATAGGCAATATATTCACAATTCATTCATATTCCTGCAATATCACGTCTTTTCTTAGTCCATTGGACGATTCTTAATTTTTTTTGAAATATTTGTTAATGGGAAAACAGTTTTTTGTTTTGGTTTATTCTTTGATACGCCATGAACAGAAGAAATAAGTATACTTGTGCTGTTTCTATTCCATTCAAACGCAGATAAAAGAAGGGTGTTCTAAAAGGACAACCAGCAGACATTTAGATTTACCTATGCATTTTCCGTGAATTCGTAGAATCGGAAGTAGCTCGAAAAAATACATACATTATTAGTTTTGTTTCGATCATGTCGCAGCGCCGTCATGTCACTTTGCCTTTTAACAATATAATAGATCCTTAACATCCGAACTTATTCAAATTTTATTATAGTTTAATTATCATGATGAATTTAATGTACGGAAAATACATTTCCACTTGCAATGTCGCTTCCTCCCCACTTCATCCCTACCTCCCCACCTCCTCCAACCCTCTCTCTCTCTCTCTCTCTCTCTCTCTGTCTCTCTCTCTCTCTCTCTCTCTCTCTCTCTCTCTCTCTCTCTGTCTCTCTCTCTCTCTCTCTCTCTCTCTCTGTCTCTCTCTCTCTCTCTCTCTCTCTCTCTCTCTCTCTCTCTCTCTCCCTGTGCCATCGACATGATAATGGTGTGTTGATACGAAAATGATAAATGATACAATCTCGTATCCTTGATGACTTAATGTTTAATTCATACCATATCGCATTACATCATTAAACATGAAGTTTTAATGTACCACTTGAGGAACGAATGAAAACACTTCGGTTAATAACTTCAGCTTCACAGAGTGAGATTAATTTAGATTGCAAGGTGAATGTATTAATTTCATTTTATTTTATGCTCCAAAACAACATTTTATTTGCAGCTACAGAAAGACGTCAGACATGTATCCACCCCTTCCCCCACCCAAGGAAAATTCCAACTGCTCCGCTTGTGTTAATTAAATTCGCCTCGCGTCAATTGTGAGTAAGGCAGTCTTTGGGCAGTCTCATTGAGAAATAAAGAAGATGATACTTTTCGGAAAAACAAAAAAGAGGTTTATCTTGTCATTATTATAGAAATAACAATCAAATTGGCAATTGCCCTAAAATGTGTATGGTATTGGATTTTGTTTATGGAATAACTTTTTTTCTGGTATTAAATTTCACGGTTATCTTAACTTTCACCCCGTACTATATAAATCCAATTGCTCATTTGCCACTCAATAATTTTAAACCATCATTAAGTAGCCTATTTTTTTAAAACAAATAATCCAAGACTATAACTGTACCGTTAATTTAGAGGAATAGAAAGACTCACCCAGACATAGAAAGGCAGTTCGATTTGGAACGCGACGCTACAAAATTCACCCGGGTCCTGGACAATAATTAGAGTGATAAAAAGGGAGAATGGTTGTAATTATAAATGGCCGATCTTTTTTATGATTTTCCGGCTTGTTATAAATCGGCATGATCTGATGATAGGGCCATAGAAGCATGACTGGATCTCGCCTTTCTAACAGGCGGCCAATCTATTCAGGTATGAATAATTAACAGCTAAACCCGTCGTCAAACAGCCACGGGTTAGCGGACGTGGCACCGAAAATTAATGCCGTCAATACAATACGTGCCTCCATCCAGAAGACATACCATACCAGGGAGAATGAGGGGGAAAGTCAAGAATTGCGATAGAGTTATGTTTGAGGAATATAATAGAGATTGATCTAACAGTTGAAGTGAGAATGACGGCTATTTAATCTCCATTATTTGCTGAAATTGTTTCCCTATCACTGCTTCAATGATTTTGTATTGTTGAGAGGGTAGGGGTTATTTTTCTATTTCTCACCGTAGATCTCGCGTGAATAATTATGAGAGCTCAATGTGCGAGTTGCGTACAAGAACATGGAATTATCTTACTGTTATGATGTATCTCCTTAACTTTCTCTATAGCATCCCCGAAACACAATTTCCCTTTCCTTTCGCTTTTGCTTTCCCCCTTTCCTCCACCCTTTTCATCTTGTTCTTTGTCTTTGATATTTTGTCTCTGTCTATTGTTTGCTTTCTTTCCTTCTTCTCTTTACTTTCTGCGTTTGCGTTTGTCTGTCTGTCTCTCTCTCCCCTTTGCTCTCTCTATATAACACCCCCTCTCTCTCTCTCTCTCTCTCTCTCTATCTATCTCTCTCTCTCTCTCTCCCCCTCTCACCCCTCTCTCTCTCATAACCTCTTGCCTTCCCTTCCCCCACCCTCCTCCGCCTCCATTTATTTTTCCAACACTACTTTACTCTCTCTCTCTCTCTCTCTCTCTCTCGCTCTCTCCGTCTTGCTCTCCACCAAATACCATGTTCTGTACTGAACTCACTCCTTTGTTTCTGTCATTTTCTCTGCCTATTCTTACTCCCCACCTTCCAATCAACATCTCTCCTGTAGGAGCTGGAGAGCAAGTTATTATCTGTAATCTTATATCAAGTACATTATATCATCCATATTCCAATGTAATGGTGACATACATCGTCAACGGACTAATTATCATCACTACATCGCTATTCCAAAGACCATTGCTATAACATGTTAATTCAGCATATAGATAATATCTATCTTTTAGAATTGCGGAAATAAAATTGACGTAAAAGTTCACTCAAGCTGTCTCTGACGGTCGACCCTGAGATTTATAAGACACTTCGTGTTATCAGTTTCGTAGATCAATCTATTTATTCTGCCGACATGGTTCTTGATACACATTAGAATTCATTTTCATTGATGATGTTTAATAATATACAAATAATGAATGGTTATGAGTTCAATAGTGCGAATATTTTCATGAGTTGAAAGATTGCCATTCTATTCTATTCAGGCGTCAGCCGAGTTGAATAGAATTAGCGTTAATCTTTCAACGAATGAAAATATTCGCACGATTGAACGAATAAAAAACATTCATTATTTGTTTTATACAACATCGAAGAAGATCTAATAGAACGTTAATCAACAAATTATGCTTTACTCCTTAAATTAAAGAGAAATTAAAGTGAGTCAAGCCTTCTCGAATACATTCAGATTGCCTTCGCGTCAGATACACGCAGAGATACGCGCACGACAGAGAGGTACGCAGTCTGCATATAACCAAAAATGCACGGCGAATATAACCAAAAATGCACGCCCGTGCAATAGAACATCTATTGAATATCATGTGACCAACAATCCCCCAATCAAATGACAAGGATTCACGTACGTGTTGTATAACACATAATGTTCTGCCATAGACGTGCAAGATGAGTGGACCTGTAGGGGGGGGGGGGGGAGGCTCAAGTATGCACTTAACCCCCCCCCCCGAGAAATGTGAAATCACTCAGATTTGGGCAATATTATTGTCACATCATATTCTGGCAGATAAGCGGTATATTTTGTAGTTTCTGTAGAATCTAGTGTACCTATATATATTTTGCATTAAAATGAAATATCACAAGTTTTGCTCGACCGCGCTTCTCTCTTTCTCTCTCTCTCTCTCGCCTAGAAATTCAAAGTGAAAGTTTAATGTACATGCAAAAGACGTCACATCCCCCTGGAAAAAAGTGTTGTTTTCAATTACTATTCATCGACATACGCGGTATTCTTTCGCTACATTAACGGTATTGAAATCAAGCTTTTTCTATCCTGTTTGGAAATAGTTGTTTGACATACCTTCGGGCGGCCTCTATACCAATGAAATGGGAAGTGGGAGAAGAAAAGACATAATGCGACTATGTATGGCTATAATTCTATCGACCTGAATGAAGTCCATTATCTTTACCAAGGATGCTACATCAATTTCACCATTACTACGCACTCTGTAAGAAAAGTAGAATTGACATTGTTTCGATATGCAAAAAACTGATAGTATCTCCCTCTTTTTGTAGGAGAAGAATCCCATGGTGTTGGAAGCGCAGGAATTTTACCCCCCCCCCCCTCCTCCTCCTCCTCCTCCTCCTCCTCCCCAATCCGCCTTAACTGCAACGGTACCGGCACCATTAGTGAGGGAAGCCGTTTGCTCTCTACCGAAGATAGCACGCAGTGTGGCAGCTACGAGGAGTGAAGGTACTCATTCCTGAGCGCCGAGAGTTCTACAAATTACCAGAAGACAGAAATTAACCAATTTGCAAATTATTAGTTGATAATGAACGATCTTTTGTATCAAACAATGATGAAAATAGATGATGAAATAGTAAAACAAACTTGCAGGATTCCTTACCACACAAGTAGCACTAACCCTAATCCTAATTGTTAGTTGAGTTATATCTTGTTTTTCTTTGCTCCTTTGTGTCCTTGATTGTGATGTAATAATGAAATAATGACGAAAGAGATACTTATGTATGGGTTGGCTGAAGAAGAAGGGGGAAAATATATACCCAGCCTCGCCAGCAGCTGCCAATTTGCAAAATTGAAATTTAAACGTAAATATTAATCATTTTTAGTTATTCGACCGAATATCAATTTATATTGTATGAGTATAACATAAAGGTCATTTAAGCAACCTTGGGTTGTTCTTATCACAAAAGGCATCTTTTTGTGAAAGGTCGCCTGTGAAATCGCTTTCCATTCTAGTCATTAAAAGATGCATTGTACATGTTCTTTGGCTTGGAATATTCAATTGCACGCACAGGAGCATGATTTTAAGGTAAAGATATGAAACAGGGGCCAAACCCAATATCTAGTTGAGATTTTGTCCCAGAAAACATAGTATAAATGAAAAATGAAGAGAATAACAAGATCTACTGTGCAATCTAAACACTTTTCAAACTACATAAATTAGGAACTAACCATGGGGAACACGAATACATTAATAAATTAAAAATGTATCCTCTTTCTGTTATTTCAGTCCTATCGTTCAGATTAACAGGTGCTAAAGAATTGACAGACACAAACTCTGAATTCCAGCTAATTTAACAATTATTGACAAAGAAGAAAATTGTACCAATCCCTCGTCTCTTTTGCATTGATTCATGTCAATGAATATTCGCCAAACCGAATATGCAACATGTTTCTTGTTATTTTCATTATCTTAAGCACATCGTTGGATCGGTGTATTGAGCGCTATATAAAAAAACGGATTATTATTATTATTATTATTACACTTTTTAAAACATTTTTCTTTAAAAGGTTAACAGCAAGATGTATTTTCATATTGACTCGTTCTATTACAGCTGTATTAAAAACGATGTATTGTGGAACTGGAAGAGAGAAAGAAAGAGGGAAAATTTTAGAGAGTTGGATATAAAAGGAAAGAGAAACGACGTCGTGAGAACAGCTATGTTTTTTTTTTGAGAGAGAGGTCTCTTTATTGATCTCTTTATTCAAAATTCTGGTCATTTTAGGATAGGAAATTACGATAACACTATTCATAATTCCTCGAATTATAGCTATTCAATTTATGGATAGTATTATCAAATTTAAAGTTTGTTCCATTAATATACATCTTTAAAGGTTGAATGATCGAAAGGGTTCACAAATAATTATCATGATAAAGTACTTTCAAATTTGACCAAATGAAGTTTACAACAACGGAAGAATTGTATTCAGTCTTTAATGCCAATCAACCCGTTCGTTCCAATCCATTTCCTTAATTTGATTTGGTCCGCTACCAGAGCATACACCGGGAAAATACATTGACTATCAATATAATTGTCCTTTTATTCTTATTATAGAAACTATAACAAACAACTATTTCATAGGGATTAGTTAAACCTCTCCATTTTGCGGATCCGGAATATTTTCAAAGATCTTTTTTGTTATCGAAATTACTGATTATGATATATATTCAAAGAAGTCAACGTAAGGTAATGGTGGGATAGTCTTTTTTTTTTAACGGATATTTATTCTTTCACAGAAATAATCCGGTTTTGTCAAGAACTGAATTTCAGAAAGGTTGGTGAACTGCAGTATATTTGCAGCATATTTCCGAGGGTATCTTTTTAAGAGAAGAGAGTAGGGATGCTCGACGTTTCGTCGGTATTGGCTTGATTGGGTGGCTGCCCTGAGAGGGATCCGCCAGGCTTGTAGATGTTCTAATATAATAGGCAATGAATATAATTACAATATAATTATATTACCGACTTATCAACATAATACGACGGCCTCGGTTTTTCTATTAATTCCAATAACATTTTGAATAGTGATAACTGATTATGACTCGTTTTATCATCATTATTAACATCCAGCACAATGATAAAATGTATTAAAGAGATTACTATTCTGTCTGTTTGATTTTTTTTCTTTCAGAAAAAAGTCCCAGAGTTTAATTTCATTTAACAAACTGTCGATCTTGCATGCGTACAGATGAGGATTTGTAGAGATTTTTTAAAGCATTTCGATTGTTTTATTTGCCTCTTTTCACGGTCGTTCTTTTACCACACATGTAATTTTGCACACTAAAGCGAGCACCAATTCACAGAAAGATTACTTTGTGCAATTGCTTTGCAAAATTATCCATTTCATGTCTTGATAAGCTCCATGACAAACTTTTTCAGATCGATATAGATTAAATTTGCTCTGGAACTAGTTAAATGTTGTTTAAGACTTTGGTGTATCAATCCGATGACTAATATATACAATGTGGCACTGGGAGATTCTTTGTGCGGCATATAAAGAGTTATAGACGGGTCCACGAATTCGAGTCCAATATCATCCCCGTTCATATAGTTGTTGGATAATCCTGATCCCTATATGTTCCTTATCATCCTATTACTTACTTTGATTAGACGACAGGTTGCCTTGAAGTATACTTAATTGTTATGTCTTTTGAAGACATTGCCTAAAAGCGCTGTCTGATTGAACAAAAAATCCTAATTACGTCATTGCTTAATCTCTATTGATCCTTAGGCAATGTATCATCAACATTATCTTGTAATTCAAGGGAGCAGAAAAATAGAACGTGCTTATTGAAAAAGATCAAATGGATTCATAATATCTGTCAAAAGGGATTTCGGTAAGGGATAACTGTAAGTATTATAAAAAGAAACTTGTGAATTCCTTAAAAGGACTCTTGCGGCTAAACTGCTTAAGTAGTTTTTTTATGTGGGGTGTTCCGGGTTTTCCATGCAAGCTTATTTCATAATAAATAAATGGATGTTAATAACTAATAAGAAATGGTTTTTCAAAACTATAATGGAAACAATAACTAATAAGAGTGAAACAGGCTCAGATATTCTCAGAATTTCCTCTGTGGAATTATCACAGATCCCAAGTGATCTGTAAAAACTCAAGTTTTTTAATATATTATTAAATTCAAATGAGTTTCCTTAATGCTCCAGCATACCTTTGTTGCTGTGTAATCCTGAATGTAGGCAAATTGAATGTTCTGTATGTTTGATATCGGAAGAAATAATCATGCAGTTGAGTCAAAGTAAGGGACATTAAGTGGACCAATCCATTTCTGTCATACTCCACATAAATCAAAATAGCATTGTGCAAATTGTTTTACATGTTGTTTAAGTTTGAATTTGCAACGGTAACCAAAAAAAACTATACTTGAATGTAAACTAAGCCCTGCTCCACACTTTCGACAATGATTGATTAAAAAGGTTATATTCAATTAGATAAATAGAAACAAATAAATATCTGAATTTCTATTGAGGCATGTCAACATTTTGTTTCCTTTACTTATTACTTTTTCTCCGACTAGACTAGGTTCATTTACATATAGGTTTGTACTTTTTTTACATTATAATACCCCCCATTACAGTTTGCATTCAAGTATTGGCGCATTCAGTTTTACCGAGAAAAAAACAACGTACATTATATCGGACAACATGATTTTTCTACCTTTATAACATTGCTCCCTTTTAAACATTTTTAGTAAATATAAGATTGTGCCAAAATAATGTATTATTTCCCACAATACAAACAAGCTGAAGAACAAAATGTATCATTAAAGATATCGGTAAGTTCTTTCAAATCTTAATTCGTCATCCCTTAATATATGAATCAATGTATTTGTTAAAGATAAAGGGTTACATGGGTCAATGGTTACTTGAAGTAAGCATTTATGAATGAACATTTAAAAAACATAAATCATACCTCTGGAGCTTTTAAATACACTGCAATTTCCTGGTAATTTTATTTGGTACGTTCGTTCAAAATATCTCCTATATTTTCCATGAAGTCCGAAAGAGCAGTATCTAAATAACTTTTCATGATATTTAGGAATGAAAGAAAAAGAGTTACTGATGCTCTCACAAATATATTATATTAATTTTGCTTGTCAAGGGAATAAAAATCTATCTTCGTTATAAAATATTATCTGCGGTATATTTTTTGTACCAATTTATCAAATCTTCATAGGACGTCAAAAACATAAATTTTGCATTCTCCCTACTATTCGAAGATTCTTTGAACCCTGTTATTCATCGCTATGAATCGCAATTCATCTTCATATTAATGTTTGTTCTGTATTTTTGAAAAAAAGTACGTGTGCGTGTGTGTGTGTGTGTGTGTTCGTGTGCGGTTATGCGCGCGCGCGTGTGTGTGTGTGTGTGAGAGAGAGAGAGAGTGAGAGAGAGAGCGCGAAAGAGAGAAATAAAGAGAGAAAAGAGAGAGAGAGAGAGGGTGAGTGAGAAAGGAATAAAGAAGAAGAATGTGTCTACATCTACTTTAGATATACTTTTTTATTTATGTGTAGTCTATTAAATAACGTCAATACTACTGGGCCAGAAGGGATTAGACCACACAGCGAGATCACTGACATGTTGCTATCTCATTAACTCAGCTCTCAACTAACATAAAAAAAGAGGATCATGGGGGACCAACAGGCTCCGATTAGGGAAGTTTTCTATATAGAGGGAGCAAGTAGCTACAAGTAGGACAGTGGGGCTTTAACAATCATATCATATGAATGAATGATAAAATCACGTTTGTGCATCAAATCTATATGGTTATTCTCCAGAAATTTAACTTGTGAAATGCGTATATATATATATATGTAAAGCGTTTTCACATCAGTTACTTACTACTTCATGAGATCAGATTCATCGTCGTCATTCTTACATCGCTTTATGTTTCATATAACAGCCAATCACATATTGGCTCTCTTCAAATGATGAGCTTCGGAAGTTGAAACTTGATTTAACATGACGTCTGTTGCCCACCTCCTTTTCGCCCTACCTACTTCGTTTGACGGTAATTGGTTTACGCAATATTTGTCATTAATCACGATTACCAGATTGCCGTGCAATCCTTCTTATTCTTGAGAGACGATGATAGTAATTTATTTGTGCATAATCTTATTTACTCTGGCTTTTAGTTGAAGTCAAAAAGTCATGACTTCGCTTTCCCAATATTAAAACCTTAAATAGTGCATACCTAAGGGTGGGCGAGCTAAGAGCCAATCACACACACAGACTCCGACAACTATCACTTCTAGGAGAGGTAACGGCGAAGTCAGTCAGACGCTAACGCATCCATCCCCATTCGCGCGCAACATTCAGCATTTACTACTTTCTACCTTTTCTCCACCAGTATCGTTGCAACAAACACAACGCGTCGCATTAGGTGTTTCCGTTTCTCGGTCATCGTTTTTCTTTTCACCAGAACGCACGCGTCAACCAGCATACCAGGACTTCAGCCTTGTTGTTCTTTCTTTCTCACATAGCCTAATTTTGGAGGGCAAAAGGGGGAAAGGTAATTTTGTCAACTCCAAACGCACCTCGGGAGACTGTGAAACCAATCGATATAAACACGGATTTGTTGCCAAGGGGTCAGGGTTGGAGAAACAGCAACACAGTACATCACAACAACAACAAAAAAGATCGTTAGCCGCCGGAATTCGGCTTGGTCTTGCTTTTTTTTGTAACTCTTAGTTGGAGTAGAGTTGGACAACTGCTAATAAGAAATGGCAAAAGTGACGGTCATTCTCATAACGGGTGTGCTGGCGTTTCTTCTAATTGTTTCAGGTATGATATATGTGTGATACTTAATCGAATAGTACCAGAACGACTTAACAATTGTAAGATATTATTGACTCACAGTTTATGATATATGGTTTCCCCTTAGGTACCTTGGTCTAGCGCGTCACCTTTTGAAAAGTACAGATATTACACAGGCATGTTACACACTTCGACCATGGTTTCTTTAGACAAAACAATAACGTATTGAAAATGCCACCAAATAAATTTCTCGAAATTCTTCACGATTGCATTAATGTACACTTGCTATGAAGAAATAATATTAGCTTTTAATCTTTGTTAGTATTAATTTTCTGATGGACCTTATACCTTGTATTCTTCAAGACGTGCGGGATGACGAGAAAATATCAGTGGTATAAATCAATAAAGTCGACGAAGAGGTTAATTATTGTACCCGGGTTGCCGGAGGGATTGGGACATGGCCCCCTTGGTAAATGTAACCATCTATTTACAACTTTGGTCGTACCTTGGGCAAGCTTTGGGCATGGATATTTACTGCTATACTACATTTGTCTTCATCTACAGCTGCTTAAATGCAAATGTGTGGATAAACATTAGCTCTGTCATCTAATTTCAAGAAATGTCACGACCTGCGTACTTTAAATTGTGTTTTCTATTTTAATAAAACTTGTTTCGGCAGCAAACAAAGAATACTATTAAATTTCAAGATTACTAAAGGAAACCGAAATAATGTCAATTAATATGCTCTTTTTTGAAAAGTACTCTTGAACTATATTTAGTACCGAAATAATGACGCTCTCTTTTCCCCTCCTTAAAACAATTCGCACCATTGTATCGTGTTACTATAGCAACGTATTATCTCCTCTTCGTAAGAAATCTTCAAAGCAAAAGAGTGATAAACAAAATTTCAATCAATACATTTAAAAATCCACAAACTGGAACAAGGTATTCATGCGTTCTGGTTTTGTAATGTTTAAAATATTTGAATAATCCCCCACAGTCTAAATGCCTGCATAATAGCGAGAACAAAGATATTATTAGGCCCTTGAATAGAACGACTGGTTACTCATTATGATTATAGATTTTGAACTTTAAAATCAAGCAGTCAGAAGAAATGACTTTCCTTTCAGCAAATGTTATATTTTACACAGATGTTACTTAACGTTATTCTCGCTTTCTCTCTCTTCTCCCATCGAAAAGATGCTGAGTCAATTTTTTTGGGAATTTGAAGGGGCATTCTGGTCATTTTTACCTTAACAAACCAAATACTATTTATCTTGATAGAAAGCGGATTAATACCAAGGTCACCACATCCTTGTATGTGTATATGGTTTCACGAGTCCTGAATTTGCATTATTTTTACTTCAAGACAATTGCCTTCATCCCGTTTGGATACACAGTTTTTATTCCATTTTCTCGTCGTAAAGATGATGAAGACCACTGTCGCAAGTATACTTGGACTGAATTTGCTGTGCGGTATTAATTTGACTTCATAGCAAGAGATATATGCCTGTGTAGCACATAAAATAAAGAGATGCACGTTTCTACAACAGAAGCTTTCAGACATTGTCAATTGTTACGCAAATTCTAACTTTACACTCTTTTAGAAATAGGATAAATATAGTTCACTGCTTTCCCAGAATAGATAGCTCAGGTAAAATTATGTAATGACGGCTGGTTTGTTGATGATCAGGATTTTCTGATAATTAAGATAACACTTGACCTTGAGAAGAAGGGGGTAGTGACGTCAAACCCATCGCTTGTACGTGGTGATTTTAGTTCTCAAATTTCTACTTCTCGCACGGAAGCATACCATTTTAGAGAGAAAGATTCCATGAAAGAGCAGTGTCAAGAATGTGATTAATTATAATCATCTACGTTGGGATATTTGTTCCAGCTCGCATTGGAGAGAACGAGATATCTCGAGTTGATAGTTTCATATCCAGCTTGGTTGAGCACCCGCTATGATTTTGAACACTTATAATATTTCAGTTATTAAATAGCTCATTTATATACGTACTTTTGAACATTTCACCCAATGTCTTGCAAGTAGTTGGATTGTTGTTACTTTCACTTTTAAATATCCTAGTTTTGAAGGAAAAAATGTATTTTTTTTTGGTTTTTGTTTAGAATAAAAGGGCAAACAGGGAGAGCTACCAACATTAACAACTCAAATGCAAATTCTGTTTTGAACGCTTTACGAACAAGTCTCGAAATCATAAGTATAAACATAAAACCGGAGTAATTTGAAGATATAATATATATATTCAACACCTGTAAAATCTAAATTTCCATAACGTCTTGACTACCTTTTGTATAATGTATTCTAAACTAGACAGTACCTTAAATGAAGGCGGCTTCCTTTTCATGAGGTCGAGTAGTCATAAACTAGTCACTAAATATCAACGACATGCATCCGTGGTTGTGATCTAGATTACCTTTTTAAGTTCTTTTGTACAATACCTCTACCAAGTCAGAACGCGCGAAATAAATAGGAAAGTGACGTTTTAAATATTTCCCTTTTGCATTTTTTTCTCTCTCTGGACGTATGTCACTCTCACACTCCATGTCACCCGTACTCACTTTCTAACATGACTACCAATCTCCCCCCCCCCCCCTCTCTCCCCCCCTCTCTCTCTCTCTCTCTCTCTCTCTCTCTATCTATCTCTTCTTTCCTTATACTCTCTCTCCATCTCTTTACTTATACCTATCCGTTCTTTCTCCACCCCCCCCCCCTCTCTCTCTCTCTCTCCCTCTCACAACCTCCCTCTCTCTATTTCCTCCTCATACCCTCTCTCTTTCTCTATATCTCTCTCTCTCTCTCTCTCTCCCTACGTATCCATTCGTTTCCATATCTCCCCCCCCCCCCTCTTTCTATCCCCCTACCTCTCCCTCTCTCTCTTTACCTCCTTTTTCCTGTCCCACTCCGCGTCATCTTTCTCTTTATATGTATTTCGATCGATTGACACTCACCACAATCATTTCCCCACACTTTTTTCCAGCTTTTTTTTCCTCTCAAACATTTAATAAAATGAATAATTTTTTCGTTTAATTCACAATAATGCAAATGAAAATGACTGGAAAGCAATTCAAAGCTTTCCGGAAAATTGTGTTTGTTCCGAGAGACAATTGCAGTACGGGTTTGTTCGGTCAGGCATGGCCCTCAATATCCATTATCATCATTGGGCATCAGGGGATAATCTACTTCTGTTTTACCGATATTTATCAACCTTCGTCTTTCTGTAGGTGTTGTGATGCCTTTAACTCATTTTGCATAATTCATTTAATCAAAAGCCGTCGCTTTGATATCACTTACAATTTGTTAATATTTTAGGCAGGTATAAAAAAAGTGTTGTACGACCTTCGATATGTTTGTGCGTGTGTGGGTAGGTGGGCGGGTGGGATAGTATGCTGTTGCATGTGTTTGTGTTTGTGAGCGTGGAATATAATATGACGGGAGAGACGGCGGAAATGGAAAAGAGAAAGGGAGAGAGAGAGATACAGAGATATGGATGTTGAGAAGAATGAAGGGGGAGGGGCAGAAAAGGGGAGACAAAAAAGAAGGAGTGAATGATGTTTGGACGAAAACTGAATGACAACTAACATTTTCTTGGAAAATTCTATTTATCATCAATGATATCTTTATCAGAATGGTGTTGTATGTTATTGACAGTGTCATTGGCCATATCTCTCTGTTGAATCCTTTATATAATCAAATTACTATTAACTTTTCGATTCGAACTTCAACCAAAAGATACTTTTCATCAAAATTGAGTTTCTCGTCTTCTTACTGATTATTAGTGCAACTTGTGGAGATGATGCACTCTAAAAAGCCAGAAATTCCATTGATGTATGCCCAAGTATACCTACCTTTGCTAAAAACTGACTTCTGATAATGAGTGCACTTATGATTGAACCTCAAAGCGTGAACAATTAATGTGAAACGCGGTTTCTTCAGAAAGGTGGACAGTTTTTTTTAAATTATCCCATCCAATACTAAGGTATCCAGGCGTTTACTATGCTGGATAAGTTCTTTACATTTTCAATTACTTTGAAAGTTGATTTAGTCTCAATGCGATGTGTCACTATTAAAGGCAAGGATAAATACGGCTGTCCCAAGAGAGTTTCGATAACATACCGTAATCGTTTGATCTCACCAATTGTGAGATATTTTATTGTGAGGGTACTAAAGTTTTAAAAACCGACCAATAATCACTAACGACTTACATAATGGTGTATACTATGTGGTGCTTGAATGCCCCTTTAATTAATTACTTTCTTAATGGCATTTTAATAATTATTATGTCTAGGAAACAAATTGGTTTTCATGAGAGGGAAATGCTGCACTACAACACAAATGGCTAGTATGAGGTTTGAATGTAAAACTTGCATAAGAATGGATATAGTTCGAGAAAAGAGAGAGATAGAGAAAGAGAGAAAAAGCGAGAGACAAAGAGAGAGAGAGAGAGAGAGAGAGAGAGGAATAGAGAGAGAGAGAGAGAGAGAGAGAGAATGAGGGAGCATATAAGGGAGTTTATGGCCCGGTCCCACTGGCCGATGGACACAAAACGTATGCATAAAGGACACAGCGGACGAGCAAAATTTCCGGGGTGGCTCCATCCGTTTACATCCGCTACAGAAATGGACAAAATTTGCGAAAATTTGCGAAAACAGAACGGAAAATAACGGACGTGGGTAGTATGTAGCGGGGATGTTAAACGGATGTTCATCGGAAGCCTAGCGGATGAAAGCGGATGGAAGTGGATGACAGCTTTGAATACTTTATATTCGAGATGCATACGCTTACATCCTTTCTATTTCCGTGCTACTAACGATGTAAAGACGTTCCATGTACCTTATCTTTCCTCCCTCTTTCCGTTTTCAGCTGCAGAGGATGTGAGTTGCGAGGATGCCCAGAGGATGCAGAGAGGATACAGCGGACGTTTAACGGATGATAACGGACATAGAACGTGTGTTGCTCGTATTTGTCGCGGATTTACATCGTACACGGCGGAAGTTCATCCGTTCTTAAAGTTTTGTGCAGCTCAAAACTTTTTGCGCGGATGAAATCACAGTGGACGGATGCTCGATGGATAGAGCGTATAAAACACGTATGCAAAAGTACACAACGGATGCATAGCGTTTTCCAACGGATGGCAAGATTTGTTTACGTTTTACATCCTCTTTGCATCCGTAAGTGCAGTGGGACCGGGCCTTTACAGATAGCACATGGTACAAATGACCTCAAATATCCACAGATCTTTTACACATGGAGAAGTTCCGATTTGAGCATATTAGAATAATAACTGCCAAAGTCCTAGATGTGCTTCATGAACACCTTTTGTTTGCCCTCTTGAAAAAAATACTTCCACCTGCGTATCATAGAATGGACCGTTGGTGCATAAATGAATAATGTTACATAACTTTCATGAGCGCATATCCAATATTAATCTCTGTGGGTTTTACCTTTTTGGTACAAATGACCTTTATCTGCCCATGCGCAGATTGTATTTGTAAACTCCATTATTAAGTCAGAGCGTTTAGGGGATCGGACCTTAAAGAGGAGTCATGGTTGGAAAAAGAAACAACGAATACAAAGGAGTGTATTCTAGACGTGAGAAAAGACGTAGAAATACTTCATCTTTTTTTCTTATTGATTGAGTCATGGATCATAGCCCGGCTTAATTACGATTAATGTGTAATCCAACGGTACTAGTGCAATGCGCTGGTTTCGAATCTGGGACTTACCGGTTCGAGACCACTGCTCCACTATAGTTACAACCATCGTGCCTCATGAAGGCATTATTCCTTCTCCTCACTCGTATTAATGAAAACTCACTAACGTGTTTCGTGGTTCTTTGATTATAATATATATGAAGAAAATTAGAAGGTAAAGTTAAAGAACCATTTTAAAAGTAATTTATGTAATAAAAATAAAAATTTGGTACATTCAATGTTGAACGCCTAGCACACATGCGAATCCAGATCCGTCGGAGTTGTATCTTAATCTTATTTTCTATAAAATTCATAACGCGATGACATAAGGGACCTTGCGTTGCTATTAACTTTAGTACATAACCTGGCATCCTAGCCCATAAGTTGATAATGTATCCTCTCTTCTGCACCCTTCTCACTCTGGCACCGTCTCTCTCTCTCTCTCTCTCTCTCCCCTCCCCCCCGCCTGTGTATTACGATTCGAAAAATCATTATTAATCAGATCATACAATATTCTACATACGATGGTAATTTTGGCATTCTTCCATATTCCTCTTTTGATTCTCCAACACACACACGCACATACACGCACTAACACGCGCATACGAGCACAACACACACCCTCTCTCCTTCCCCTCTCTCTATCTCTCTCTATCTCTCTCCCTGCCTTTTCCCCCTCCCCTCCCCTGACTCTCTCCCCTCTCCTCTACCCTTTTAATCTCCATCTGCATGTTAGTAAATTTACATTTCATTCCACAAGAACTAGCCTCGTCAATTATTCACAACAAAAAACCAATAAACAAAGTCTCCATCGCTGTTTAATGACTCCGAAACGTAATCATTGAACAGCTTTGTCGGTCGATGATGATCTCCTAATCGAGCTCTTAATAATGGGTTAATAGGTTTCAGACAACACGAGTCTTGACGGTAAGGATATGTCTTGCTCGCCATTCGCTAATTTCTTTTTTACTTTCTAGTTTATGGGGTGAATGGGGATGTAAAGATTGCAAAGACGAAAGGCGATTAATATTTAATGTAGTTTTGTGCTTAGCCAACTTCTACGTGTAGAATTAGCATATTCATTGATTTTGTTCAGTGTTGTTGAGGGCAATGCACGTCTCAAACGACAAACATTATCACGAAGATTTTTAAATATCAACCTAAGGAGAGTTACGAAGGCTTGTGCGTCACCTATGTTAGCACGATAGACAATACTAAAGGGGTAGTTGACCTGAAGCTGATTTCTTAAAAGAGTTTACGACCATGTTGATATTGCTCTGTAATATTTATGTGCAGTTCGTGAGAAATTAACCTAGAAAGTCTGGCTACATCCTCAGCACGATTTAATTAGTCAATATACCATAATATATTCCCAATAAGAAATGAAAATTGATGCATAGGGGTAATGCGCCATGCATCCCGAATAAGCTACCCAATTAATGCACTATTGACATGCCAATATAAATTATTACTAGGTCAATGGCAGAACATGTTAACACCGGCTAGTCAATATTCATACGGCATGTCTTTTTCTTCGTATTGCGAAGAAATGAGATATGTAAGCCAGGTTATGAAGATGGACTGCACCCAAGGGGTCAATTACCCCTCATTCTTGAGTCGAACCCCCAAGGATATTTTGTGTCGATTGAAAAAGAAGATGTCTATGTCATAGAGAGAAAGGAGACAAGGAGGAACGTGTTAGTGTCGCTTGCGAGTGAAAAGTAACTTACCTCCGCCGGAGTACCACTTTTGTCAAATTATCTACAACCCTAATCACCAATTTTCCCCTCTCTCTCTCTGTCTATTTTCTCCTTTCCCTTTCCTTGTCTGTTAATACTTCGTCATATACTGTTGACACTTTCATGTTGATATTTCGGGGTTATTACACACACTTGTATATAATTATTTTGTATATTTATACACAGTGTCGGTATGTATCTAGATGTGTGTTAGGGTGTGTATGTGGGGGGGGGGTTCTTTATTCTTTCTTCTTGCGTGACAGATTTCTATGACAACCTAAGCCTGTGCAAACGGTCCTCTTTCGCCTAGTTCTTTCAGTGGAAATTCCTAAATTAGCATTTCTAATAAAATAAAAAAAAGTGAAGGGTAAATAAACATAGGAAAGAAAAAAAAAATCAATATCGTGAGTTTTCTGACATCAGTGATTATCGACATAATACCCGTACGCCATGGATCGATCAGAAGCGAATATGATACGGATATCGGATGTTAAGCTTCAGATATCAGATATCACTGAATACAACACGCGAACAAGTGTTAAACCGCAGGCTATAAACTTGTGGGAAAGTTGAGGAAAACAAAGAGATATAATTACAAAAAATACCGACTTGTTTTCTGTAAAATAAGATGACCCTCAAAGACGGACAGAGCCTGGAGATCCCTGGACAGAGGAGGCTCTGTCCCTTGAACATGCAACAACATCTCTTGATTCACTCCCTGTCTCTGATGTACCGCGGGCCTGATAAAAGATAGGGCTTGTCACTTAATCTGTGGTGGCTACTATCGACTTATGGTACCCCCTTTAAGCGCAGAGCGACTTATTATTTTATCGGAGGCCAAGTACTATAGTATGAACGTGTATGTTGAACAACTCATGTGGTAATTTACATAGTTTCTTTGACATTTTACATCTGTGATAGTTATGACTGTTGGTGTCTTCAAGGAGAAAGCAATGTCTGGATTACGTTACCTCATCACATTATAATCCAAGTTACGATCAAGAGCTACTATTCTACTAAAATTTACACCGGACGCTTAGTTTAAGTTTGGTCTCAAGTTGATTTGATAAGATTAAGTTAGAACAATTTCCACATTTCTCCTTTTTACTGAATTCATTAACTCTCCACGCGGGTGAGGTGAATGGGCTCCCAGTAGGAAAAGATTCCCTGAATGTTTGAGCGCTGTATCATGGCAGTCAGGCTAAGCCAAGGTTTTAAAATGATTCCAGGACCCTCATGAAGAGCTGTAAGATGCTACCCTGGTAATTCAAACATATCATGTAGAAAACGTATTAAACTGTGTGTGACGGAATGCAAGTAAAATTCCAATATTTGAATTTCATTGAAATACTAGACCGTTATTATATACGGTGAAAGGTATTGAGTGCAATAAATTGTTTATTAAAATACCTACTTTGTCGATAGTAGGAATTAATGAGTAAATTTTCGACCAGCCAACCACCATCAGCCCCACACACGCTCACCCTCGCGCGCACACACCCACGCACGCCCATTCCCCCACATACTCACACATACAAACATGAACGCCCAACCACAGTCCCTTTATACCGCACCCAAGCGCACTCACACGGAGTAACTAAGATCAATATAGTAAATCGTATTTCTTATTGATATCGTCAGCGTTTTGGATACGCATTCAGAGATATTCAATTAATCTAAAGGCCTATGCTCCATCATTTCCCATCATTGCATTTTCTGGTCTCTTCTCATAAGAAAAAAAATCCTCGCTGAATTGAGAGGGTGATGCATTTGCTGAGCAACAGTAGGCTATGCCCCAGCCCTATGTGAGTGCACATATACTGTTGCACCCTTACGGTGTAGCCGCTTTCACATCCAGGATCAATGCTTCATCAATCGAATTTAGAACGTCACCTTTTACTTTAAATAGTATCTTTCCATGCGTAAGTCGATCCTCAGCAGATTGTTAGGGCGTCCAAATATAAAGATTAGGAATCGGGGGGTTCGGATGCGTCCTCTGAAAGTCGTGACGGGGGGAGGGTTGAAATCTTCGTCTGGTTTTCATAGCACTTCTGGGCTTGCCTGGAGATGTATCAGTAACGACTTTGGATCATAATTGACTCATTCATGAGAATGACATCTTAATTCATGCAGAAGAAAGAAAACGGTTCTCAGTCCTAGGGATCGATTATGTATCTTGCGTTCATGTTGAGTCGCCCGAGAAACTCGGAGTTTGTCATTTTGTGACGTAAGCGTAATTTCCAATTCAATAAACATCGGTGACTATCGTGCCCAGAGTAATAGATTTTAGAATGATGCATAGACGAATGCAACTGAGACGCCAACAAAAAGTACGACTGTGGAATAAAAATAGATTAAGTATTTGGTATTTGTAACCAATAATGTTCTTAACACCATTTACTTACAAACTGTTGCTTTAAATGAAAAAAAATGTTCTTAGAAATCTTTTGGCCTTTATTATTGTGGATTTAAAATTGTGATTTTACATCCTGCACTCTTAAAAAAAGCCTGAAATATACACGAATCTATCTATATATATATTTTATATTAAAGCACAATTTTATCAATATATATTCAGAATAAAATGAGGGAAATTAATATTTTATCCTACAATTATCTTAACTAATCCCAAAACTATTTGTTTTTTAAATTTAAAAACACGTGTTCATATAGAAACGTTTCCCTTTAAAACTGAACAGAATTTGTTTGAACAAAAGATGAGCGATTGGGGGGGGGGGTGCAGATACAGTCTTTGATATCATCAAATTATCCACATTCGTTTAACAGGGTTTACGTCACAGTTGCTATAATTTGTTCTAAGTTACAAGATAATTTGAAAGATTAGCCTCTAAAAATTCTATTTTTGCAGGTTACTGTCAACAAGTTCTGTAGTGTTTGTTTCTTTGTTCGCTCTTAATGTGTTTTGAAAAATATTGACAATGTTAACATAGAATTACATTTGCTATTTGTCTCCTTTTTGTGATCCATGACCTTCATCTCTCTAAGTAGCACAAAAATATCTTTTGAGGGAGAATTTACGATAGGTAAAATGTCGTTTTAATTGTCCTAAATTGTAGTGTACACAAATCGTTAATTTTCAAGGATAAATAATCGAGCTTATTGATTATGACGTTTCCCTTTAGATGAACGATGATATACACATACACAAAAACACACACACACAACGACAGAAGTTGCACGCGCACACACACCCTCGGTGGGCTTACCCCTCTCGATCACACACACTTTTTCTCTCTCACTCTCTCTATTTCTTTCTCTCTCTCTCTCGCTCTCGCTCTCTCTCTCTGTTTATATATATATACACTGTTGCTCATAACGGTGGAATATTTTTTTTTATCCCAATTTATGGAATTATTTTAAAAATAATTTAAATATACTACATCTAGATAATAGTATACAGTCTCAGAATTTATTGAATACTAATTTGCCAATATGTGTTTTGCGTGACTGCTAAAGCATGTATATTATGCTACTATGTTTATCAACTAGGGGACCTATGCCCTTAAGTCATAAATGACAGTAATGAGGATTAATGCCTCACAAAAGGGCTCTGATATAGCACATCGACACGGTGTTGATCCTGGGGCCTCACAGTTACGAGGCCATTGCTTTGTCACTGAACCATGACTGTACGCAGCGGGGGCTAGGGTAGGGGGCAGTTTCCATAAATAAAAAAAACCCCAGAAAATGCAATAAATATTCAATAATTTATTGCATTCTACCCCGGTCCCCAACATAACAAAATCCTCTGGACGGCCATGCATTATAGCTCAAGGCATGGGCACACAGAAGATTTTTTTATGTTGGGACCGGTGTAGAATGCAATAAATTATTGAAAATTTATTGCTATTTCTGTTTTTTTTTTAATTTATGGAAACTGCCCCCTACCATAGCCCCCGCTGCGTACAGTCATGGTTCAGTGACAAAGCAATGGCCTCGTAACTGTGAGGCCCCAGGATCAACACCGTGTCGATGTGCTATATTAGTGCCCTTTTGTGAGGCATTAATCCTCATTACTGTCATTTATGACTTAAGGGCATAGGTCCCCTAGTTAATAAACATAGTAGCATAATATACATGCTTTAGCAGTCACGCAAAACACATATTGGCAAATTATTATTCAATAAAATCTGAGACTGTATACTATTATCTAGATCTAGTATTTTTAAATTATTTTTAAAATAATTCCATAAATTGGGATAAAAAAAAATATTCCACCGTTATGAGCAACAGTGTATATATATATATATATATATATATATATATATTAATATATATATATATATTTATGTACCTGTCATTTTGTTTTCTTTTTTACCAATTGTTTCTCGCTTTTTCCTAACGGCAGTATGATTTTTTAGGAGGAATTTTGTTCAAAATTTACCAGGTTCGAGGGAATGGGTGATCCCGGCGACGATAATGAAGAATATTTATTTATCCACACAGTCGGCCTCAAAATGTTTTTATTTTTATTTTAGGGGCCCTTAAAGGTTGTATTTAAAATTTGGAAGTTGTAGTTTAAATAAACGGATAACGATCAATCTTTCATAGGGTGTAAAGCAATTATTTTCTCAAGAATTTTAAGAAACTACATATCCCTTGAACAAATTTCTCAACATTTAAAAAATTGCTTTATAAAATCTGTCAAATTTAAAAACATTGATGGCTCAGTTGATCAATTTGTATTTGTTTTATTTAATGAACATCAACATTTTATTGGAAGCTAAATACCAAGTACAATGAATATATATAGTTATTTCGGTTACTCTCCCGAGTATTGCATCAAGAATACTGTCTTTAGAAGTTTACACAGTTTAATTTGCCTCTCTTTAACATTAAATTTTGCCCCTCTTCTCGTAAATCGTCAAATGCTTTCTCAAGAATCTATATAAGTTTATTTGATAGCATATCCATACATCAAAATTGTTTCCATGTGCTGCTGTTGTTATTCCTTTATAGTAACTATGCTAACCACATTATTTATCAAAACATGTTTTGTTAACCTTCCACGAACATCATCTATTCGATATGAAAAAACCTTCCTTGCATTCTAATTCGCAGATTTCAATTGTCAACCCGCGTACAATACCCTGCATGTGTTCAGCCCGCTTAAATCAGTTTTCGGCCATGAAAAAGAGGAGCATTATCTTCAAATTGCCTGATGTCGCATGGTTCAATCAGAATTATTGAAATTAATTTCTTCCTTTATCCAGGTCTATAGGTCGTGGTGTACTTAATTCATTGCCTGGTTACTGCATTCCACCTTATTTGTCTTCGGAGTGCGAGGCCCAAGCTGATAAGCGTCCCACATACCCCTCGGCGCTCCTCGTTCTGTTCTTTATAATGTGACCTACTTATTTCTGAAATCCCTGTACAAAAATCGCGTTATGGGATTTGAACTGAGATGTGTTTGATCAAATGTAGGACTGACATTTGTGATGTTGTCCGATTAGGCCAATGAACGGTATGTTCCTCTCTTTTAATCTCATTTCAATAAACGCTATTGTGAGGATTGGCTGGCGGGCATGATGCAGGAGGCGATCCTACCCCAATTACACGTTATAGGCAAATTACTTTTGAAGTCATGCAGACTTCGTAATTACGCCAAGCATTATTAAATCAATAACGTCTTCATTTTAAAGGCATAACATTTTTTTATTTTTTTATTTATGTGGGCATAACTCCGATGTTAAGATTCACTTCAATGTTTGATAAAGCTAAAACATGTAGGCGTTATTAACAAAAGCAAGTAGGAGTGACTGACATTTAAAAAATATATAACAAACAGACGGGGCCAGTAGATAGAACGAGAGTCGAACTTGTTTCACGAAGGGACAGGATGACAACATAACCGGTTAAATAAATGTACAGAGTGGGGATGACTCAGGCACGGAGGTTGCAGCTGACTGCACTCAAAATTAAGATAAAATGGTAATTACATCTGTACCAAAGATATGACAGCAAACATATAGCAGTAAATTCGATATAAATATCCATACATACAGTTGTACATATATATAAGGTAACATTTTTCATACTTTGTTAGAATTTGATGCTGATGTATAATGGGTGGAATCGTAAGGAAGAGGAAGGGCCCCCTTCATGGGATGGGGATGTGATCTAACAGGGCAGTACAATCCTCCTCGCCTCAAAAGAGCACGTTTTCCTCATCTCATTGATTAGAAACAAAGTTTCACACCACAGAGTGAGATACATCCATAAATATTCATGAAAAATTACTTATCCCAGGTAATTATTTCCACCTTGCTCGTTCATGTCCAGCCAGCTTATTACTTATTACTCCATAAACAGCTAACATCATATACTGTCTCAAACCACATTCACTAGCAGCAAGAGGCAGATCATGGTACAAAACCACTTACAATTACGAGGCTGCTCGATGTATACCGGATAATATTGACTCGCCCAGCAATGCGGAAACTATTCATTTCGTTATGAGGCGGATTACGCTATATTTAACTCGACCATTGCAAAAAGACGTGTCAAAATTCCAACCCCGCTACTTGATGGGTATGGATGGGGTCGTATCCTGAGGGATTTCTCCCCCCCCCCCTCCCCCACCCCCCTTCTTTACTCGAGGCCTATGGTATTGTTGCTGCACTAATATTATAAGCGTGTTGAAGAACTACCACTGAAGTCATAAATCAACTTGTGTTACCATATACCACATGATGGTAGTCTGAGAATTTACAATCCTCACTTTCCTCTTATCAGCCTTTTTCAGGTTTATTTTGAATCTATAAATGATTTGACACATGAGTTTGTGAAAAATATCACATTGAATCTGGTCATTTCATATTATCACCAAAGTAAATACGGTGAAAGATTATTTGAGTGCTAGAGATGATTCCCTCTTCCTTTCCCTTCCCCTTTGAGCCACGAGTCCGCGTTATGCCGTAGCCTAGCAATGCTTATTCATATTCGGTACTCAGTGAAATCCGATTTATTTTGGATTAAACAAATTTGTCGAAGACGCATAGATGCTTTCCCTGAGTGTAAATGTATGTACATAGCAGGTTAATTGAAGTGACCCCTTCTAGCTGTTGTGTATGATATTCGATAAAGGAAGATATATCGGGACAGGAAGAGAAAGAGAGAGATAGAAGGGTGTGCATTTGGAAACGTTTCCGTTACGCTGTTTACGATATTGATATAGGTCTATCTGTAATTTGACGTCGTATGGGGTAATGGGGCGAAGCTAAGAATAATTGATTGATTGCAAACATTCGAGGAATGGTACATTTCCATTTTGTTTATCAATCCTACAGGAAATCAGCTATAGGTCTAGAGGAAAACGTTTCATCGATTTTTTTCCCTCCAAATATTCATTTACTTCACGGTCTGTTGAGAAAAGATTCCTTTAAAACAGTACAAAGACTGATACATACACAGATTACATATTTGCATTGTTCATGATTATAAAGCAGACTCCCAGAAAAAATCACCATAATTAACGAGAAACAAAAAATTGAGATTAGAAATGAAGAATTGTCCTGTTAAAAAAAAAAAAAAAAAATGTTTTATATTCCACTCAAGTAATGTCCTTATTACACATTGTACTCATCAAGAATATTGTACCGTGTTAAGTGCAAAATTAATCTATACTGTTGTGAAGAAAAAAAATTATAGAGCTTATTGAGGCTGGAATTGGGTAATTTTTCAAAACCGTTGTGTTACACTACTGTTTCCCTCAATTGATGCCTATTCTTTCTGCAAAATTACGAGTGTGGCAAAATGCGACCGTGCAAGAGAGGCGAAGAAAGCAATCGAAGTGATAATACATATCACATAGAAAGGAGGGTTCATAGAACCCACGTGATAGGAGCTAATTAAGTTAACTGTCAATGCCTTAATAATGCTTACTTGTCTACCTAACCACAAAGTGAATAGATGGCAGTGGTTGCTTTACAAACACGTTGCATTTACGACGATCTATTCTGGTGTGACACACTGGTTTTTACCGTGTATGGGTCTGAGAACGTAGTGTTTCTTTTCATTCATTCCCTTGTAATTCCATAATCAGTTTACCTTTATTTGGATGAGGAAAAAATGATATATCAGACATGCCAGGGGAAGGAGAGAACGGGAAAAAAAGGTTGAGGAGACGTAAACCATGTAAACAAATACGTACATCAAAATGAAATAAAATAAGACAGTAGTGCATGATCAAAAAAGAATTTGGATACATTTACGGCTACTGCCCTTTCGTGTGCATCAACATGTAAAAAGGAATGTACCTTTAAGTTTTCTCTTCGATAGCCGACGATTTTCAAATTGATCCCTCTCTCATTAATGAATGCAATACCTATTTTAAGTAAAGTTTGTTTGATATGCGTTGCTTTTCAAGTGTGTTACGTGCCGTTACCAGCAAACAACTTGTGCTTTACGATTTACTTTACGCAACCAGATATACTGGAACTCGTCATTTCAATACCTACGAATGAAAAAAGCGCAAAACGTCATTGCACTCGTCATTGTATACGGTTTGCTCGACAATTTATCCGCCCATCAAACTTGTAATTTCAATTCATTGTTGACTTTTACTTTGTGTATGGTGTGTGGATGATGTTTGAAGAAGGTCGGTGCTCCGTTTCCTAAATCTTAATAGAATATGGGATAATTTGAATAAATTTTCACTTCTCTTTCCATCAAAAGTGACTTTTATGACGAGGGAGTTGTGAGTGAATATCATTTCCGTAATGGATACGAAATTGTTTTTATTCATGAGGAACATTTTTAGAACACTGTGTAAAATTAGAGGATCTCTACGATGGGGAAATAACAATTTTACCTAAATGCAAGGCCGCTTTGACGTGTTAGAGTTTGAACAGTCGTGTGTTTTGGGTTAGGCTTTCCAAAGATTTCCCATCACAAGTTAGAAGTTCTGCAACAAACAGAGGTTCTTGACACTGAATTTAATGAAACTTTACGTTTCTCTTGAAACCACCGTCTTCTCAAATGTTGCCCACAGATCCACTTGAAAATAAGCCAATTGCCTCGGGAAAACCTCGTGAGAGAGAGAGAGAGGCAAACCGACTTGATGCACTCTGGACAGTTTGTTGTACTATCAGGATAGGAAACTGTGTATACAATCTTGATACCTCCAATTCCTTCTTTCTTTTGTTTTCTCTCACACTTTCCCCCCTTCGCTTGAAATGTTTCTCCCCCATGTTCCCCCATTTGTGTGCTATTGCTCAAGAAACATATATCCTCATTTTCCTTTTATTTCTCGATTTCTATCCATTGTTGATTTAATTTTAGTACACATTTGATCTTGACAGATACTTCCATATCCTTTTAGCTCTTTCTTCATATAATTTTCATATGGGTCTCCTGAGCTCTCTCTCTCTTTCTCCACAATATCTTATAAACGCCTAGCCCCCCCCCCCCCCCATCTCTCTCTCTCTCTCTCTCTGTCAATAAATATGGAACAAATAATTTAACGTAACAAAATTCTAGATTTCACACGTGTTGAATGGGGCCATTGCAATTGCTTCAATATTCAGAGTAAAGGGAACATTTAAAGGTGTATATATAATTACTTATCTTGTTCTCCCGTTCTATCCGTTTCATTATTCCTTTCCATTATTCCTTTTTTCTTTACTTATCATTTTTAATTTATTTATGTTTTTGAAGGTTTTACCCTTTCATATCTACCATAGATTTCACCCCAGTGGCTAATGTAGTGTATGATTTATTTTACAATCATGCATATATTTTGCATCGCTTGGATTGAATAATAAAGCAGTTCATATTTAACATTGACAGGTTAATTCTCTCAGTTACAAACATGGACCCGAGTACGGAAGTAACACTCTTAACCTTCATGGTACTAAACGTGTTAGAGGCCAGGTGCTTCTATTGTGCAACAGAGTAGGTCGATGATTGCCGGAGTTCTAAATACTAAGATATGGGTATTTACTGATCAACAGTTTTTGTATGTTTTTCATAGGCGAAGTTTAACTGACTGTTTAATGGATTTTAGTTTTTTGATATAAGCCAGTGCTATTGTTAAACACTTTGGGTAAAATTTAAGTAAGATATAAGATAACAATCAGTACCTGTACTTAAATACAAATCTTATAGCATAACACTGATTGTAACTTAGTCCCTAATCTGTACATGTTTCAAGCCTACTTGGAATTTATGAGCAGAACCTTCCTATTATTTCCATGACTACGTGTAGACTCTGACTGGTTCACCTACATCTATATTGCAATTGTCATTTTGAATTTGTTCATTACACCTTTTTTTTAATATACTGTACTAGCGTCCTGTTAAAATACAATTCCATACTAAGATATAGACGAGCATCAGAACGTGTGAGGTAGGAGCTACATCCCATGGCGTGCTCGAGGGTGCGCTTGTGGGTTTCAGTCTGTTTGCAATTATTCTCAGGTAAGAAGAAGAAGAAGAAGTAGTATTGCAATATTTTTAGCTTTAGTTTCAATATTAATGCAATGTTATACATAGGTGTTTAATCATTACAAAATCTCCAATGAGAATTCAAGATAAGATATAATACACAAAATTGTATCGACTGAATTGAATTGTTTATATCACACGTAACTTTCATTGTTTCATTGTGCATACATCATTGTTTTGTGTACTATCAGATGAATTTGTTCATTATAATTGTCATATAGGCAGTGTAGCAACATGAAAAGAAATTATATTTGAACTGGGTCCATTCCCAAATGTCTTTCCCCCTTATGTGGCTTTACCATACCGGAGTTTTTAATCATGATGATCCCGTCCAATAATGACGAATCGTTCAGTATATCCATGTACATGTAGAATATCATCTTGTTTTGCTTAGTTCTTTCCGACTTCTCGAGTCCAG
The DNA here is from genome assembly GCA_035222895.1 of Strongylocentrotus droebachiensis. Lineage (NCBI taxonomy): Eukaryota > Metazoa > Echinodermata > Echinoidea > Camarodonta > Strongylocentrotidae > Strongylocentrotus > Strongylocentrotus droebachiensis. The sequence goes on from JAVYIG010000986.1 coordinate 380,252, forward strand.
AGCAATCTTATTTGCGCAATATAGGTACTGTCAATCATTGAGTCCGTCGAGACTGGGCTCGATTGGTTGCGAAACGTCATGAAAGGAACGGTATTATTTGAAAGAAGATTAGTAAAAGACGGAACCGTGGGAATGCATGCCTCCAAGTCATGAATATTGAACTTCACGCCGTCGGGTAGAATTTTGGGCTGGGAAACTAAATGCTGATACACTTGGCATTAGATCAGGTATCAATTCTTTAGGATTTTAACAGTTGCAATGGGTTGCGGCAGTGATTCCATTTAATACCTTCTTGGAAAAAACAAATCAGTTGGGCTTTCTACACCATGCGAGGAATGTTTGTCGCGGGCAAAGGTTTTATTATGAATCCTCGAATGATTTTTTCCCCTCCTTTTCATTCAAAAGAATAACATTTTACGGAATATGTTGATTGAGCGAGGTTACATCACAAGGTCTCCAAAGACTTAGAAATTGATACGATGTTAAAAATATACCTAAGAGTCATGATGTGACTTACATGTATATCATAATGTGATGGTCTCGCCTTTGCGAGATCGAACTAAATGTGTTTTAACAAGTAATCCTATTTGCGGATGTTGGTCCAGGTAATCGGCCTCGAAAAGATCATCCCGAGAGTTGCATGAAGCCTCCAACCATTAAGGTAGTCGAATGATTCAAATTGAATTTTCTTCGTCATCAAATTATGGAATTGGTGGAAACACTTAAAGGTTCACCCCAGTCATCCAGAGTCAAACCACAAAAAGTGTAAATTTGGATCTTATACCATATTAATCTCCAATGAGTTCTCCTTGAAGGATTATCTTTCTAACCTGTTCACGTTGGTAATGAAACCGACGTGAAACTTTAGGTTATTTGCTTTTGGTTTGTTGAGTTGAGGGTAAGTGGTATTCGATGTTGTTCCCCCTGATGTTGGAATATTCTACAGATATGAGTCTCTGTGACCGGCATGTTAATTTAGACTCTCAAAAAGCATACCTGCAGTAGAGGTAGTCAAACCACGATGGATGAGCAAACGATGTTTAGTTTTATGAGGCACTTCATGATCATTTTGAAGCGCAATTTTTTCAGGGCTTCAACCATGTCACAGACGCTGATAGCACTTATGGCCATACATCTCAGATTTAACATTGTTAAACAATACCTTTAACGTCAACAATTTCTGTATTCAAGACGTCTTAAATGGGGCTATTGCAATGCTTAAATGTTCAGGTTGCAAGGGATAAACAAGATTGAAGATGCCAACAGACAAATACCCCTGTTTCACTTTTCCAGGGCACGATGAAAAGTGTAATCCCTCCTTGAAGAACCCTGTCACGATTGGACTTCTCCGGTTTATCCTTTCTTTGTCTGGTAGAAACAAGGTTTGTCATAGTTTGTCTCCACTCCATATATGTATCCTAAAGAGGCGAAACTGGGTAGTTAGTATACTTCACACTTTTCGCGAGTTTTGCACTCCTTTCTCGGTAGAGTACCTCGAATAACCGATATTCTAACTGCATCAGACTCTTCAGATGCAGAGTGGCCGTAGAGTGGACGTGTTGACCATGGATGATCGGTGCCAGGCTGACATGGGTCAGACAACCAAATGATTGATGAAGAGTACGAGCTGGTTGAATATAAATAATACATGTTTGAAATAAAAGTATTATTTAAAACATTTCAACATGAAAAAATGCATATCAGACAAGATTCGGTGTAAAGTTACAGTAAAAACCACTTAAGTTTAACCGTAATTTTCAGTTCGTATGTTTGTAAAGCGCTAAGAAACTGAATCTGTATACCAGCGCTATATAAATCTTAGATATTATTAGTAGTAGTAGTATTCATACATTATACATATCTATTCTGAGCATGTCTTCTACTCCAGGTAATGTCTTTAACGAAAATATGGCTCTACATAAGATGTGCGAATCATCAACATTGGCATCGTCATCATCCTTTCTCTATTATACATAGTTTCAGTGTTGTGTATTGCGCTCACATAATCATGAATTTCTCGTCATCTAATTGGTCTCGGTTGATATGGAGCCGTAGGGTTTCAACAAATAGTTAAAGGAGGTGTAGGCATTAAGAATGACAAGGGTATAAAAAAAGGCGATAACTTAAAGAGTCCCATTAATCAATTCACTATGAATGGTCTCAATGACGGTGTCTTTCATAACCAACAATAACCCCCACAATAGACAGGTTGATAAAGCAGACGTATCTAGAGCGCGAACTGGTTTGAGTGACTGAGCCATTAGCGACAGCTGACTGGGAAACATTGTTCTCAAACTTCCTTATGCCAATGGGCGTCTTGAAATTACAAGTGGAAAACAGAATGTTAAATGGCATAAAATAGGGTACCTTGGAAATACAAAGAAACGGAGTCACTCACACGCATATGAGGCGTTTGTCTTCGACAGGATTAAGGGCGCACGTCTTTGAAGAGTCAGTCAGAATCAAGAAGGAACCGAGAGTGAAAGGCAGAGAGACAGCCAGGCAGTAATACAGCGATAGGTAGACAAAGGGATAATTAAGGCGAGAGCGGATAGCGGAGTAGACATAGTGTGTGCGGTTTGACTGAAGTTCGTTCGCCGTCTTTTAAATATTAATAGTTTTAACGCTCTGTACTATGAGCCTCTAATTCATTTCGACCCCGAATGTCTTTATTCATGCTCTCGTATGGTTCCCAAGTGGTTAGTGGTGAAACTGTTCCCATCACCTTTCAGCGAGTCCTCTTTGCCGCATCATCATGGCCACATCCCCCTTGATATGCAGCACTAATAGACTTTTCATCTTGATTTGTCCATATCATGCATATAAACTAACATGGGATCAATTGGCATACTATGCATGAAAATTGATGAAAACGTGCGAATTTCTTTAGAAAGTTCGTATTGATTTTTCTTTTATCATTAATATTTTGTAACGAGAGCTACTAGAATCCATTCTTCGAGTTCTTGAGATATTTTATTTAGTAGTCAATAATAATGCAGATGGATAACAGGAAAATATATCTGATTAGGGCAAGGGACATTAAAGAGATGCTAATATTGTAGAATAAGCAAGCATAATTATGAACCTTTCATACTTCAATAACTATATAACATATTCATACAAATAAGTATATCATAATAAGAAGCCAGGACACTTACAGCTTCACGTCTGGAGTAGAAAAGGATGGAGGCGCAAAGAAAAGTATGTAGTGTAAGAAAAACAGATATCTAGTCTCTTGACTTGGAGCTGCATTATTTTATAGTTTCATAATTCAGAATGTTTTCCTTAGTTGACGAGGATACATTACACAACTATTGCCTGATCCGGCGTTAAATATCATAGATAATGATGCTTTTGTAGTAATATAATTACTTCTCCTGCTATAAAATCATTTATATCATTACAAAATCTAAATCCCCAAAACATAACCCAATATTCATTGCTCAAGATATCTAGCCGTGATAGATCAGCCAGTACCAGTCCTCAATGTAAGTACATAAGTGGATCAGGTACACGTTTTTCTCTTCGCAATCGACCGTCAGCGGTCACTTTTCGTTCTGATAAGTACACTGTTAATACCATTACCATATTTGCCTGGAACTCTACTGCCTTTAAGTAATATATTCTGTTTTTGGTATCTGAGATCGCCCAAAGGTCTTGTAATCTGGAAATGCAGCCATCCTTCACTATTACCAGATCAATTGCCACAAATACATTGCGAACAAAATGACCGGGTATGTTTTATATTTAGATTTCATAGCATTCTTTTTGTAATTAAACTCCTACGAGACAAAGAATATCAAGATAAGAGTAATTGCTTCTTACAGTCATGTACCATCTTCCAGGTGACGCATATTATATGTTACACTAAACACTTTGTCTTATCTACCTCTGAATTCGTAAACATAGTGCCTCGATGATTTGTCCCTGGCTTTTGGGTTCGGTATATATTTGTAATTCTGATTTTGTCGACCCATGCTTGTGTCCCTTTTCCCTGCGCCTTTGTGCTTTTCATTGAGATTGGATGCACATATTTCGATCCATAACAATAAAGTTGTTAAAGTCAAATAAAATTATTAATTAAAAAAACTCAAAGGACAGAAATTTGAAAAAGAATTCTATATCTAAATCTATATAATATGTATGAAATGACATTGGAATACAGGACACAAAATATAGATAAAAAGGGGGAGATTAGAAAAGTTACGAAAGGAATTTGTCAATTATTCATGTAGCTATTTTGCCGTTCGAAGGCTGACCTTGGTGCACGGTTTTGCGTATTAAGAAGTCAATATCCCCTGGGTGAGGGAACTGGTATTACCACCAACAGGGGCGGATCCAACCGGTGGCAAGGGAGGGGGCCAAATAGGGGGCCCAATTCGTGAGAAAATGTTTAGCGGCGAGTCAGCCAGCCGGCGAATAAGCGGGGGTAGGGGAGGGGAGATAGGGGGGGGGGTAAGGAGCACTATTTGTTTTTCTTCAAAATTCGTGAGAAACAATTTAGCGCCGAATAAGCCAGCCGGCGAATAAGCGGGTGGATATTTAGCGCTGAATCAGCACCCAACCCCCCCCCCCCCTCCCCCTTGCGCCAGAGGGAGGGACCCGTCTTCTTCTTTTTTTATTAAAAAAAGTATAAATTTAGCTCCTTTTTCGGCCAGAGGAAGGGGCCGCCCCCCCCCCCTTAGATCCGCCACTGACCACCGCCCAAAACCGCGTCCGCCTCCCACCGCATCCAATCGGACGGGTGACACAGCATAGGGAGGGAACCCCTAGGATGAAAAGCGCGGTGAATTATTAATAATCATGAAACAATTAAACGTCCTTCCTACACTCCACATTGCCGGGTGGTCAATCACATCAGAATTAATTAGCTAAAGTGTCTCTGTTGACTTTTCCAATCGAGTCATTCATGCAGCTCACGTGAGAACGGGAGACATAATTACGTTCAAGTAGTGAAAAGACAAATGTTATTTTTGTGCGTGGGTCTCGGGGGCCCTCTGTTACGTCACAACATCCCGATGACAAACACGAAATTGTAAGCAAATGTCAATTTAGGGAAAGAAACGGCGAGGACCTTCAACTGATGTCGCCGTCACTATTTGTCCACATCAGGAAATAAACTGTCCATCCAATGAAATAAAAACGCTGCTCTTCACGTATAGATGGCGGATATAATCCGAATATTGCAAGTCACTGTGAGCCGTCAGCACAATGTGTCTTTTATTTCATTTTTTCAGGAAGGGGTAGTGGCTCGCTTGCTTGATATGCAAATCGTCTCCGAGAAATGAATGGTAATCGATCCTAAATTGATTATGTCATTACTTTACGATGCAGGGAATAGTACCTCAGTAGTTTTTAAGAAGATGTGTCCCCAACCGGCCAAAAGTCGTACAGACCCCCTTTTCTGACGTTGAGTGTAAAATACTAACATGAGATTAGCGCTTTCCTCTAGTTTTGCTCATGTCACACTTTTTTTACTTTCATTTCCCTTACGTTTACGTTTTATACATCCATCAATTTACTCTCATTTTCCTTAGCTTCATCAATCAAGACTTAGTGTGAGAGAATTCAGAAGAATCTTAATAGTGACGTAGTACAAATGCCTCGCTGAAGGCACAAGAGCCCTTGTTTTGGCGCTCATGGCTACGTTCACTGTCTGATTTCCATTGCACATGAATCGTCATATCGATTGCGTCGCGTCATTACTACCGTTTAATTCGATAAGCGTATAAAAACAGTTAGCCCTTACGTGAGAAATACTAGCGGTGTGTGCACTATTCATTTTGCATCAAGTTTATGTATGACGTCACTTCCACACGGAGCATCAAGGGTCACGAAAGACACAGTCCTACATCAACAAGAGAACACCTTTTTATGCAAAAAGCAATCAGTGTCTCGAAGATAAGGCATTCTGATAAACACAAAGCGCTTGTTGATGACTTTGATTAAAGACTAAAGGGTCGAGATATGAAATAGTATTTCAGGTAGTATATTAAATATTCAGTACTTGTCTGAAATCTGTAATAACAAGTGGAGTTATTCGAATAATCTATAATCCATTAAACACGTTCATTAAATCAAACTAGATTGGAGAAATAGTTGACAGCAATTGTACCCCTCAATGGAGATAAATTCTACATGAGTTGAAAATAACTGAGGGTATTGATCTGTGCAACGCTCTATGCTTACAAAATAGACAAAAATATTTGCCAAAAAAGGTCCCAATCGATGGGAATTTCTTACAAGAATCATCTTTCGTCACCAATTTTCTTCCCTTAAACTGATCACAAAAAATCAGTTGATTAAGAACTGCGATTATGAAACACATTAGCGAAAAATATACTTCTTTTGTAAAACTAAATGTATACCGATTGGGTTTTTAAGGGGGGACACGGGATCATTGTTATCCCCTAAATCCGTCACTGATGACGAATATTGAATTAGTTATGTTTGTTGTCTTAAACAAACGCCATCACTTGGCCTTTTTGGCGCGCACAACTTGCAATTCACAAATTATTTACAGATTAAATAAACGATAACTTCTCAAACGATTTATCACATTTTTTTCAAACATCCCCAATATAATTTCCCCTCTCTCTCTATATATATATATATCTCTCTCTCTCTCTCTCTCTCTGTTCTAATCTTTCTATCCATCTTTCTCTATACCTCTCTTACCTTATGATGATGATCCACAGCACTTGTATGGCGCCATTTCAAACATTCAAAGGCGCCCGCTCCTCCAATAGTCAAGGACTACAACATTTGCTTGAAAAGATGGGTTTTGAGACCTGACTTTATAACCTTCGGTTATGTGGGTTTGCTTTTCATTACCTTGATAATAATGATACACCTGTAATAATAATAATAAATAAGTGTAGATATGCTGAAAGATGAAATTTATTCCTGCCGTTTGATGTACAATATTCCTTACGAAAGTGTACAAGAGATATATACCGTATATACCATAGACATCATTTAGGGGGTTTATAACTTAAGAATCTGTACATTCATCATCTCAATAACCGTTAACTGCCCTTTCATTTCCTTCTCTTTCGGACCCCCTCTCACAATGAAATACGGATCCTCTATATCACCATGGACCAACTAAGAGGTCTTAGTAGGTCCATGCTATCACCAAGGGTAAATGAGCCACCTTGACAGTCACCAACATATTATTTCATAACACTTCACTTGTCATTTCCTCTCCTCGCCCTTCTCCGGGATAATGATGATCTATTTAGTCCATGGGGAAATTTAGCACCTACAGTACTAATCTGAATAAGAGTATTAATAAGTTCATGATGAATTGACGTGTCTCCGTCAAATAATGCTCTAGATAATTGCATCGGTCACAATTCCAATATTGGTCTCTGCAGTCTACGAGTTCAAACTCTAAAATTATATCTAAATAACAAAAACATGACAAGCGTGTAAAGCCTGGTCGTGCCCCTATCCAAGGAGAAAGAATAGTTTAAGAACCGGTTTATACCACACGTTTGTACAAACTTAATAAAAATACATAGATATGTAGAAAAATAATTGTCTCTAGACAGCTTCGCAACTTTATCCAAGGGTATTTTGCTTTCAAGTATCATGTAATTCACTGGTGTTGTTTTAACTGTATTTCTCAATTTTCTTCTCATGGAAGGAAAATTCCATGTTTTCTTTTCTAATCGCAAGATTTAATTCTTAGGTTGGTTCTTGTGATGTATCTTTTCTGAATTGGTCGAATATTATACCCTTAACGTGTTTGGGTAGAGCGAATAGAGACGTCTTGTAAGAGTCTTCATGTTAATTTTGAATAATGTAACTTTTTGTTATCACAATTCCTGCAAGAAGAAATTCTAGCTCTTTGCCATGCGTGTTAATGCAATGAATTTCGAGGGTATACATGTTATACCCCTATATAGATATACTCTGTGCTGTGTTATACCCCTATAGAGATATACTCTTTGATGTTTGATGACTCACTAATAAATGCCCACTCCACTTTAGTTAGTAAATGCCCACCCCTTTGTTCCTAACTTTGTATTGTTTAGTAAGTTTATATGAGTTTGCTATGTCCAGTGAGCACAAAGAAACTCTACCCTCAGAATTACAGACTAAGGATTAATCCCCCAGTTTAGTAAGCATTACCCTACCAGCATAAATGGACGAACTTGGAGATTAAGACTTGAGCAGGGATCGGTCAGCATGAATAGTGTACAACATGTGTCATTCTACATTTTGAGTGAGCACTGAGTACACCAACTGACTTGTTTCTCCTCATCTTTGATTATTTCCAGGTAAGACAATATCATTTCTATCTATGTATTTTGATATTAGTATGTATACATGTATATTGTATATTTTATGTATTCATGCTAAAGTAATACATTTTACTGGTATTCCATCCATAGTATTTAGCAGTTTAGTTGGTTATTATAAAGCAAGAGTATTGTAATGCTTTATTATAGCATGGTGCACCGTTTTAGCTTTCGAACAGAGTAAGTAACTGTCTGTTTGGCTTTCTATTGGATATTTACTGTATCTATAACTTTATTGTATTACTTTTAAACATGATCAGTTTTGGTACTTGAACCTTTGAATCATGTATATATATATATATATATTATTATATAAATAAGTAGATTAAGACTTCGATGTGAAAGGGTTTAGCAACTCCGAACTCCAGAAAGTGAGGAGACTGGACCTAAGATGAGAGTGAATGATAAGAGCTGTAGATAGAGGAATCTGTGGTCTGTTCACCATGGACCTACCTAGAATAGAGGAATCTGTGGTCTGTTCACCATGGACCTACCTAGAATATTGACATAGGGTAGTCTAATAGATCAGACCCATTTAGCATATTATGTTGTATTGTACATAGTCTTTCTTGTATTAATAGAACTTGAGTTCAGAATAGTGATTCAGAGTGCCTGGAAAGTAGACTAACTAGGAAGACTGGTAGTTGAGCTTGTGCAAGTTGATTTATATGATTATTGGATCAAGCTTCCTCCCATGAAGATAGTTTTAAAAGACTGCTTTGTTTTATAATACTTTAGAGAGTTTTACATAGTTCTCTTTATGTTCTCTCAATATTTGTAGTGAATAGAATATCTTTGTTCCAGTTTGGTAAACTTGTATAGTTTGTTATTAGAGTAGTCATTAGTTGTTTGTTATTAGAGTAGTCATTTTGATGTGATGATTTAAAGTGTCATTACTACTTTTGAGATTCAGTTTAGTAGTTTGTTAAACTACACTTTAAGTTTATTTTTTATAGTTAATTGTTAGTTTTATTGGATGATATAATAGAACTTGTATTAAATAATCCTTGATTATTTAAGGGAGTTTACTTGGATACCGTTTTATAATAATAGTAGGACTTCTTTATGAATAGTATGTTCATGAGAGCATAAGGATAGTTAAAGGAAAAGTCATGGTTTATATGAACATGGTATCTTTAGTATAAACATGATCCGGGTTAGTTCTCGGGTTTGTATATAATATATATTGTAATTGGTTAGCGTATAGAATACATTCACAGGTAGTATTTAGCAATTTCAAAGGAACATGCTTAAGGATGAAATTGTTAAGAAGTGTGATGTACAAGACGTTTGATATTAATTATTATGGTTATGTATCCATTAGGATAAGGAGACGGAAAACATTATAATTCTAGAAGGTTTGTTCTGACAATATTGTTATTGTATGATGATTTCTGTCATTCGTTGATATTTATTATGGAGATAATAAATGTGTCATTCTACATTTTGAGTGAGCACTGAGTACACCAACTGACTTGTTTCTCCTCATCTTTGATTATTTCCAGTTATTTACAGTAACCATCCCTACACGCCATGGGGGTGTAACATTTTGGAGGCACTGCCCGGATGATGTCACCAGTCTTGATGTTCTCGATGAACTAAAGCTGCAAGTCATCATCCTATGAGACGAGCGGGGTAGACTGACCTGATCCAGACCAAGCCGCTTCTCACCAACTCCTACAGTAGCCAGAGCGTCAACAACCAGGATGGAGGGCCTTAAAGATGATGTCACCAATGGACTAAGAGGGTGCAGCATAGAGGGACTCATAGATGTGTTGACGGCCCTGGGATTGCCAGAGGATAAGGTGAGTGTAGGTAAGGAAAAGGGTAGGTCAGAGCTCGTGAGGCTTGTTACCAAGCATCTGAACAGCGACGAGATGGCGGACAGCGCAGACCATGGAGAGGCAACATGGAAGATGGTAGCAGACGCCATTGGTACAAAGGATGAGGTAAAGGAAACCAAGCAAGAGACAGAGGTAGCCTCCTCCCCATCGACCATTGGTAGGGCCCAACCGGAAGCGACGCCTTGGCGAAGGGAATTCAAGATTTCCGGACAGGTTGGGGAGGCAGGACAGAAAGAGAGGTTAAGTTTTATGAGCCTCATCCACCAGATCGAGCGGGGAAAAGAGAGGAAATACGCAGATGAGGACATCGTTGACGCCGTGATTCGTGCCATGGCGCCTGGCCTCACCCTGAGGGCGTATTTAGAGTCGAAACCCCAGCTCAACCTTCCCACCCTCCGTCGGCTCATCAGATCCCACTACCAAGAAAAAGAGGCAACGGAGCTGTACCACGACTTGAGTAGGGCTGCACAAGGTCAGAGGGAGTCGCCCCATGATTTCTTATTAAGGCTGCTCGCCCTAAAACAAAAAATCATGTTCGTGTCACAGGAGGCCGGGTCGTCATTTCGGTATGATAGTTCTCTAGTGGAGAACATGTTCAGGCACTCTGCCTTGACCGGCATAACAAATGAAGGGGTAAGAAATGATATGAAGCCTTACCTGAATGACTCAGCAGCTAGCGACGAGGACCTTTTAGAAAAAATCAACCTTGCCGCCAATAATGAGACGGAGCGGCTGAATAAGCAGAAGAGGAGGACGCCAGCCCAAGTCAATATCATACAAGAAACATCAGAGGCCAAAATGGACATGAGCAGCATCCATAAGGAGATCAAGGCTCTGATCAGGGCAGAGATCGCGGCCATCCGAGATAGTAGTCCAGCTCCTGTTCGTGAGAGACAAGGCCCAGCAAGACAACGCTCTCCACTGGAATGGGGCTGCACCGAATGCAGGAAGAAAGGGGAAGGTCGACAGTGTCGCCATTGCTACAAGTGCGGGAGTGCTGGACACCTCGCCAGAGGATGCACGGCGGGAAACGACCAGCGGGCACCACTACGGGACGGGTCGTGCCCTCGAGGAGACAACCAGTAAGTCCCAAGCAGCAATCGCAAGTAGACACCAAGACAAGTTTCCCCACCCGATCCCAGAACAAAATAGCAAAATTAATTGGAAAAAAATGTATGCTTCAATGTTTTATCCAAGGACAAGCAACACAAGCATTGTGGGATACTGGTGCCCAAGTCTCCCTAATCTCTGACTCATGGCTCAAAGACTCACTCCCTCAAAAACAGGCCCAGCCCATTTCAAACCTCCTTCAGGATCAGGATCTACGATTGTCAGTTGCAAATAAAACTGATCTCCCTTTCAGCGGATATGTTGAACTAACAGTGCAGATTGGGGGCAGTGGAGAGGCTGAGATTCAAGTCCCATTTTTGGTAGTAGGAGATAACACCATCAGCGAGAATGCCATCATTGGCTTTAATGTAATTGAAGCCCTGCTCATTAACCCGTCTACCTCCCCTGATGCGATGCATAAAGCTCTAGCATCAGCAATGAGTTGTTCCCCTAAGATAGTAAGCAGCATCATCTCTATTATCGGAGCCACCAAAATCGATGTCTACCCGATGGTCAGAGTAAACCAGGTAACAGTGCTACCACCTGGCAAGAGTATGAGGGTTGCATGTAGGACGCATACCAGTGCTCCAGAGAAGACTCGTTGCCTATTCGAGCCTGACGAGGAGAACTCATTGTTTGACGCTGGCCTGGGCATCGACCCATTCCTAGTGGAGGTGAATCGTGGAAGTTCATGCAGAGTGCAAGTCCTGGTCACAAACGCTTCATCTCGTCCTATTGTGATTCCGAAGAAGACAGTCCTGGGGCACCTGCATGGAATTTCATCTGTGCACCATCACATCCCGACTGATGAGACTCATAACACCAGAGTGAATCAAGTAACTACTGACCCACCTACCCAATCCTTTCGTGACAACTTTGATGTGAGACATCTTTCGACACAACAACAAGAGAAACTCCTGGGTGTGTTAGATGCAGAGCGTGATGTTTTCTGCATGGGAGATGAAGATATCGGATCTATTTCAGATCTGCAGATGAACATCAGTCTCAATGACCCAACGCCTGTTCAAAGGACTTACATGGCCGTACCCCGACCATTGTACAGAGAGGTGAAAGATTATGTGGCAAATCTGCTGGAGAAGGGATGGATCAGAAAATCCAGTTCTCCATATTCTTCACCTGTTGTATGCGTCAGGAAGAAGGATGGGACGTTGAGGCTATGTATCGACTATCGCCAACTCAATCAGAAGACAATACCAGACAGACAACCGATTCCCCGCATCCAAGAAGTGCTGGACAGCCTGGGTGGAAATGCATGGTTTACAACACTAGATCAGGGGAAGGCATACCACCAGGGGTTCATGGCGGAAAGCAGTAAACCCCTCACAGCCTTCATCACCCCATGGGGCCTTTATGAGTGGAACCGCATCCCGTTTGGCCTAACCAATGCCCCTGCTGTTTTCCAGCGTTGCATGGAAAATTGTCTGGATGATCTTAGTGGAGAGATATGCACAGTATACCTCGACGACATTCTGGTATACAGCACCACATTTGACGAACATGTCGCCCACCTACAGAAGGTATTGCATCGACTGAAGAAGAAAGGCATTAAACTAAAGCCAGCCAAATGCAAGTTCTTTCAGAGTCAGGTAAAATATCTAGGACGGATTGTGTCCAAAGACGGACATCAGGCTGACCCAAACGATACCGAAGCAGTTCGTATGCTAAAGGAGAAGACACCAGCTACCGTAGGAGACCTTCGCAAGTTGCTTGGATTGGTGGGATACTATCGCAGATACATTCCTAACTTCTCCCGAAGAGCTGCATGTCTGTACCAATTCTTGTCAGTGAATCAGTCTCAACCCAAGCCTGTAAAGAAGAGATCCACAAAACAGAAATCTAACTCCCTTCCTTCCAGTACACCCATTGAGTGGAAAGAGTGTCACAAATCAGCCCTTTCATCTCTGATAGACAGTCTTCTCATAGCTCCCATCATGGCCTACCCAGACTTCGAAAAGCCTTTCGTAGTGCATACAGATGCCTCCCATGAAGGACTTGGAGCGGTGCTATACCAGAAGCAGGACGGCAAGTTGAGGGTAATAGCATACGCTTCTCGTTCCCTCACCCCCGCAGAGAAGAACTACCATCTACATTCCGGAAAACTGGAGTTCCTGGCATTGAAATGGGCGATCTGTGAAAGGTTCCGCGACTATTTGTACTACTCTCCTCCCTTTGTCGTATACACAGACAACAACCCACTAACATATGTGTTGACGTCTGCGAAACTGAACGCCACAGGAATGAGGTGGGTTGGTGAGCTGGCTGATTTTCATTTCAGCATCAAGTATCGTCCAGGAAAGAGTAACGGAGATGCTGATACCTTATCGCGAGAACCCCTCACTCTTCCAGCCATGCCGGGGTACTCAGAGGAAATCACCAGACCAGTGATACAGGCAGTACATCATGGGATTCAGGTGAATGAGGAGGTACCTTGGAACCTGGCTCTCCCAGGCTCAGAAGCTATCCCTGCTCAAGTATCAAATATTCACATTTCAACAGGACTGCCCCAACTAACAACGGAAGAACTACGAGCCACTCAGAAGAATGATCCCACTATCTCTGTTGTCCTGGACCTCAAGCAACGTGGAAAGCAATTGTCTCCCCCTGAAAGGAAGAAAATGCCCAAAGAGGTCAGGAAGCTACTTCATGAATGGAATAGACTAGTGGTTGATGATCATGGCATCCTGCGTCGAAAGACTGCAAACCGCAATCAACTGGTTCTTCCTGGTAAATATAGGCAGCTGGTGTACCAAGAACTTCATGTCAACATGGGCCACCTTGGACCAGAGAGAGTCACGCAGTTGGCGAGACAACGATTCTACTGGCCAGGAATGGAAGGTGACATAACCAGGTTTATTACATCGAGCTGCAGTTGTCTTAAGGATAAGAAACCAGCCAGGCAGATCAGGGCACCTATGACAAGCATAACCAGTACTCAGCCACTAGAACTCGTATCCATTGACTTCCTTCATCTGGAGAAATCCAAGGGTGGTTACGAGTACATCCTAGTCGTCATGGATCACTTCACAAAGCTAGCCCAGGCATATCCCACCAGAGATAAGACGGCAAAAACTGTTGCAGATAAGATATTCAATAACTTCATCTTGCAGTTTGGTTTTCCTCAACGTATCCATCACGACCAGGGTGGTGAATTTGAAAATCGCCTGTTCCGTCGACTGGAAATGCTAGCCAACATCAAGCATTCCAGGACTACCCCTTATCACCCAGAAGGAAATGGACAGGTGGAACGATTCAATCGGACCCTGTTGTCAATGCTACGCACCCTTACGTCCACAGAAAAGGCCAATTGGAAAGACCATCTCCCCAAGGTTGTACATGCGTACAACTGTACAAAATCAGAAGCAACTGGATTTTCTCCATTCTTCCTGATGTATGGGCGGGAACCAAGGCTTCCAATTGACCTGGTTTTCAATCTTGCTGAAGAAAAGGAGGACGGCAAGGTTACTCATGCAGATTTCTGCAGCAGATGGAAAGATGCCATGCAAGAAGCATACACGTTAGCCCGAAGGAATGCGGAGAAGAGCACCTCCAGGGGAAGAAAAGACGGGAAAAGGCCAAGTCTTCCTCTGGACAAAGGTGATCGAGTCCTGGTTCGTAATCATAAGCGTGTTCCAGGACCAAATAAGCTCCAGTCCTATTGGGAACCAGACGTGTATAAGGTACTCAAGAGAGTAGGAGACGACTTGCCTGTCTATCAAGTCATGCACGAGGATGGATCTGGTCCTTCAAGAGTCCTTCATCGCAACATGTTGCTGCCATGTGCAGGTTTTCTAGCTCCTGATGGAGATCAACCCACGGGTAACAGTGAAGTGAAGGCCCCTCCTCGGCGACGAACCAGATCCAGTAAACCCCTGCCCACCCACATGTCATGGTCTTCAACTGAATCTTCAGATGAAGAAAGGTATTATCTGGAAGGGAAAAGACTAGCAGGTTTTCAAGACCAGCTAACTGAAAGTGATGCTTCGGTTGATATCTCTACATCAGATGAAGAACTTCCTTTAGATAATTCTACCCTAGCAGAAATGGCCCAACAGATACCCCAACCCCCACAAGTGACTGATGAGGGACAAAGAGAGAGAAATATTGGCTCAGCGTCACCATCAGTTGTGCACCCTGTAGTCCAAGCAGACAGCTCTTCCTCATCACATCAGCAACACGACCCAGCTCTACCTCCGAGACAACGTCACCCTCCTTCAAGGCTCACCTATGATAGTTTAGGAGACCCTACCCTACAACCAATCCAACCAAACCTGATGCATATTCCAGCTACACTGAACAACCAGCATCAGTTTGTCTCCCATCTTCCTAATAATACGTCTCACGTTGCTCCTTTCATACCCCAGACCTTATCTATGCCTTATCCTCCCCCACATGATATGTTTTCTCAGTATCAATTGTTTAACCAAAGCTCTGGCCAGGTACCACGCAACCCACCACTACCAATCCCAGAAGTGCAGCAGCCAGTGGGACCAGCATCGCAGCCACTGGGGCCAACACCGTGGATGATGGGACCAGCATCGCAGTCACATGGACGCTTCCAGCCATTACCGAGGGAGTCGCCACTTGGGATGCAAGGAGCTACCTGGACGACAGATCTGCGCTCACCTGCGGGTTTGTATTAGAGAATATCAGCTTTAAGAACATTTAATTTCAATCAACGCAGAACTTAAGACCGGTGGATGCTGAAGGTCATGAGATGCTAAGTGAGGACATCGTACGAGGTCGAGGACGACAAAGAGATTGTACTCGCTGCATGGACGAAAGCGATGACTGAAAGCATAAGAATAGCTAAGAGGCTACGTCACCGGTAGGAGGTTGAAAATTAAATGTACAGAAAAGTTTGTGATGTATAACTGAAAAGTTGAGATGTAAGTTAATATACGTATAGATGTTGAGATTCCAAAACAGAAACTTTAATGAGTCTACAAGAAGTACACTGTGCAGTGTAACTAGATAGGAGATAACTTTTTGCAGCATTTGACAAATTAGTACTTATGTTGTACTAGAGGGTTTCTCAAAGGGTATGACTCATTAATGTTGTCATAGTTGATATGTTATTAGGGATATATTCTCTTTCTATTGAATAGTATTAAGGATCTATGGATTCAAGTTGGGACCGTTAACACCCTGACTTACTTACTTTATTGATAGATTTATATAGCATGACTATAATGACTAGGTTACATCGATGTAACGGTTTGAAGGAATCAGTGGTATATTTTCTTGGTTTAAACATTGGGATTTTTTTTGTTTCTTTCCCTTACAGTTATGACATTGTTTGAGTGTCAAGTGGACATTTATTTTTTTTGGTGGGGGAAGGTGTTATACCCCTATATAGATATACTCTGTGCTGTGTTATACCCCTATAGAGATATACTCTTTGATGTTTGATGACTCACTAATAAATGCCCACTCCACTTTAGTTAGTAAATGCCCACCCCTTTGTTCCTAACTTTGTATTGTTTAGTAAGTTTATATGAGTTTGCTATGTCCAGTGAGCACAAAGAAACTCTACCCTCAGAATTACAGACTAAGGATTAATCCCCCAGTTTAGTAAGCATTACCCTACCAGCATAAATGGACGAACTTGGAGATTAAGACTTGAGCAGGGATCGGTCAGCATGAATAGTGTACAACATGTGTCATTCTACATTTTGAGTGAGCACTGAGTACACCAACTGACTTGTTTCTCCTCATCTTTGATTATTTCCAGGTAAGACAATATCATTTCTATCTATGTATTTTGATATTAGTATGTATACATGTATATTGTATATTTTATGTATTCATGCTAAAGTAATACATTTTACTGGTATTCCATCCATAGTATTTAGCAGTTTAGTTGGTTATTATAAAGCAAGAGTATTGTAATGCTTTATTATAGCATGGTGCACCGTTTTAGCTTTCGAACAGAGTAAGTAACTGTCTGTTTGGCTTTCTATTGGATATTTACTGTATCTATAACTTTATTGTATTACTTTTAAACATGATCAGTTTTGGTACTTGAACCTTTGAATCATGTATATATATATATATATATTATTATATAAATAAGTAGATTAAGACTTCGATGTGAAAGGGTTTAGCAACTCCGAACTCCAGAAAGTGAGGAGACTGGACCTAAGATGAGAGTGAATGATAAGAGCTGTAGATAGAGGAATCTGTGGTCTGTTCACCATGGACCTACCTAGAATAGAGGAATCTGTGGTCTGTTCACCATGGACCTACCTAGAATATTGACATAGGGTAGTCTAATAGATCAGACCCATTTAGCATATTATGTTGTATTGTACATAGTCTTTCTTGTATTAATAGAACTTGAGTTCAGAATAGTGATTCAGAGTGCCTGGAAAGTAGACTAACTAGGAAGACTGGTAGTTGAGCTTGTGCAAGTTGATTTATATGATTATTGGATCAAGCTTCCTCCCATGAAGATAGTTTTAAAAGACTGCTTTGTTTTATAATACTTTAGAGAGTTTTACATAGTTCTCTTTATGTTCTCTCAATATTTGTAGTGAATAGAATATCTTTGTTCCAGTTTGGTAAACTTGTATAGTTTGTTATTAGAGTAGTCATTAGTTGTTTGTTATTAGAGTAGTCATTTTGATGTGATGATTTAAAGTGTCATTACTACTTTTGAGATTCAGTTTAGTAGTTTGTTAAACTACACTTTAAGTTTATTTTTTATAGTTAATTGTTAGTTTTATTGGATGATATAATAGAACTTGTATTAAATAATCCTTGATTATTTAAGGGAGTTTACTTGGATACCGTTTTATAATAATAGTAGGACTTCTTTATGAATAGTATGTTCATGAGAGCATAAGGATAGTTAAAGGAAAAGTCATGGTTTATATGAACATGGTATCTTTAGTATAAACATGATCCGGGTTAGTTCTCGGGTTTGTATATAATATATATTGTAATTGGTTAGCGTATAGAATACATTCACAGGTAGTATTTAGCAATTTCAAAGGAACATGCTTAAGGATGAAATTGTTAAGAAGTGTGATGTACAAGACGTTTGATATTAATTATTATGGTTATGTATCCATTAGGATAAGGAGACGGAAAACATTATAATTCTAGAAGGTTTGTTCTGACAATATTGTTATTGTATGATGATTTCTGTCATTCGTTGATATTTATTATGGAGATAATAAATGTGTCATTCTACATTTTGAGTGAGCACTGAGTACACCAACTGACTTGTTTCTCCTCATCTTTGATTATTTCCAGTTATTTACAGTAACCATCCCTACACGCCATGGGGGTGTAACATACAACATTATGATAAGACGCCGCAATATTTGTCGAATTGTGTTTTAATCCAATAAACACCCCACTCCCCTTTTTAAAGAAAAAAAAACGAGCGCAAATTGAATTGGTAAAAATAACGTTCCCAGCTCACATCATTAAAAATCCTCGGCATAATGTCCCGTTCACCATTACGTCCTAGGTGGGAACACGAAAACATTCAAAAAGATTATACCCCGTGAATAACCCAAGTCATAGTAGACGCATGCAAGCAAGATCCAAAGTCAAGATTGTATTAATGATTAGGTAAACTCATCGGAGGGCGGAATGTAAACATAAACCACTTCTCCGGCAATCAAGAGTCGAGAGAGTCAACCCAATGACGCGCTGATGATGGTAATCGCCTTTTCTCCTTTCCCTCTCGCCTTTGTTCACCATGCAGACGTTTGGATTTACAGACATATTCCATTAAAGCAGTTTATTCACTCACACACACGCACACGCACACGCACACACGCACACACACACACACACGCACACACACGTGTATGATATCGTAGTAATTGATCGGCAGACATTTACACTATCATATCTCAATAAAAACTAAGATATGATATCACCTGTTATAATTAATCGTGAAAGACAACCAAACGGAACAAATAATAATGATGGAGACAAATAACGAACGCAAAGGCTGATTGAGTTGCATTCGGCTTCACCAGGTATAATCCGACAGACAACCCACTTAAGGTCGTAGCAGTTAATTCATTCGTTTTATTTCTCGGGTCAGGGGAGTATATCGAACAATTACATGTCGCATACATACCTAATTCAAAGTTGAATTCGCGTATTCATATCATTTTTTATAATAAATCCCTTGTCCCTTAAAGAACTTAAAGAACGGCTAGAAATTTGAAAGGCTGCATGTTTGTCGGTGATTGTATCTGGTCGACAAGGACGGTTGCTTTCTTCAAAAAGGTCACCAGATCCTTGGCAAACGTCAACATTGCGTCAGATGAGTGCTAATGTAAGAATCATGAAGCAAAGAATGTTTGCAACTTGTAGCATGTTAGTTTCATTAGGGCTACATCAATAACAGACTTACTTTTCTCCTTGAATGAACTTTTAAAAGTTGTATCATTATACCGTTGTTTTTATCAGAGAAAAAAAGAGAAATATACGCATTAGCTTCCACTACCTGTACATCAACTTGCCCATGACGTATAATTCAATGATCAATAAATATTACAGTGATAATTAAAGCGTTTCCTAATCATTCCTAATCCGCACTGCTTGTTGTACATGTGCTACCACTTATGGACTTGTATTCTTTATTCTATTTTGTCGCCACCTAAGCTGCTAAGACTTCGGGGGCACAGGTAAGATTGGGTTTCTTTTTCATCTGTATTTGAAGAAAAACAGTATCAGGTATCATCAGGTTAGAATGTTACCAATCTCTGATAAGTAACGCAGAGAAACAAACAGCAAGGGTGAAATGTCTTAGTAGAGTTCAGATATCCCCTCTCCTTAGGAAAGCAGCACGCCATTTGTGGCCTAGATATTGAGTCAACAATGTGGGAATTAGCCATTGGGAGTAGTGTAAGGGCCAATGTTTTCATGAATGTTGAGGACAACGAAACGAACGCAAACTTCACATTGCTCGTTAATAGGGACTTTTAGATTTGCACAACGACAACGTGGATTGCTACGATCGACGTCCTTCTAATGCACTGCCTTGAATGGACGTCACACGTATCAGTCCACGCAAATCTAAAAGTCCCTATTGTGTTTATTGAGCGGTTCGTTTTCCAATTCTGAAATAGAATAATTGTTTGCTCTTTATCAGCAAATAATCGTTGATGTGATCATTATCAAATAGTATGCATTATCAGTGGCGCATTACATGTGATTTCTATTTTCACATGTGAAATGCAATTAGATTGAAAATATATCTCGTCTGTTTTTATAGGATTATATGCGAAGTGATAATATACAATTTTATCAGTTAACAAGCTTTTGAATTTAGAAGCGCTTACATTTCTCAACTTGTGTGAAATAGAGTGTTTACTTTTCTACATCCTTTTAAGGAATTAGGTTGGGCAAACATCCAATGTTGAGGGCTCTGACATATTGGATATAAAAAATCTATGCTGTAAACCTGAATACAAGTATATTTACTGAAATACAACAACGTAATAAACATCAGCTCGGGTCGGCTCTGTACATATACCGGTAGTTTGAGGAACACAATGAACTAATGTACTTCATAATACAAGGTACATTCATATTTTTATTACACATTTTTATCTTCAAAATCATTAATATAAGCATGAAACAAATTAAGCGTTGCTAGAAAATAATTTCATTATTCGCATGACTGTTCCTCTTTCTTTGTAGAAATAACGCCTTCTTCTTTAATGAAATCCAAAATCTCTCCCGTGGATTCAAGATCAAATATGTCACTTTTTATGGACTTTCTACTCTCGTGTTCTATACTGGGAGACAATATTCTGCCAACCACTGAGATGGGTTAGGTTAGGTGTGCTGGTCACGATTTTAGAGAATTCACCAAGGAATTACCGGGAGTATAACTCACCATGAAAGTGAAAAAAGAAATTGTATTGCTTCTGAGGTTTTTTTCTTTCTTTCTTTAGTCTATTAAAAAATATATTTGGGTGACCTATTTATCTGACTTCGTTCCCGTTAATATGATGAAAGCACAATATTATTTGATTATAAACATCTAGTTGTCATGGTTTTATTTGTATCTTTGTTCGTATCCAATATCTAGAATCTGATTTTCTTTGTGCGAGTGTCTTCCTCCTTTATCTATTTTCTCTCAAACCCTTTATCTCTCTTTTTTCCACGCATTATTTCTCTAACTCAGAGAGAAGACGTATCTGTTCTTTCATTATTTTGATATGCAAACGGATTTGTGTTTGTTTTTTAATCTATGTCTCTCGCCTATGTCTGTTTGGATAAAACTATAATTTATCTCCTATTTACATCTAATTGTCAAGTCTTCGGCTGCAGATCTTTGACTCTATGTAATTGGCGGCATTTCCATTTCTTTATTCCCAAAAAGCAAATGTCATTTTTTCCCAGACAGTTTTTAATAACAAATATACCTTGGTAGGAGAAAGGCCAAGGCTGATTTCCTCTTTTTTCTAAGTTGAACATTCGAGTTTGAGTTTGAGTTTGAGTTTGAAGTTTATTATCCAAAAAAGTACATCAATATATAACAATCAAATGTGAATGATTAATTAACATTGAAAGGATAAATGGGACCAGAAAATAGCATTTAATGCTAATCGTGTCTAGTACCACTAACACAAAAAGTATCACAGCAATAAATGAGAATGTAATGAATAAATATGAATAACTATTGAATTCATACCTAAGCTACAAATTATTCTACATCTAGGGTAAATATGTTCTGTGCTTATATACAAAGCTTTGGTATTTTACACTAAATAAAAGATGAAGAATTATATAACATAATATTTACAAAAAGGCAAGAGCCTTGGTTCTAAGTTATAAACAACTATTCTATTAACATTTGTGATATAAGAGTTCTACGAAAGCAAGATACTGATGCTTTCTCCCGTACAGAAAGGGGTAGATCATTCCAAAAGCGTGTGCCTCTGTATGACATTGAAAATTTACCTTGCGTTGTCCTTACTTTAGGCACACTTAACTTCTTACTTTCTCTTTGTCTAGTCTCATAGTTGTGCTCTATGAAACAGCAATACTGAATTAGAGACTGGCAATTTATCATTCAATAATTGATACATAAAAACACAAATAGATAATTTATGGAGTTGATACACATTCAATAATTTTAGCTCCTGGAATATCGGTTGTGAATGAGTCCTAATTGGACTAAACGTTATAACTCTTAGTGCCATCTTTTGGCTTAATAATAAACAACCATATAGTTTTCTAAGAGTTGTGTATATAACTTTACTTAATAACTATTCGATGGTTGTGATCTTGCTAAATACACTTATTAAAGGGTCGTTCGCATACGGCGTGGTAAACCGCCTTAAAAAAAGCCGCTGCGGTTTTTTTCTTCGTGTAAATGAATGGCAACTGCGCGCAACAACGGACTTGCGCGTATTTACTGAGCTCTGTGATTTTCCGCGCCATATTTGAACAAGCCATGACAATATATATTTATTTCTTTTATTCAAAAATTCCATACAAATATGTCTTTAGAGTTTTTATGAGGTCGGGGATCCGTAACACAAGGTTTGTTTGTGATCAATTACAAATTGACAATGATCAATCAAGATCATCGTTGCATGCACATGTTGTTAAAAAGGCGGACCATTAACCCTTCAATGCCTGTTTAACTAATGACTTTTATGAAATTAGATTCATACAATTAGTCAAATTGAATTTTTTATATATTTTTTTTTTATAAACTATATCAAAAGACCTCTATGACGGGGTAATGATTTTATAGCAAGGCCCTCGGGGTGAACAGTATAAATAATCCAGAGGGTACCCTGGGTAAACAAAACCTATTATTATTATTATCATTAAAGCATAGTTTTGGTATCTCGTTAGCAATTCATGAAAAAAGTAGAAATAAACTTTTGTCAGTCACCGAAAGGATTAATCCCACAAACAAGGTTGCATCTATCTGACAACATTGTTGATAATCTGTAGAATCATATTCCTTTTACTGCTTCTCCATGTAAATGTAATGCTTTGTAAATTCGTTCGAGACTTACCTTTTCTTTACCGTTAAAGGTTATTGCTTTTTTTTGATTTTTCATATTGGGCAATTTCTTTTAAGATGATAGCAGACTAAAGTTTCCGAAAGTGTAGAACAATCAAGGAGTACATAGTACAATAATATGAGCTTGTTGATATAATTCACAGATGTGTTTGACAAAGGTAAAACAGATCCTTTAATGTCTGAATAATATGGCAAATTTTCTTATGCACTTTTAAAAGATTTTTTTTTTTATCCTGAATCCTCTGTGTAATTAATCACTAAGATGTTAATACTTATCTATACCATGTTAATCCATTTTAAATCGTTATCGCCTGTATATGGCCTCGGTGCGCTGAACATGTTCATCCATCATGTGTCCGTTGCCATTTGGAATAAGTGTAAAATTATAAATGCATTGCTTAATGGATATTCTTCAATAATTATCGGCTAATTGATAACATAACACATTAAAAAGCAATGTTGTGCATACAATGATTCAAGCAATACAAATACGTCAGCTCATATGAAATTGCCAGTACGGCTAATCAGAACTTAAGATGCCGTGTATATTGCAGTGTTTCTCTAGAGTACATCTACACTCACTAATCATGGAACTTCGTTATCCTCTCATAAAGTTCTCCATCTTCCTAAATCATTGCAATAATTAGGTGCATCCCGCTACACAGCACGCCACTCGTTTTCCACTCTTCCAAAGACATGCCTAAATAAAACATAATTAGTATGTTTAAGCTGAAGCAAGATGCATAGATAGGAATCAATTACATTTGCTTATAGCTCGTCTTCTGTAGTGTAGCCTCAAGTTGGAGAGATATGTTGTTTACCCACTTTGAGAGATGATTATACGACATTGTGGAGTAGAAAATAGTTCGTTGTCTGGTGAGTGCACTTTATGACAATGTTACAATAACGCAAATCGGTGATTAAAAACATGGTGCCCCAGTTCGTAACCTGCATTTAGAAATTGAAAAATGTAATTGCAGCATCAAGCATATCATATTTTTTTTTTTTTGTTGTAATAATAGAATAAGGAAAAACATGCTTGGAATGATAACTTTAGTGAAAAAAATGGAGTCCGTCAATAATAACCATTTGCTATGTTGTTATTATGCAATACCATGTTACCGCATATCGACTTTATATAAGCATTATGTACTGTATATAACATACTATCATCATGATCCACACTATTATTGCATTTAAGATTCCTTACGATGGAAACATGTTTATAAACATAGACACACATCAGAATATCTCGTCAGTAACTTTGACGCCAACGATACCTTTTTGCTCCCGCTATCCAAGTAACAATTTGATAAAAGAAGGCAGGGGCGTACGCAGGATTTTTTCAAGGGGGGGGTTTTAAAATATTTTGAAAATCGCAACGACTCAGCCGGCC